>CM034157.1:207943988-208543988 GCA_019776745.2 Taxus chinensis
TAGCTATATATATATATATATATATATATATAGGTTCAAATGATATTATAACTAAATAAATTTGAAATAAAGGTATTCACATCCATGTTTACATGATATATATAAATTAAATTTATATATTTAATATGTTTTATTTTAAAGAAATATAGATTTATAGTTAATAAAAAACAAACAAAGGAATATTATGGGGGCCCCGCCCTAGCCGTGACCCCAACAAAGTAATTTTTTTTAAATTAAAAAAATATGTGGAGGGGCTAGCGACTGGGCCAACCCGACCTCTCCCCTTAGTAAACAAGGGCTCAACCCTTTCTAAAATGTCTCTTTTTAGGGAAAAAATGAAAATAAGGGTTTGGCCACAACCCCAAATGAATCAAATCTGAAAATACACCATCAACCAACAAGCATCAATATGAAAATGGTTGGAAACACACTTTAACCCTATTCGAGTAATCAATAACCATTCCTTTTGGGAAATGAACTATATAGGCACTTCAAATAATCATACAACCATGCAATAATAACTGAAAATGATTCTAAATAATTAATCTAGTTAGGATAACATTTATCAATCTAATTTACATAAAATAAATGGAGAAAACAAGTGATTACACCCATTAGCAATTAATTTTATGAAAAAAATGCATCCAAAACCAAGGGTTGGAAATAGCTCTTATACAACTCCTAAAATAACCAAATTGTATATTTTACCATTATAAATTATGAGGAATTGAATAATACAAAAAAAAACATGGAGAAACCCTTTAAATCAATACAAACCTCACTCATATGCAATTTTTACCAGTTGGAAAATATGAATTATTGGCTCAATATGCAAATAAATGATTGCTTTCACCTTTATAAATTATTACTTGCCCATCCATGCAAGAATCATACCAATAAATCCATCCAAAAACTACTAACCAATAAATCCATCCAAAAACTACTAAAATTATCATGATACATGTCACCTAAGGCTAACTAGAAATATATTAGCTCTAAATACCTTAAAATATTCAACGATTCCAAATATCCTTACTTGAGGGTTTTCATCCCCAAGTAAATTTCCACTATCAAGGGTTTTTTGTCCTTGAAGGGATCTCAAACAAGGTTTTTTTATCCTTGATGAGAGAGAAAGTAAAGGTAAAATCTTTACCATGAAGAAATAATAAGATTCAACATACCACATAATGGCCAAACATCCCCCTTTTTATAACATAAGGGGTGCTACATCATAACTTAAGGCCAACCTTATAATATTAAAGTCTATTTCTAATTCGAGCATATATTCTCACCAAAAAATTAATTAACTAAGCAATTTATTTAATCTAGTGTAGTGTTAGGCATCCGATAGGAATACAATATAAAACAATGCAATATTTCCTAAAACTAATCTAGATATCTTCAGACAACTTTCCTCTATCTCCAAATCCTTAGTCCCACGAGGAAGGATGGGATAAGGTATTCCATAGCCACTAGCTTGGAAAAAGGGGAAATTATAAATTTCTAAAGAAAATAAATTTAGCGAGACAAATAGGCATATTAAAATAATAAGGTTCTCCATGAATTTTAAGTAGAGAGAAATTAAATTTGGTAAATCAAACAATTCGTGAAATCACCACACCAAATGGCCATGGATCCTTTATGAAACATGTACCCACCTTTGATGGACACATAACAAGTTATCGATACATATGATTGGTATAACATCTTTGAATATAGTTCATTTGATTTTTTCCTTTAGTTATCAATGTTATTTAAATTTTTAAAAAGCATTTTTATTTATTTATGCAACATATATTTCCCTTAGTAGGAACATCTTATAATATTATGCCTTAATCTACAAAAGGCACTATATGTCTCTAAATGTTTTTAGGTGACATGAATTTTCCTTTCAAATAAAGATCAAATAATTTCACATGATGACAAGGACTCGATCAACTTGCATGACTCTTAACTGTTCAATTATAAAACAAGTTTCTTATCTGCAATCTTTTTTTGAAGAAATGATCAGATAAATAAATATCATATGTAATTTATAAATTGGAAAAATAAAAAATATGAGCCTCAATTAAATGACACCTCTCAAATCTGAAAATTGATCTAATGCATTTGGTCAACAATTGCTAAAATGGTTTTGTGTAGTTAACACTTACAATGGATGCTCACTTGGCTATGATATGCACATAAAAACCTGTGAAGGCTGATTTGAATAATGAAAAAATTAGCACCATAGTAAAGGGATCAATGGTTGAAGATTAAGTTATTCAAGAAACATTTTTATAGATGTTAGAATCACTATTGGATATGAATTTCCACATATTTTTTGTATTTGGGATGTAGACTCCATGAAAGAAATATTCAAACATGAGGTAGCTCCACCATTCTTGGTAAAGCCAAAACACATGATAGCTTGGCTAGAAGTGGAATCAAATCCATTAACAAGAATTCACATAGTTGTGATCTATTAATACTCTATAGAACAATACCTTAACTTGAATTTATGGGCAGCCCGGTTTTGACATACTATGGAATTCACACTTTCCAATCTTTTGATAAACGGTTATTTGGATAGAAAAATAGTGAAGATAGAAATTCAAACCATGAGAATGCTAAATTTAACTGGCAGATGCCATAACATACATGCAATAAATAACATTTAATATGAAAAACAATCCTCTCTAGAGAAATCTACTATGATTAGATGACCTTCACATTTAGAGACTCTTCATGTAAATAATTAAAGGAATATAATACATGAAGCAATCAATATCATAGTTCTTGAAGGATGATGTAGAATGGGTATAGACTGAATTTCTTATATTTATATCAGTGCATAATATTTTTTTTTACCTATCATTACAATATTTTCCTCAAAAGTGATCATTGACAGTGACTTAAAATTTTGCACTTAGTTGTAATTAGAGACTTGAAATGTTTGTCATCCTAGAAAACAATGGCAAAAGAAGAGTATAATTGTTGTGGACATTGTAATCCCATCTTGAATAGGCCATTGGAACTGAAAATAATTTCATTAAAGGGAAATTGGATTATGTTGGGAAGATAAAATACATACCTTAAACATGATTATCACCTTCTTTTTGAAGTATCCATATTTAAGCATACACGACAACCTTGGTAGTTGATAATATATTTGTACAAATGAACATCGATAATCAATATGGACCCCAAGCACAAGAATTGTATTAGCTATACCAATAATATAAAGATTGTTATGTTCATACCTCAAATTTCAATCACATATGTAATTATAATTATGTTATTAAACCTCCTTGTGCATATAGGCCATGGATGTTTATTTTAACATTCACAATATTTATGTCTATGTATTTCTTCTTCGAGGTCTTCCATCTTAAGAGATCCACCTTTTTTTGTTATTTCATCAACGTTGCATTGTGATCCATAAAGGAGACATCCAGTTGATGATAAAAATGTTTCTACATGACCATCCTTGGGAAATAGTACAATTGTTCAAAAAATCACTCGAGATAAATCCAATGAAAATATTTCGAAAAATAACCTGAAAATTATGATAAAAATATCCATGCAATGAAGTACCTAAAAATAAATATTAAGTTGTTGATGTTGGATATGATTAGCTAGGTGAGGCTCAAATATGAAGATGACGAAGTTGATAAAGTGAATAAAAGTGCCATATGTTGGAAACTCAACAAGTTATTAAACATAACAATATATGGAAGGCATCACAATAGGTAGATATTTAAATATTGAATGGTCATTGAGAGAGAGAGAGAGAGAGAGAGAGATGAGAGAGAGAGAGAGAGAGAGAGAGAGAGAGAGAGAGAGAGAAAGTCATCTTACCATTGAAGAGTTGATGGGAATAAATGAAAGGGAAAAATGAGTATTGTTGGTACTTGTTTGGAACATCATCTAGAACTATCTCCAACTTCATCATACTCCCTCAATTTGCACATTTTTTATGAGGAATATTTCCAGCGAATATGAAGCTTTACTTTTGCGGTAAAAGAAGTACATAACATGTATATATCAATGATATACTCTTATATGTTTAACACATATTCAAATATAAATTTAATTAAAAAATATAATATATTATAATTTAGCCATATGAGCCATCATTTGTGTTTAGTGAATCATCATTAAATTATACTACTATTAAATTTATATTTGTGATGACCTAAGGGGGTATTCTTTTTATATTGTTAATTTCAAGGAAAAAAAACCCTAAAAATTTTTTGGAACTTTAAAAATTGGATTTAAGGTGTCTAATGTTTTATTAAATAGGTGGGTACGAATTTGATAAGGATGATCATGTTCCCTAGAATGCAATGGTTTATCTCTTGGGGATATTCTTAGTGAAAAGAATCCCAAATTTGGGGAATTAATTGTAATATACTATGTAGAACTTCTTGGGATGCTTCCTTTGTGGGACTATAAGGCTTCTATTTGATGTTGTAATTAGTATATTTATTTTGTGTCTCCTCTAAATTTGCAGTAAAGCTATTTAAAAATTGGCCCAAGGTAATTGTAAATACGAGATGATTCATGTCTCATTCTTCAAACTACATTGACACATTTAATATGCATCAATTTATTTGGGAAATTTGTGATAATTTTTAATCTAGTAGTCACTATGAATATTCATAACAAATCTAGGCCACATATTTTGGATCTTGGTAATACAGGTCAATAATAAAAGTGTGTGTTCATTGGTATACTATGAGGGAATATAAATTATATCAGGATTTATTATTTTCTTAGACCTCCTTTTTGAGCAAATTTCCCTTGGATGACTAACTTGTATGTACCTATAAGAGTTAATGCTATGAAAGTTTCCTAGTAGTTTGATCCAAGACTTGGAAGTTGGTGTAAAAGGCAAAAAAATCACTTATCCCTAAAATCCTTTTCCATTAGGAGGATTGAATAATTATTTCCTTCCTTGCATTACTTGTTAAAAAAATTTAATTACTTGTAAAAAATCCAACTTTGGGGAGGTAAGTACTTTTGAAAAATGTGATCCTTAAGGAATGGTACTACAACCCATCTACTACAAATATGGGCCAATAAACATAGGGCCACATGCCCATTTGGTTTCTAGGGATTATAACACCAATGTAAATCCAAAATATGAATATGAGGTATTTGATAAAACTGAAGTGGTAAGGTTGTTAACAGGAATACAGAACAAGATTCAAAAAACCCTAATGAATCTAGAAGTTTTATAAAATGTGAAAATAAGGAATTTTTTGGAGAGGTTTACCTCAAAGGTAAATCAAGATATAGTGGTGTCACTTCAACTAGACTATGTTACCCACTTGAGACCCAAGAAACAACCTAGGGTTAGTTAGGAAAATTATGGAATAATTTTTTTTATTAGAAGTGTCCACAACCAGGTTGCAAGACAACAGTTGACACTAACAGGTTCTGGAACAAGTTTAATCTACTAGAACATACTTTTCTTTTATTAACAATTATCAGAGGTCACAAGGTCCAAATTTTAGGGTTAGAAGTTTCAGTTAGGTTCAGGGGGTAAATTATCACCATACCCACTCTCTAACAGGCTCAGAGTTTCAACTTGATTTTTCTCACACTTAATGCATTCAAAATTTCCCTAAATCATTCCCATTGGATAGGAAATTTTCTCACCTTTCCAACGATATAAAGAAGTCCTCCTAACTCCTTGTAAAACTCCAGTTATGGACCGGCGGACCTTAGGGGTCAAATTTTTCCCCAAGGGGACACGTGTCGAGCGGGGAAGAATCCCATTTGTTGGGTTGGCGGGTCGCGGGGTGGTGTTTGAAATTTTTCCCTTGCACGGGAGAAAATTACCATTTTTCCCATGTGCCTCTGCTGGGTCCTCCAAGGACATGTGTCAGGCTCCAAGCCAAGGGGGAGAAAGGAGAGGGAAGGGCAGGGTGGCGGAGGTTTGGGGAAATTTCACCAAAGGGAGGAAAAATTCCAATTAGTGCCCATGTGCCCGCGGGTCTGCCAGGGACATGTGGTGCTCAACAACCAATGTGGGAAAAGAGGAGAGGGAGGGATGGGGGTGGTGGGGAAAGTTGGGAAAATTTTCCAAAGGGAGGGAAAGGGGTAAATGGCAAAGGTTTTCACGTGGGTCCCGTGTGTCCGGACCCCATTCACCAGGCAGGGCGGGAGTGCGGGGCCGCGGGGGAAAAAAATAATTTTTTTCCAAAAAAAAATTTCAAAAAAAAAAAAAAAAGGGTTTCCCCACCTCCGCTGTCACCCCATGCTGCCACGTGGCAGCCTCTGGTTGGCTACGGGCTGGTGGGGAAATTTTAAAAATTTTCCCCAAAATTTTTCTGCGGGCTGGTGGAAAATTTTTTTCTAAGGATTTTTCAAAGGGAATTTTTCGGGCCGCGGGCCCGCCAGGGAAAATTTTCCCAAATTTTCCCGCCAAGGAAGGAAAACTTCAAAGGGCCATAACTTTTGCTAGAAAGCTCAGTTTTGGGAAAATGAGGACTTTCTGGAAATCTCTCGATGCCCTCTTTGCACAAGAATCATAAATTTTACATTTTGATAAAGTTTAAGGGGTCAATTTTATGAAAATGATCTGCAGGATTTTAAATAGCCAACTGGTAATTTTTAACTTATAAATTTGATTCAATTTGATCTCCTCCTTCACTCAACATGCCAAACAGACATGGAGGATTATTCTAGGAAGGATTTAGAATGTTTTAGGAAGGTAAATTTACTCAATTGATTCCAATTTGAATTTTTCCAACAATTGACAGAAAATGACTGTAAAAGGGTTTGGGCTCGATTTTGCAATGTTTTAAATTGTTTTCTTAAGTGTTCTTTGTCAATTTGAGTTCATTGATAATACATACATGCTAAATTTTAACATTTCCAAGTTGATTATTATGTGCAGGCCCGAACTGTACATTTTAATTAAATTTATTTGCCAGTTTTAAATTTACAACAGAGATCCATTTCTAGAAAATCTATATATCAATTTCATCATTCAAGTGTGGAATTTCATTTCTAATCTAATCTAATACATTCAGTTGTTTATAAACAAATCATTTAAAATCATTTTAAATTCTTTTCAAACAGAGATTTAACTATCTCTTTTTCCAAATTACTGAATGTTGATAAAGTCTGGTTTCCAATTTAATATATTTCCAAAAGAGACAAAATAATATAATTTCCTTCATACGTATTTCTTCTTTTCAAACAGAGATTAACTATCTCTTTTGCCATACAATGAAACATTTAATTCAATCCATGGTAGACTTAAGTGTTTTCCTTCTTAAATCATAAAAACAAGAATCTAGTTTCTATCTTTCCCAAATTCATATATTTGAAAATAAGGCAAAATAATACAATTACATCTCACGTGTTTCTTCCTTTTTCTATTTTCCAAAACAAGGATTTCAAATCACAATTTGATATTCCAATTCAACACAACAATGCAAATGAGAGAAGGTCTTGCAATTCTTTATTGACTTCAATTATACAACTTTACATCTTTCCATGTTTGAATGCAATAACAGATTTCTATTTCTTTCTTTCCAATAAACAGAACAAATATAAATATCTTTCACATTCGAATATACAACTTTCATAACCAATTACAACATCTTTTCTTCACAAAATATATTACAATTTCATCCACTTCAAAGTGGGAAAGGTTACAAATGAATTTGTTTCACAAGGGACTGGTCAAAACTGTCTTCCTTTGCTCCAGAACAGCAACATGCAATTTTTCTTTCTCTTCCAATTTGATCACAACAAAAGTGGGGGAAAGGCAACGCTCTCCACCCAACCAAGACATCCAATGAAAGGAGAAGCCATCCTTCATCATTGGCCCCCGAGCCCCAACCACAATACAATAAGAGGTGTGATTCAACCCATGGCAACAACTGGCTTCCACTAAACACACAACATTCTTTCAACATGCATAATTCAATATAAAACACAGTCCAAACAAAAACAACAGTTTACAACTGCATTTGAAAACATTCAAACAAAAATCAGGCTTGATCATGCAAGCCAAAGGAGCAAGGACTATGGGGGAAGCTACTTATGCCTCCCAATGGGAATTGGGCATCCACCAGTAACAAACCACCAAAAAAATTCACCACACATATCCTTATGCCCCCCACAATCCCTCCTTATGCCCCCCACAGATTTCCTTATGCCCCCCACAAAGTAAGAAATGCAAGCTATTTCTTTTCCATGGTGGATCCCAAACCCAAACTCCCTCCACAAAATATGATGCCACTGGCATTCCCTTATGCCCCCCCACATGGAATTCCCCATAGCCTTCTCCTACACCATTCCTATGGCAGTCTACCCAACCAGCCAACAAATAAACAAAAAACATGCACCATTCACACAAACACAAAAGATATAACAACATAAAAGAAGAGCTAAGCTCCTACCTCTCCATGGTAGCTTTTGTTTCCAAACAGCAAGCTTCAATGCCAAAAACACAGTCCCAAAATCAGCAATCTCTAAGTATGAAAGTTTCTCCAATCTCCTCCAAAATCCACAAGAGCTCCAAAACACAAAAAATGTGCCCCCAAAGAAGTATGCAAAATGATTCAACAACCCAAAACAAGCAAAGAGTTTGAATTTTATAGAAGAGGGAAGAGAAGAGGATGATGTGGATCCATGTAGGATGCCACATCACACATCCTCAACTCCAACACAAAAGACAAAATTTCATTCTCCCAAGCACAATAAAGAGGTGGGTGAAAATATGACAATTTACTTGCACACTCCAAAAAGCCCACACCCCAAAGGACTGCAAATTAAATAAAATGTAAGAGAGTGCAATCAAAACTTGCAACATGATTAATAAAATGCATTATAAAAGTCTAAAATCACCCCTCCAACCATAAGTATGGTTGGTAAATTAAATTGAGAGGTATGGGACAAGTTTTACTTGTCCCACAAGCCTCCAAAAACAGCCCCCAAGGACAAATTCGAATTTCCAAGGAGGTGGAGTGTTTCATACTCCAAAATCTGACTTACATAACTCTTACACAAACTTACACATCCCTTACATATTTAATACAAAGAGCCAACAACTTCCATTATTACTTTCCCATATCCCAATTTGATTTATTTAAATTTTAACCATATGATTTCTCACATTAATCTACCACAATTTAATTAAATAAAAGAAAGGGACACATTACTAATAAAATACATACAACAATAATAAAAATTAACCACATTAATAAAATACACAAAACCCATGGTCACATATAAAGGTGATCCCCCCATGGGAATCCCTAACAACAAACAAACACAACACAATAAAACAAGTTGCCATGGTGACCTTGTCGAATTCACCTAGAATTCCATTGTGGTTGGTCTCCAATCCCCCGATGTTTGTTGTGATTTTAACCTGCAAAACACAAATACCTCCTTCGGCCTCGTGGCCATATCAGAACATCCAAAATGAATATAAATATAATCACAAAATCATCTAAATATGTGAATCACAAAAACATCAAGGAAATTCAACATTATCACATACAATTTATATCAACAACTATATCATCGTCATATAATATCCATTTATAGATCTACTCATAATATCCAAAATCACATGTCCGAACAACATCCATAAAACATCCATGTCAAATAGTATATCATCATCCACATATGAGTGTCTCTAATAATCATCATGCATCATAACCAAATCAAGATCAACAATAATCCATGATCAAATGTCTAACATCATACTAAATCAAAACATAATAATGTCCATAATGTAATCAACAGTATCAAAATAAGTATCAAAAGGTGTCAAAGGGAAGTGGGCACTACATCCCCCTCCCCTTAGACTCGACTTCCTCCTGGAAGTCACTGGAACAAATGTGGAAACTGAACTCGTAATGAAGTAGCATCCTCCCATGTAGCTGCAGTCTCATCATATCTGTCCCACTGCACCCGAACCTGATCAACCTCTCTGCCTCGAAGGCCCAAGGTCCTGTGATCTAGGATGTGAATGGGCTCCACCATCACCTACCCCTGATCCTGCACCTGCAATGATGTCCAATCTAACACATGAGAAGGATCTGCAATATATCTCCTGAGAACTGAAACATGAAAAACATCATGTATGCGAGACAAGCTGGGTGGCAATGCTAGATGGTAGGCCAAAGGGCCGATACGCTCCAAGATCTCAAAAGGACCAATGAATCTAGGAGCTAACTTAGAACCTTTTCCATAATGGATAGGGCTCTTGTGTGGCCTGACATGAAGGAACACCTTCATGCCCACATCAAAACTATGGTCGATCCTATGCTGATCTGCATACTTCTTCTACCTGTCCTGTGCCTCCTGCAATCTCTACCTGATCAACACCACCTGTTCCTCCATGTCCTATAAAAGAGTTGGTCCAGAGATACCTTTTCCTCTAGCCTGTCCCAGCTAAGAGGCGTCCTGCACTCTCTACCATACAAATCCTGAAAAGGAGCCATGCCTATAGAACTCTGAAAACTATTATTGTAGGAAAACTCCACTAAGTACAGGTACTCCTCCCATTTAGACTGCTGATCCATCACATACATCCTGAGCATGTCCTCTAAAATCTGATTCACCCACTCAGTCTATCCATCTGTCTCAGGGTGATATGTTGTGCTGAAGTTGATTCTCATCCCGAGGACATACTGCATGGTAGTCCAGAAATGTGAAGTGTACAAAGGATCGCGGTCACAAATGATCTTCTGTGGAATCCCGTGCAACCTGACAATCTCATCCAAATATACTCGTGCCACTACTCTAGCTGTATAAGTGGTCTTCACTGGAGAAAAGTGAGCCACTTTTGTCAATTTATCAACCGTGACCATAATGGCGTCATGGTGATATCTCGACATCGGTAGCCCAACAATGAAATCCATGGAAATGGTGTCCCACTTCCATTCTGGTATAGCATGAGGATAAAGAAGGCCATCTGGATGCTGATGCTTGGCCTTAACTCTCTGGCACTCTAAACATCATGACACAAACTGGGCCACGTCTCTACGAAGTCCTCTCCAATGATACAACTGTCTCAAGGTGGCGTGCATCTTCTTCACCCCGGGATGGGCTGAATAGGGTGCATGATGTGCCTCTACCAAGATGTCCTGCCTCAAGCCACCATCTCTAGGAACATAAATCCTAGCCTCTGTGCCTGAGAAGACCATCTTCCTCTAAGGAAAAACCATCAAACTTCCCCTCAAGGGGTCTCTGAGACTCGATCTCTGCTCGTACTGCAATGTAGAAGCTGTCAAGAGGAAGCTGCTGAAGAATCCTACTCCACAAATTTGTGCTCACTGAGGTGGCCATAGCCACATGTCTCCATCTACTGAGAGCATCTGCTACCACATTCTCCTTCCCCTTCACATGCTCTATCTCCATGTCATACTCACAAAGCAACTCCATCCAACGCCACTGACGAGCGTTGAGATTGGGCTGCGTGAAGAGGTGATGAAGACTCAAATGATCTGTCCTGAGTGTGAATCTCCTACCAAGAAGAAAGTGCCTCCATCTAACCAAAGCATGCACAACTACCGCAAGCTCAAGATCATGAGTCAGATAATTAAGCTCATGATCTTTGAGTTTGTGAGACTCAAAAGCCACTACTCTGCCCTCCTGCATCAACACACCTCCAAGCCCTGCTAAAGAAGCATCTGTGCAAACAAAGAACTCACCCTGTGGATCCGGCACTGCAAGAATAGGTGTTGTAGTGAGGCACTCCTTCAGTGTCCTGAAGGCCTACTCACATCTGTCTGACCAAACAAACTTCTTCCCTTTCCTCTGAAGGGAAGTGATAGGGTGCGCAATCTGAGAGAAGTCCTGAACAAATCTCCTGTAGTAACCTGCTAATCCCATGAAGCTGCGCACCTCAGTCACTGTAGTGGGTGCTGGCCAATCCATAATGGCTCTAATCTTGGAAGGATCGATGTGATACCTTCCCCAGAAATGATATGACCCAAATACTGCACCTCTGTCTGAAAGAAAGCACACTTCTCCAAGTTCCCGTAAAGTTGCTGCTCCCGAAGACACTGAAGGTTCCCCTCATGCTCCTCATGCGTACGTGAGTATATCAAAATGTCATCTAGGAAGATGAGCATGAAGTGATCTAAGAAGGTCCTGAATACCCCATTCATCAAACTCATGAACACTGTGGGGGCATTAGTCAAACCAAAAGGCACCACTGTGAACTCATAGTGCCCATATCTCATGCGGAAGGTGGTCTTATGAATGTCCACCTCTGAAATCCTCAGCTGATGGTAGCCTGACTTAAGATCAATCTTAGAGAAAACTGTGGCTCCCTTCATCTGATCAAACAAGTCATCAATACGTGGAAGGGGATAACGATTCTTGATCGTTACCTTATTCAGCTGGCGGTAATCAATACACAACCGCAAGGATCCATCCTTCTTCTTCACAAAGATCACTGGTGCACCCCAAGGGGATACACTAGGATGGATAAGGCCTTTCTCCAAAAGGCCCTCAAGCTACAACTTGAGCTCACAGAGCTCTGGGGTGGTCATCCGATAAGGTGCTCGTGAGATAGGCTCTGCTCCAGGAACTAGATCTATATGAAAATCAATCTCACGTGGGGGTGGTAACCCCGGTAGCTCCCCTGGAAAGACATCTACAAACTCTCTCAAAATGGGATGATCATCTAGCGATGGTCCACTAGACCCATCCTCTGATCTGTCACTGACTGTAACAACATACATCTGACAACCCCGTCACACACACCGCTTAAGCTGCATAGCAGAGATGGTGTGAATAGAAATGGGTCTCCTGACCCCTGAAATCACCGACTCAACTCCCAAATCATCTACACAAGATATAGTCTTGTGGTAACAATCCATCTTGGCCCTGTGTGTAGATAACCAATCCATACCCAAAATGACTCCATACGAGCCCAAAGGAAGGATACAGAGATCTGAGGTAGTGGTGAAAGGTCCCAAATCCACTACACACTCCTTAACTAAGGAGTCTACAGAGATCTTGGCTCCAGAAGCCATCTCGACATCCCAACTAAGACCCTACCTAACTGCCACCAGCCTGCATCGCTCTACTAAAGATGGTGCAATGAAAGAATCAGAAGAACCAGAATCAAACAATACAGAGGTAGGAATACCACCAATGCTACCTGTGGTCTCAATGACTGTGCTCTGATGCTCTACCTGGTGGTTCTCAACCACTGCATAAATCCTGTGGCTGTGTCCCATGTCACCAATATAGGCTCAGAGATCTGTGTCTTACCCTTGTTGTTAGGGTTCTGTGGGAAATCTCTCCAAAAGTGTCCAGTAACTCCACAACCAAAACATCCTCCTGATCCTCCCCAATGAGTAGCACCTCTAGTAGGTGCCCTGGAAGTCTGTGGCATGGATCTTGATGATCCAGCTATGGTCTGCTGAGGTCTCTGCTGGTGAGCTCCCACTGACTGAGCTCTAGGTCCACCCTGTGTCCTGATGGGACCCCTAGGAGGAGGCCCCATACTCTGACCTCTCTGTGCATCAGCTCTCTATGGAGGTCTATGAGGTGGGTGGGACTGCTGCTGCTACTATTGTTGTGGCCTAAAGGATGACTGTGTTGAACCCTGGCCACCATGAGGGAGAGGTACTGACCCCCTCGATCTACTATCCTGCATCTGTTGTATGTGGCTCCGGACTCGGTCTCTAGCCTACTGGGTCTTCCCCTGAGTCTCCTCTGCTATATAGGCCTTCTCGATGGCCTCAGCTAATGTCTGTGGGTAGTGGATCCACACTGCACCTCCAATATCTAAATTCAGGCCCCGGATGAACCTGTGAATCCACACCTGCTCATCCTGCATATACTCAACATACTGGAGTAGATCCAAAAATCTACTCTCATACTCTGCTACTGAAAGAGATGCCTGTCGGAGGTCATGGAACTCATCGATCCTCTGCTGTATGAACCTCCATGACAAATACCTACTCCTGAATCTCTCCTCAAATAGCTCCCAGGTCACTGTCTCAGAATCTACATGGAGCTTCTACTCCTCTGTCCTCCACCATACTCCTGCTCCATCCCTCAGTAGATGGATCGCAACATGAGCTTTCGTGTTGCTAGAACAAGGACAAATCTTGAAGCAACCACTCAAGCTCACTAGCCAGGCCTCTACCTGAAATCCACCCATGTCACCTGAGTAATGTGATGGCTGAAGCTTCAGGATCTCCCTGATGTGATCTGCAGCTGTGGTCTGACGGCCTCTAGGTCTCTCTGTGTGCTCATCCCTAAGCCTAGGGCTCTGAGACCTCTCTCTATGCTCTGAAACTTGGTCACCCTATCCCCTAGGTGGTGACTCTACTCTGGCTGACTCTGCATGGGAGTTCTCTCCTCTATGCTCCTCACTGGGTCGAGGAGATACCTGACCCTCAATGGAAGGGGCTCTGTCATGACTAGCTGCATGTCCTCCTCCTAATCCTCCACGTAGAGTGGCATTGACATCCTGAAGAGTCTGCAAGATCTGGGGTAGGATAGCTGCTACACCCTGATCTGGTGGTGGTGGTGGTGGTGGTGGTAAGTCTGAGTCTATGTGAAAATTCCCCCCACCCCATCTGTGCCTCCTGCACAGACCAAAGTGAGAGTTAGTTCATTTTTCTAAGTTTTATTCAATTTCCATGTTTACTAAAATATGCAATTTCTAAACTAAGTTATTTTTTCTAGATTTAAAAAAAATGTGCTAGGTTTAAGTTTCATGTCCCAAGTTTTCTAGTGTGCCCAATGGTCCAAGATTTTGAACCACTACTCTGATACCAAGTGTGATGCCCGTTAAAACAACCCACTTGAGACCCAAGAAACAACCTAGGGTTAGTTAGGAAAATTATGGAATAATTTTTTTTATTAGAAGTGTCTACAACCAGGTTGCAAGACAACAGTTGACACTAACAGGTTCCAGAACAAGTCTAAATTACTAGAACATACTTTTCATTTATTAACAATTATCAGAGGTCACAAGGTCCAAATTTTAGGGTTAGAAGTTTCAGTTAGGTTCAGGGGGTAAATTATCACCATACCCACTCTCTAACAGGCTCAGAGTTTCAACTTGATTTTTCTCACACTTAATGCATTCAAAATTTCCCTAAATCATTCCCATTGGATAAGAAATTTTCTCACCTTTCCAATGATATAAATAAGTCCTCCTAACTCCTTGTAAAACTCTAGTTATGGGCCGGCGGACGTTAGGGGTCAAATTTTCCCCCATGTCAAGCGGGGAAGGAAGCCCATTTGGCGGGTTGGCGGGTCGCGGGGCGGTGTTGGAAAATTTTCCCTGCGTGGGTGAAAATTCCAACATTTCTCCCGTGCCTCATGGGTCCTCCAAGGGACACGTGTCAGGCTCTAGAGAACCAGCCGGGGGGAAAGGATGAGGGAAGGGTGGGGCGGTGGAGGTTTGGGAAAATTCACCAGGGGGGGGAGGGGAAAATTCCAATTAGCGCCCATGCGCCCGCGGGTCCACCAAGGACATGTGGCACTCAACAACCTGAGTGGGGAAAGGGAGAGGGGGGGGGGGTGGTGGTGGAGGAAAAAAAAAATTTTCCAAAGGGGAGGGAAAGGGGAAAAAGGTCGTGAGGGTTCCGCCCCCTCCGTGGAATCACCCCATGCTGCCACGTGGGCCTGAGGGCGGGAGTGCGGGCCGTGGGGGAAAAAGGTAAAAAATTTTTAAAAACAAAAATTTCAAAAAAAAAAAATGAGGGTTCGTGCCTCCACCATTCACCCCATGAGGACATGTGGCAGCCTCTGATTGGCTACGGGCCGGCGGGGAAATTTAAAAAATTTTCCCCAAAAATTTTTCAAATTTTTTCTAAGGATTTTTCAACGGGAAATTTTTCGGGCCGCGGGCCCGCCAGGGAAAATTTTCCCAAATTTTCCCGCCAAGGAAGGAAAACTTCAGAGGGCCATAAATTTTTGCTAGAAAGCTCAGTTTTGGGAAAACAAGGACTTTCTGGAAAGCTCTCGATGCCCTCTTTGCACAGGAATCATAAATTTTACATTTTGATAAAGTTTAAGGGGTCAATTTTATGAAAATGATCTGCAGGATTTTAAATAGCCAACTGGTAATTTTTAACTTATAAATTTGATTCAATTTGATCTCCTCCTTCACTCAACATGCCAAACAGACATGGAGGATTATTCTAGGAAAGATTTAGAATGTTTTAGGAAGGTAAATTTACTCAATTGATTCCAATTTGAATTTTTCCAACAATTGACAGAAAATGACTGTGAAAGGGATTGGGCTCGATTTTGTAATATTTAAATTGTTTTCTTAAGTGTTCTTTGTCAATTTGAGTTCCTTGATAATATAACATGCTAAATTTTAACATTTCCAAGTTGATTATTATGTGCAGGCCCGAACTGTACATTTTAATTAAATTTATTTGCCAGTTTTAAATTTACAACAGAGATCCATTTCTAGAAAATTTGTATATCAATTTCATCATTCAAGTGTGGAAATTTCATTTCTAATCTAATCTAATACATTCTAAGTTGTTTATAAACAAATTTTACACATTCCAAAAGATACAAATTGCAATTTCCACTGCATTTCTTCCAAATTTAATATATTTCCAAAAGATAACAAAGTAGAATTAAGTGTTTTCCTTCATTCAATCATAAAAACAAGAATCAGTTTCATCTTTCCCCATATTTTCTAAACAAGGAAAAAGATACAATTACATCTCACGTGTTTCTTCTTTTTCCATTTTCCAAAACAGGGATTTGAAATCACAATTGAATTCAATTCAACACAACAATGCAAATGAGAGAAGATCTTGCAATTCTTTATTGAATTCAATTATAAAACTTTACATCTTTCCATGTTTGAATGCAATAACAGATTTCTATTTCTTTCTTTCCAATAAACAGAACAAATATAAATATCTTTCACATTCGAATATACAACTTTCATAACCAATTACAACATCTTTTCTTCACAAAATATATTACAATTTCATCCACTTCAAGTGGGAAAGGTTACAAATGAATTTGTTTCACAAGGGGACTGAAAAACTATCTTCTTCTGCTCCAGAACAACAACATGCAAGTTTTCTTTTTCTTCCAATTTGATCACAACAAAAGTGGGGGAAAGGCAATGCTCTCCACCCAACCAAGACATCCAATGAAAGGAGAAGCCATCCTTCATCATTGGCCCCCGAGCCCCAACCACAATACAATAAGAGGTGTGATTCAACCCATGGCAACAACTGGCTTCCACTAAACACACAACATTCTTTCAACATGCATAATTCAATATAAAACACAGTCCAAACAAAAACAACAGTTTACAACTGCATTTGAAAACATTCAAACAAAACTCAGGCTTGATCATGCAAGCCAAAGGAGCAAGGACTATGGGGGAAGCTACTTATGCCTCCCAATGGGAATTGGGCATCCACCTGTAACAAACCACCAATAAAATTTCACCAAACATATCCTTATGCCCCCCACAATCCCTCCTTATGCCCCCCACAATTTCCTTATGCCCCCCACAAAGTAAGAAATGCAAGCTATTTCTTTTCCATGGTGGATCCCAAACCCAAACTCCCTCCACAAAATATGATGCCACTGGCATTCCCTTATGCCCCCCACATGGATTCCCCATAGCCTTCTCCTACACCATTCCTATAGCAGTTTACCCAACCAGCCAACAAACAAATCAAAACATGCACCATTCACACAACACAACAAAAAAATAACAACATAAAAGAAGAGCTAAGCTCCTACCTCTCCATGGTAGCTTTTCTTTCCAACAGCAAGCTTTCAATTCCAAAAAAAATAGTCCCAAAACAAAAATGTCAAATATGAAATTATCTTCAATCTCCTCCACAATCCACAAGAACTCCAAACAGCAAAAATGTGCCCCCAAAGAATTTTGTAAAATGATTCAACAACCCAAAACAAGTAAAGAGTTTGAATTTTATAGAAGAGGGAAGAGAAGAGGATGATGTGGATCCATGTAGGATGCCACATCACACATCCTCAACTCCAACACAAAAGACAAAATTTCATTCTCCCAAGCACAATAAAGAGGTGGGTGAAAATATGACAATTTACTTGCACACTCCAAAAAGCCCACACCCCAAAGGACTGCAAATTAAATAAAATGTAAGAGAGTGCAATCAAAACTTGCAACATGATTAATAAAATGCATTATAAAAGTCTAAAATCACCCCTCCAACCATAAGTATGGTTGGTAAATTAAATTGAGAGGTATGGGACAAGTTTTACTTGTCCCACAAGCCTCCAAAAACAGCCCCCAAGGACAAATTCGAATTTCCAAGGAGGTGGAGTGTTTCATACTCCAAAATCTGACTTACACAACTCTTACACAAACTTACACATCCCTTACATATTTAATACAAAGAGCCAACAACTTCCATTATTACTTTCCCATATCCCAATTTGATTTATTTAACTTTCTAACCATATGTTTTCTCACATTAATCTACCACAATTTAATTAAATAAAAGAAAGGGACACATTACTAATAAAATACATACAACAATAAAAAAAGAACCACATTAATAAAATACACAAAACCCATGGTCACATTTAAAGGTGATCCCCCCATGGGAATCCCTAACAACAACAAACACACAACACAATAAAACAAGTTGCCATGGTGACCTTGTCGAATTCACCTAGAATTCCATTGTGGTTGGTCTCCAATCCCCCGATGTTTGTTGTGATATTTTAATTTGCACAACACAAATACCTCCTTCGGCCTCGTGGCCTTATCAGAACATCCAAAATGATTTAAATATAATCACAAAATCATCTAAATATGTGAATCACAACAACATCAAGGCAATTTAACATTATCACATACAATTTATATCAACAACTATATCATCATCATATAATATCCATTTTCTAGATCTACTCATAATATCCAAAATCACATGTCCGAACAACATCCATAAAACATCCATGTCAAATAGTATATCATCATCCACATATGAGTGTCTCTAATAATCATCATGCATCATAACCAAATCAAGATCAACAATAATCCATGATCAAATGTCTAACATCATACTAAATCAAAGCATAATAATGTCCATATAGCATAACATTTGGTGTTTGCCTGAACTTTGTTATATGTGCAACTTCATGGCTCAAAGTGGGTATGTCTTCCCTTTTCTCTCTTCTACATGTACTTGCATTTGAAAGCTCATGTTTATGTGTATGACCTAAAAGATATCAAATGTTTCTTTAGAAGCATCATCAATACCATACCCTTCATAACTTCCATCACTACTATTACCAGACTCAAAATGGTTTTGAGGTTGGGAGTTCCCCATGACAATCCTTTATCTTCCAGTCGCCTCTTTTGATCTTTGATTAATTTTTTCTCGATTTTCTGGTAATATTCGCAACTGAAGACCTTCAGTAACAGAAATGGCTCGAAGCGCAAAACCAATTTTTTTGTTCTCGTGACCCTCCATTTTTAAAATAAATAATTGAATTTGTCCAAAATATAGAATAAGCTTCAAAGGAACGATAGAAATCAAAATATCAAGGAAAAGAACATCATCATCAATAGAAATTCTGACTTAAATTGGGGAGTCCACTTAATATACAGAGAGTGTATGCTAAAGTAAAGGATAAAGAACACTTATATAGCTCAGTTTGTAAAAACTATCCAATAATCAATTCAAAAAGGAAAAGGTCTAATCCAAGTGAGTTTGGTTTCCAAACTCATACCTTCTAGCCAATATCCCTACAAGACACTGACATCCAACCATCAACTTTTGTCATGAAAAGACTTGGATTTGGAACTAGAATAATGATTCAATCTTCAGAAAAGCTGAAAATTTCAAGCAAAAGAAATATGAGCAGACAATGTAAGGAAAAAAATAAGCTCCATCTGCATAATAAAAGACCAACAAAATTTTTACAAGTCTAGATACACTTTTTACGCTAGATGAGCAATAACAGTAAACCTGAAAAGAAAAATCTCATTTATGCAGATAAAATTGTATACAACATATGTGTACCCAAGACAGTATGTTGATTGTCTTAATAAATAGAAATGCTTTACCTTTGAGTTGAACAAGAAACTGAGAGTTAATAGAATGATATTTAATACTGAACCAAGAAACTGAGAGTTAATAGAATGATATTTAATACTGAACCACCACTCCTAGGTATGAAGCCAATAATACTAAAAATGGCTTAATGTGGATAGGTATTCAAAAGTCAAAACTGCTAAGCGATTTCTCAGAAAATTAACAGAAGTTTTGTTTTCTATAGAATGCTTGAGAACAAATACGTACATTGGAATACCAACTTTCATTATTTCACTCGAATAATTTCCATCTCCTTGTAAGCCTTGACTATTCTCAACATCTTTTCATTCTTGAACATGGATTGGTTGTACCAAGTGACATAACCTTCTTAAGCAGTGAGAACGACAAGGGAAATAGCATCTATTTAAAAAATAATCAAAATGCTCAAGTCCATGGTAGGTACTTATGCCTAAGAGTATTGTGAACCCATTTCTATCAAACACAAAGAAGAGCATACTGGTAGTACTAAAATACTCCTTTTATGTGACGTATATATGGTGATATCAACAACTTCTTATATGTACAAAAATTGAGGATAAAACGACAACAAATAGTTGTAAACCTTAAAAAAAGCAAAAACGAACTCATTATAGAGCACTAATCAATAACAAAATCAGAGACAGATTTAACACAGTAATAACATAAAGCAAAATAATGGCAATATGGGAAAAATGGTGGCGAACTATTATACAATGCAGTTGAGAAAATTATGGTCTAATTCACAAAGACACAAAGCTCGAGTTTCATTCATGAAAGCCATAGAGTTTCAAATAGATCCACAATGATAAAACATAGCAGCTATAAGCATAATGCACCGCCCATGAACCGTGTTTAGAAGGAAATTCTCAAGAAACTCAAATCTGATTCAAGCCATAATGTGAGCTGCACATCCAAGTTTGAGTTGAAGATGGGCCAACAAATAATCTATAGGCAATGAGTTGATCCCAGAAGGACAATCTCAGGTTAAATGACGCCAAACTTAATAAAGGTAAAAGCATTGAGCTCCAAATTTAAATCCATTTCGAACATATTGAACCCAACTCCGCATAATTAAAAGAAGCTTTAATGTAAAGCTCATATTATAAATCAATTACAGGGTATAAAGAGAAATCACGTCTTACCTTTGGCAGCGCGAACCATTTAATAAATTGCAGATCTAAGAACTGCCGAGTTAGCGAGTTATAATACAACACAAATCTGGGTTGAGTGTCTTTAACAAACTCACGGTTCCATGGCCAAGCTGAGTTGTACAAGCATGCAGAGCTAGGAGGGTTACTATAATATAAAGGAAAACAATGTCTATACTATAAGCCACCATTTCTTCCTCAATTTTGAGATTTTCGTGTACCATTCCTGAACTGTGCAGAAATGACAAACCTATTGTTGCATCCTATGCTATCTTCACTCACTTGCACGAGTGCAAGGGTGATCTATTTGGGCTCCTATTTTCTGTTGCAAAATGCACAACAATGTTGAACATTAAAAGTTTATCTTCAATGCATGTTTAAGTTTATTATCTTTTTATTAATAAATACAATTTCCCATGTGTAGATGTTTACACATATGCAAGACTTATTAAAGGTTATGCAACCAAAGTTGGGAATTAGAAGTTTTAATTGCAGAGGAAACTCTATTGGTGACCATCATCATCTCAAAATTGTGAGCGCCGGTGGGAAGCTCACTACATACGGTCTCCAATAAAGACTTACTCAACGTTAACAATATTCCAAAAGATAATAAGAGTCCATTCATGTTGTTAAGCGATAAAAACTAATGAACCATTAATCATTAAGAAAACATACATTCCAAATAAAGATTCCATGTTAAAATTATTCTTAGAAGTCATTATATATGTAAATTCAAAATCAATAGTGATAGTTTTTGTGAGCTATTTTTTGATCCAGTTATTGAGAGATCCAGTGATAGTGGTAACTGATTTCATCATTTTCCCGTAAAATTGTTGTACTGATCAAAATATTGCATTCAAAACTGAAATCTTGATTTTACAATCTGTAAAATAATCTTGAAATTGAATGTGAAAATCAGAAAACACAAACTCCGGAATTGTTTATGGGGTTTAGAATATTCCCATGTCCCTGGGTTCATATGAAATTCCTAACATTAATTTTGCAAGTACAATTAAAATCTTACAAAATAAACAATGAACCTTTTAAAAACTGCCAGAAGACTCTAAGAACCTTGTGAGCTCTGAAAAACATCAGTGTTCGCACTTCGTGTTTGTTCCCGACTTCGCAAGTCGATATTTCTTCAATTCTCTGTCAAAAGCTACACAAAATGCTTTACAAAAATGGCACGTACCAACTCCAAATTGGAAGAACAAATATACCATCAAGAGCGTCTCTGAATTTTGAGCTTTTTCCTAGTTTACTCCGAGACGTGGTTTTGCTCCTAAGTGCTTCAATTTTGTAGATTTCCAAAACTGCCTGCTTATGGTCTATACTCAGTCATCTGCCTCTAACACTTCAAATAAAATCGAGCCCTTATATATGCCTTGGTTAAAACCTATGGTCTACCGGCGAGCCTTTATTTTTGCAAGAGGTTGGTTAGGGGGCTGAGCCCCTCTAACCACCTACACTGCTTGTTTTAGCCTATTTGGGGTAAGATCCCGCACGCTTCAGGGAATAGGGTAGTTGGAAGGTTTAAATATTGGGCGAACCAGTATGGTGACACTGGCTTACGGTCACATGCGTATTTAAGGCCACATGGCCACATAGTTTGTGCGGAATTCTAAATTTGAATGCCATGTTGTGGTGGTGTGCATATGAGCTAAGTTTGGTGCTCAATTGTTGGCGAGACCTGTAGGGAGTTGGATGACCACGTAGTGAGGTGGCTATGTATGGATTGCTGGTGGTTGAGGAGTTGGTCGAGTGATGTGGGTGAGTATGTGGGGTGAGGTGGTATGGGTTAAGGCCAAGCTGGCTATAATATGAGATTTCTGAGTTGACCCAAATGTAACTTTTTCCCAAATAAAAAGTATATTATAATTTCAATACAATGCAATATCCCACATACACCATGCAAATACAATGAGAGGAAAATATATACAATATTGTGGTAATAATGAAATAAAGTAACAAAGAAAAAGACACCCCTCTGATAAAAGAGTGTGTCGACCCTAGTTGAGGGCTCCTAGCTAGAAAATAACATGGCCCACCCATCCAAAACTGAGTGTCAAATACTAGCGTCGTAAAACCAATTTTTTTACTCTTTTTCTCAATTTTACTTTGCCAAGTGTCACAACCTGATTAGCCAGTTGCCCCTACTTTTTATCCTCTAGCTGGAAACTTATACGGATGGTAACTTTCTCCAATGGAGTATATGTTTCACATTCAAATATGTGACATAAAGCTCTTAGAGTCTTCTACCGTACTATAATGATCCTAGGAGATTTAGGGAAACTATTCCCACTAGAATCATCTCTGGATCACGAACCTACCTTTAAATGATCCTTAAATTGTTGCAAATGTGGTTTTTGATTGGTATTCTAACACAATTTGAATTTGATGATGTCTAATGAATCCATCTATTAAATAATATAGCTCATGACCTACAAAAATTTCAAGTACTAATGAATAGAGTTGGGAATAAATCATTTACACATGAATCATTCAATGCCCTTTAATCTCTATAGATGTGTATATCCCCTATTTTCTTTGGTTGTGTCACTATCAAACTCACCTAATCATATTTTTTAGAAGATATATTAAATCGGCTTCTATCATCCATTCTAGATAAACTTAACCTTTTCCTTCATGTTTGGATTTAGTATGTAAGGAAACTTCTTTACTAGTTGCACACACTCCTTTAATTCAATGTATATTTCTACCAAATATGGGACAATATTTTGATATCATTGAATTTTTTAAGGAACATGTATTCATAATATCGTAATATCTATATAATATCTATTATCTCATGTTGTGTCCAATAGTCTCCTATGATGGCCATTTTGATTGTTCTAGAGGGTCCAATATCTTCCATTATTTTGCAACTTGTTCATTATACACCTTGTTATTTCCTTTGTCTATGGTGTATTTCAAATTTCAAAACCCTTATTTTCCCTCAAAATTTAGATTACACAATCATACATCTTCTCCATTTTGTGAATCCTTCTTTCTTGGGGGTGGTTCCATGTGTTGTAGTTCAAACATACCTTTTAAATCCATATCCTTATCACTATAAGATCCCATCTCTTCTCCTTTTTTATCTTGTACTAAATGAAAATAATTCAACACCATTGTATTATTTGCACACAATTCCCCTACATCCTTTCTCATTTTTTTGATCCTTGCTAGGTTTTTGAACTCTACTCCCCCTTATGTATCTATTATTCCATAATAGAGAAAGGTAATTAGCATATGCAAAGGTGTATGCACCATTAGATTTTCATCTTCAAAAGTGAGGGTCTATATGAAGTCTTTTGAACCCATGTACAACTACACATTTTCCTTATTTTATTTTGGTTCATGCACTAAGATTTAGGAAGCGGGGTGAGTGTTTCAGGGAAAATATGTACCCATAGTTTTGGTTTACTTTTATGTGATTTCAAACTATCAATATAGCCATGTATGTGTAGCTCCGGGAATTGACTTGCACAAAACCTTGGCCATACTGTTGTCAACCTTGAAGGTAGTGTTAACCTTTCACACAATATTTTTATTACTTATGTCCAACCTATATGTATGTATCTTTGCATAACCCACCATGTCCTTGCAACACTTTCTAATGTGTATTTCAATGCATCTACTCTCATATGTTCTTTAGGTACATGTTCCTAAATTTTGAGCAAAAAATCATCCAAGCTATAGGTTCCAAATTACTATGGATATGTCTTTCCTCTACATGTACCATCCTAATGGGGCTTAGCTCATGTTTCCTATGAATCTAGTGGTTCAATTCTACATGCGAACCTCCTATATTTGATGAATTTCATCCCTAAGGAATGCGACTTTCACTATTTGGTTTAGTGTAGTCCTAACAAGTTTGTGTAAATTCGTACATCCTTATTTTATACTTAATAGGATACTGGATGCCATATTCCATATATTCATCTATGAAAGGGTTCTTGGTTTTCAAATTCTAAGGAATATCTAGTGGCTTGCATAATGTTACTTATTTCCCTATTTGTTTGTACTTACCTTGTTATTTTGAGCCTCTGTATCTAGGTATGATGGTCGCATTTTGAACCAGAGTCTCTATGTTATGTGCATGGGGGAAAGATTAGGGGGAATCCCCTATCTGGAGTATATCATATTTATTTTTTTTTGATCGAGAGATATAGATTTATGGGAATGACAATAATGGACTCATTTATGGGCACTTACAACTACTTAGTAATTGTATTGATTATCATATTCCAATTTATTTCCAATTGTGATTGAATAGTAATTTTCATCTATCTTCATATTAGTGACTTAAAAGTATCATTACAAATTGAGGAATCTAACTATGAAATCAGAGGGGGTATTTTAGGAAGCCAATATGATTCAGGTGCTTCCATAATCTACTTAGATCGGTCGTGACCCAATTATGAACGTATGAACTATGGATATGGTGATGGGACGATATACATAGTAGACTTCATCAACCATGATTTGAGATCATGTTCACGATTCTACCAAAGTCAAATACTTCATCCCTTATCTCATATCCTCCTAGTATGATATTTACACGTGGTATCAAAAACAATAATAGTATTCGATTTGTTTTTAAACCAAGCCATATTGGAGAATGAATGTGCATAGGGCCAATTAGTTACATCTTTCTATTGAATTCTATGAAGTAAACCAATCATATTACTATGGAAAGAGTATACTCCAATGCCAAAGGAGATACCTTAAGTATCTTCAGTAAGTTACTTCCCCAGTGGATTCAACTAGTTTCCATATTGGTTTTTCAAAATTCATAGTTAGCATTGACCGTATTAATTATGCTTTTCAAGTTTAGACCCTGAAGCCATTGTGAGTTCTTAAATCCCTAGATTTTAAAGGGCATAAAATAGTATGGAGTTTGATACTTCTGGTGCTAGTATAAACCTTTGAGTTTATTTTTATGGATATAGAGTATTAACAAGAATTTCATGCCATATTTGGGATTCCAAATAGAATTTGAATAGGTCCCAACCCTTGTTATTTTATCTAAAAAATTAATACATCTTGCAGACATTCCAATTTGATTTAGGCACCACTATTTACCATTTTTAAAATTTTGTTAGTAGTTCATTCATCTTATATATTTTGGGTTTAGTAACAACTTGTATTCATTACACCCAATTAATTTTGTGCATTACATGATGCCATAATATATTTTGGATTTATAATGTTTACATAACTTATGATAAAATGAAATTATAGAGACAATGCAGAAAAACCACTTCTTGTAACTCTTTTAGGTTCAAGATCTCTTTCCCTAATTTATCCATCTAATTATCATACCCTTAATTATGTGTTCTCAAATGTTAGCATTATTCGTCCTTGCCCAAGAAGTTAAGTACTATTGCAATTGATGAGACAAAATTATCAAATATTTGCAATGATATCAACCAATCGCCAATCACTTGAGGTGGACTTATCTACTTTCCATTATGGTTAGTTTGAGGTAAACAAGGTACCCAACCCATCATGTTTTGTAGAGACGAAAGAGCCCAATTTATATTATGATGTAGAGATGGAGGATCTCAGTCTATGAGGACCCATTGTACAATTATAATTTCATGAAAGGACAAGCAACATGCATCATTATTACTCCTTTTAATGATTGATTTAATCATAATAGTGGTTGATTGTTACTAGGATTCTAGTTGGCTTTCATAGGTCAGTAAGTTCTATTTGTACATGTTCTCACACTTGCACAATTAGTGCACACTTAATATTTTTACGATAAAAAATGGTGACAGATTATATAGACTCAAAGAAACATACTCTATATTTCGGACTCACTAAAGTGTTATCACTATAATTCCCACTTGTATGTCACCAGAGCTAGGATAAAAAATACATAAATATTTCTTATCAAAAGTAACTCCTGGATCCTTTTAGGAGTCTTCTATCTCTATGTTTTCTAGTAATGAATTTAATTCTTATTTTAAGTGATAAGGTATATTTATACTTTCCATTATCTATTTTAATTTTTATATTGTTCTCCAATTTCTTGTAAAATTCCAATACACTCTTTGTCACCTAAACAATAAGACATAATCAATTCTCAAAATAGATCTATGGATGTATATCCTATAGGTGTGATATCCTCTTATTTTTTGAGTCTGTATGGATTGTGCATTGAATCCATAATGTAAGATTATTTATATATGTTTGCATACTTCCAAGTCCTCCAAGTGGGTCTTTCTAGGTGTATCTCCATCTACATTCTACACCTACACATAACTAATTCCAATTCCTAATTCCTTTTTTTCCTCTTCCTTGGGAACTTCTTCTCTTTCCTCTATCTCTTTGTCAAGGTCTATTCCTTCTTGTGCACCCTCCCAATAAATTATATTTTCCTCATCCTTGTCATATTCTATCTTTTTCAGAGACTCTTTGCCTCCTTGGTCACTTTAGCTACTTTACTCTTACTTGCAGCTGTCTTAGGATGTCCCACCATAGTACTTGCACTAACCCATCTATTAAGTTCTAGTTTATCTTTGCATATTCTATATGATTCTCTTTTCTTATTTTGGATGCTACTCAAATATTTCTAAGGTCCTCTTAAATTTTGTCCCTTTCTCCTTCATGTCATATCTTCTAGGACTACAAACCTATGTTTCCTACTAAACTACTCCATGTCAGAAGGAATTGGCACCATGGCCTTTTCCACCACCAACATCTTCACCAATATGGGTAACTACTTAACATACTTTGTTTATAATCTATAAATGAGATGGTATTGTATAGAATCAAAAGAAAAAAATTTTCTAAATAGTAATTTCAGTTATGTACCCATTGTAGACACAAAATCATGCACTTTGGGTAATTATCTAGTCATGATTACATACTACTATTCATATGATTACTAAGTAAGAATGATACTAATTAACCCATGTCTTTGGCCACATTTATTTCCTTTCTAGCATCTCTCTTAGTCTTACACCTTTGCTTGCTCAATATTCCTTTTTAGTCTTTGACATTTGTTATCTTGGACACTAGCACTTGTACTAGGATGCCAATGCCAGGTGCCCTCATCCAATTTGCACGCCCCTATCCCCTTTGTACTTTACTCACACTTTTTGGGTCCTTTATATCAGTTTGAGCATCTTATCTTTTTGGTAGTCGACATTTTCGGGGTTAATTATGAAATTCAAGCAAGGGAATAATATAAATATAAAGTTATGTGATCATAATAAAGGACCAAGCACTAAACATCTACTATCTCCACCAAAGGTTACATCCATCAAAAGCATCTAAGAGCTCCATTGTATCCATATAGCTCCATCACAAGGGACAAAGGCTAGTTCATCTACATTAAAATTCATAGGAGGGGAGTCTATTGTTTCCATGCACACATTATTTGCATTTTGCATCTAGTTACTTACTTGCTACTCACAAAGTGTGACACGCACAAGAGAAACCTAGGGAAAAATTATGCACACACATAGAACTACATTAGGTATGAGATGTAGTACAATGCTCAGTTGTAAGTTCACCATTGTGACAGATAAGGACAATTTGACCCCTCATTATGCATCTTTATTTTTAGGATTTGATGTCTATTTGAGGGGTTTACAGGTGCTTTCTTCATTGCAAGTTTACATATATCTTAGTGATATTACAATGACATACACACGAAAAAAGGTGAATAACTGTGAACGTATCACAACACATCATAAGAGGTTTTCTGAGCATCTACACAAACCATGGAACCTAGAAACAAGTCCAGGGCACACACATGTGCCCCTATCCCTCTCCAGGTGCCTGAGTCTAATCAAATTTTCTGGATTTGCATTTTCCCAAGCTTATGTGTGACAATATTCCATCTCTGTTCATTTGATCTCCACTAGGACACAGTCGAGTAATATCTTCAAATAAGCTAAGGATCTTCTAACCCTTTTTGTAATTATGGTTTCATATATTTATTTCTTAGTTACTTGGGTATTATTTCATATTTCATTATTGTACTTATTTACTACAAACTTGTATTAGATTAGACTATTATTTTACATTTTGGTGAACCCGACCTTCAAAACTACCTTCCACTTAGAGCTCTTCTCCACTTATTACTATGGCTTGGTCATCTGAAGAATTTATTGAAGATAATATTAAATCCCTTAACGATCATATTGCTGAGCATCCCCAAGATCTAGAATTGATTTTATATGCTTCTCGTGAGGAAGCGAGCTTAATATGAACCTACTCAACCACTTGCTTGAGCACCATTAATCACTATACTCCACCTCTTGTTTTCATATGTGGCAAGATCCTTTGCTGGCACCCAAGATAGCATCCCACTTCACCGTTTCTACTCAACCACTTGCTTGTAATCTCCCACCTATTTCCACCATTCCCATTTTTGTCCCTACTCCTACTAATCACTATACTCCACCTCTTGTTTCTCATATGTGGCAAGATCCTTTCGCTGGCACCCAAGATTTAGCATCCCTTTATCAAGACCTTCAAGTGAAAATTCATCAATTACGAAAAGCTACTTCTTGTGTGTCTCCATCTTTGAATTCCACTCTATAACTAAATACTCCATTCGCACCAGCTATATCCACTTACTCCCTTCCACCTAAAATTTTCACCCATAAGCTTCCCATTTTTAATGGGCATGGTGACCCATAGGAGCATCTCCGAGAATTCCATGTGGATTGTCTAGATTTTGTGGATGACCACATTCTCTTGGATAATATATTCCCTCGTAGTATCCATGATTATGTGATGCGGTGGTTTTATGACCTACCTGTTTATTATGTAACATCCTTTACGCATCTTGTTGATGCCTTTCTTACTTACTTTTCTATCAACATCGGATCCAAGATATCCTATGCTTAGTTTGCACAACTTAAACAAGGATCTAATGGACATCTCATTGATTATATCTTAGGATACAAACACAACCTAACTAAGATATCTAATGTAATTTTTGACTTTGAGCTTCAGGATTTATTCATTCAGAGTTTACTATCGCCTCTTCATGAAAGTGTTCTCTTTGAGATATCTCCGTTATTTGACATACTATGTCATACTATTAAGCTTTGTAAAATCAAGCTTTTATCCATCGACAAGATTAAATATTAGGAACAAGCATCATCTTCTACACATTTTCAGAGCAAGTCAACATTCAAACCTTCAATGACCAAACCTCATGACACCAAAATTACTATCAATGTTGTCTCTAATACCAAGGAACTTTAATAGCAACCACCTCCACGTACATTCAACAAATTCCCTATTACTCCAGATATCATATTATAACAAATTCTTGAGAGCAATCTTATCACGCTTCCTCCACCACTTGAATTAGACCCATCATGATAAAATGAAGAAATTACAACAAGAAATTTTGATACAACTATCATCGATGTGTGGGGCACTCTACAAACAGGTGTTTCAAAATCAACACAATCATTCAAGATCCTATTGATAACAACAAGCTTGAGCTCCCAAATCCCAAAAACTCAGCACCAATCAATTAAAATCATAAGCTTAAAATATTTAATAACCCACTTCCAAAACCCGATAAGAAAGTTACTGATGCATTGACTAATCATACATATCACTCAGTGCCTCCTGCATTGAGGGCTCTTGATTTCCTAGTTGTTAACACTGACATTTCTCCACCAATCATCTCTTTCTATGATCACAATTATCATGCAGAATTTTCTTCTAATCACTTATACATTAGTGCCTCTATTGGATCTATCACTATCAATAAAACCAAGGTTGATCCCTCATGGCCCATTTTTTGTTTCTATTGGCTATCTGATTTTAGAAATTTCCTATCCAATGAAAAATTCATATGGTGTCATTAAGCTTCACATCACCATCAGTCCTCTTACCATGTTAATGCCCTTTCTTGTGGGACAAGTTGTCAATGAGTGTGACATGGTATTAGGTCTCAATTGGATCCATAGGTCTAAGTCTATCATATCCATGCATAATTTGTGTCTAAAGTTCATTCACAACAATCAAGTCATTTTTATCCATGGTGTACCTCCATCTAATCCATGGTCTCACTCTCCTCTCACAGTCACCATCATATCACTAGGTTCATCTATTAAGTCACGACCTTTAGCACCTAAAGAAAAATCTACTCCTAGCTCACCTATTCACACATGAACCACATAGTCTCATCTCTGTACTAGACCAATACATTAGTCTATGCCCATTTCTAGGACAACTCCTCTATCTAGATGCAGGTCACCATCTTGTTTTATTCCATGATAGTGTCCATCACCACCACGTTCTGCTTCACACATGTCTCCATCACCTACACATTTTGGTATACCACGGTGCCCACAATATACCCATCCATCGCATGCATATAGAATTCACTCACCTACACAATAGTTATAGTGCATACCACCACTTTTAGAGCATGATCACACACCCTCATCTCCATCACCATCGGGTGGAGGGTCTCCACCATTGACTTTTATCAGATAGTGCACTTGCTATCACACTCTTAGGGGGCATCACACTTATTCTCTCCCCCATCTAGCATCAACACCCATATTTTCCTCTCATCACATCACCTAAAATGTATAACACACAACATATAACACATACTTATTAACATCCATACCTATATCGTCATTACCTGATGACATCCTCTTGTGCTTCGGTTCACACTTGATTTTCGAGGAGATCCTATACACATGAACCTCACACACTGCACAATAGACACTAAACATTACACATCTTCACACATCTTATATACATACATCTTACATCTTATGTCTTACATTTACTATGAATCTACACATCTTATCTCATCTACGCATCTGACATTACATACTATACATCCTACATTACACACTACACAGTACATAGTAATTTTTTATCCACACATCTATTACAAATATTCCACATTTTACACATCTACTTTTATGCGCTGCACTCACTACCCTATGACACACTTTAGTCCCTTGGTCTAGACTCGACTGCTGAAGGTATACATAAAAAATGGACCACATCACACTCACGCAATCAATCAATCAATATTTTTCTCATGCGACATTCCTAGATTAGTGATATGTGTTATATGCTACATCATCACTTCTGCTTGCATCATTTAGTGATATACACTATAGGATGTACATCATCACTTCCACTTACATCATTTAGTGTTATATGACATAGGCTACACCATCTTTTCCTATAACATCCTATAGTGATATACGCTTTAGGATAAATCATCACTTCTTCTACTCATCTTGTGATATACGCTTTAGGCTAAATCATCATGTCTATCACACCAAGGTAATGAGATACAACTACTTTTTCCAATCACACCAAGGTAATGAGATACAACTAATTTTCCCCCAAGATCACGTGTGTGATAGAGTTCAGAAATTTCACTTCCAATGTAGTGAATAATGTAACCCAAATTTAGTCCTCAAGTGTTCCTTTTTCCCAAATATTAGATAGAAAGTAATAGCCCCTATTACCCAATTGTCATTTTTATAATAGTTGGTCAGTCATATATGTCTTACATTTCATCATCAAAAACCCTTAAAACCGACCCAAATTGATAAATAGAAGTTAATAAAAGACAACAAAGTGATGTGGTATTTTAAACATAGGAAACAAGAAAAAGGGACAAAATCACCCAAAGAGAACAATAACGCCTAGGTGCTCCTATACCTTATTGGGTGCTAGTGTCCGAGGGGATGTAGAAATATAAAAGGAAGTATTGAGCTGGGTAACACATTGTGTGATGTCTAAAAGTAAAGGGATAATTCAAAAAAAGTAGAGGATAAAAGAATGGAAAGATAAAACAATGTCAATGTAAAGAAAACAAGTGTTATCAATGTATAGTTTTCTTGATTAGGAATCATGCATAAAATGACACAATAAAGACATGAAGTAACAATAATAAGTGCATAATTTTGTGTCTACATCCTGTCAAAATAAAAAAATTCCATCCAATCAAAAATATCTCCATTTTTTTCAAATCATGCCTAAATACACTATTTTCTCACTACTTTATGATTGTCGAAACAAACATTTTCCCAACTGCACCTAGAAAAAAGTTTTTTCTGAAAAAATATGACCATAACTAAAAAAAATCTAGAAAAAAACAAAGACATAGAATTTATATTGGAGTTGAATACAAGATCTGAATAAAAAGTAAAATAGAAAAAATGTACTGTATTTGCCTAGGATTTTTTTATAGGAATGGCAAAAAACACAAACTAAGGATATAATTGAAAACTATATCTGAACAATATAATACTAAAATTATAGATAAACTGAGGTATTTCATAGGGAATGGTGTGTTTGTAGTATAGAATCTTTGTTATACTTATCCCATTCATAAATAGTGAACCAAACCAATGTTTCAAGCCAGTGACTACGAATGATTCTACTGTTATCATAAGTGTGCAAAAAATATCTTGGGGATGACATTGAATGACAAAGAAACATGTTAGTGGAAATCATGACGTAGGTTATACTAGGAGGAACACTAATGCGATCTACTAGAGAGGTAATTAAGCATTAATATTTGATTTGATTTCCCCTTGTTAATTTGGGTGGGCCATTTTGAATTCAAAATTTTGTTCCATGTATAAATAATCTAGTTTAAAATTGCAAGAATGATGATGGAGATTAGGGGTTGTATCATATGATAGGATGGATAATTGAGATTGTAGACACCTAAAATCCATTTACGCAGTTTTATTGCTAAGATTGTAGTAACTACCCTCTTTCCTATCATTTCCATTATAATTAGTGATTTTCCTCTAATTAACTAATGTTTCCCTCTATTTCGGTCAATTAACAACACTTCATTAATTAATTAGCCTTTATCACATTTCGGATGCCAATTAACTGTTAGGAATTAATTTATTAGTGCTCTCTTATTCATATTTGTAAAGTGATTTATAATCACATACATGTATATTGGTGAGTGAGTTATAACAACTCACATATATAGGAAGTTGGTAAGATATGTAGTTGTGTTAGTTTCCTATATTCTAGGGAAACTCCAGCCTATATATTAGGCTATTGTATTGTGTGAAACATATAGAGAATATATTATTCTTTTGCTGTGTAAATCTGCTTGTTCTCCAAGATTAACGACACTTCATTAGTTATAATCCTCTTCAAATCAATTAATTAATTATCATTGGTTAATTAAGCCTTTTTAACAATGGATTTAATCAATAAACCCTTTTATTGGCTAAATACCACTTTCAAATGCTTTAAATCATATCAAATTCCTCCTAAATCACCTCAAAATAGACTAAAAATATTATTCTAGCCTATTAATTAATCCTAGTTGATTAATTAAATCATCTCCAACTCCCATGAGTTGCTAATCACTTGTTAATTCCTCTAATCAAGCTTAACAAGTCTAAATTTATCCTTTATCCCACATTCATTGGGATTCAAGCTTCTCCCAAATGGAAATCTATATAAAGGACCAAGCTCCTTCCTTCACACCTAACACCATACTTTTGCTAGTATTATCATATAAAGCATATGATTAAGAGCCTTTCTCCATTGATGGAATATCTTTCTCATCTTTGCATCCATTTCTTCATGTTTGACTAGTAAAGGAAGATCTAAACATGGCCTTGTAGCCATTTTAGTGAAATTATTTCATCATCTTGAAACAACAACACACATTTGATTACTGTTGGTTGTTAAACTTACACCCGTGTCTCGGATATGAAAGAACCGAGTTTTTTGAGACAACAATGGAATCGTCTCCAAGTTGTGGAACCTTGTATGCTTGAGATGGATCTTCAGAGAATGCCGGTTTCTATAAATGCTTTTACTGCTATTGCTACTCTTAATGCTAGAAGGGAAACACTAGGCTAAAAACAAAACCAAAAAATGGAGCTGCAAGGAACCTCAAGTGACATAAAATACACGTAATGTAAATAACATGAAAGAAAGAATAAATAAAACATGGTAATGCCGAAGATAACCAAAAATATGCTTCTATTACTTCCAAGTATGAATGGTTAGTTATAATGGAATCTGAAGGCTGATATTCACATGCACAAACTAGATCTAGAGGTCTATGACTCAAAATGCAAAGATATATGATCCTCAGCAAACACTAAAGGATGCAAAATGTCCAACCATTTATAATGAGCCAAGCTCTTACATTTATAGATGAAACAAAAACAAGAGAAGAAGAGAAGCAGGGAAATTTAATTTGAAAGCTTAACCACCAGTCATCAATGCCTGTAAATCCACCTGCAATCTATCAAGTGTAGTTCTCCATGTCTGTTTGGCATGTTAGAGATGGAAGGAAGATAGATTGGATCAAATTTGGGTGGTCAAAGTAATCAGATCACATATTAATGGCATGAAATATGTTTTGCAACTCCTCACCTACTAAATCCTGCTGAAATTTGAATTTTAATGGCTTAACATGTAGCCCATGTCAACAAATTTCTGAAAATTTTGGGCGCGTAAGGATCCAAGCACTGGAACAAAATTTATGACTTTTAGAAGATTTGTAGTGCAATTGGGCATGCAAGACACAAGACACGTGTAGATTGGCTGAAGAAATGGCCAATTGTTGATTTTTTTGTCATTTCTACCGCGTGTCACCCAATAGTTTGTTGCAAGGATTAGGCACCCTATTGGCACACTTTGATTGGATACGTGTGATGAACTCAAGGTATGAAATATTTCCATGTGGCACAGAGAACATAGAAGAAGGTGAAAAGGCATACACGTGGAAAGAAAATAGAGGGAATGCGTGCCACAAAGGTAACGTGCACAGGAGGAAATGGGAGAAATATCCAAGGAAGAAACACATGGGAGGGGCACAATTATTACAAAATAATGTACAATAATACGGAGAAAGGGCACGCAAAATCTTAGGGACTTAGCTGATTTGGAAAATAAGTCCAAGGCACATGCACAAGATGAATAACTGTTAGGAAGAAGGTGAATGCATAGAAGGTGCACATAAAGGAAGAGTGGAACAAAGAGGAAAAGGAAAATGAAAGGAAGGCACAAAAGTGGAGTGCACAAGGAGCACAAGGAAATGTAGCTAAGGAAATGTGCCAAGTAGATAGCTGGAGTGCGCACAACCTACAGTGTAGAACTTTAGAGCCAGATTGTGAATGTAAGTTATCCAAATCACTAGGGGAGTTATTTGGATAACAATTTTGACAAATTTCAGGGCCGTATTCTTGCTAGATGAAGGATATCAATAGCTTGGAGAATCCATTGGGCATGGAGTCTACTATCTAATCATTAAATTCTGATCGGGTGAAACTTGAAGAAACTGCCCCTTAAAGTCACTTGAAGAAACATGTCTCAGAATTCTATACCGAACCGTTGCAAAGTTGTTGGAAGAAACCATCGGAAGATGAATTGGCATCCTTAGAAGCAAGTAAAAGAGAATGAGAAAGATAGTACATGTGAAGGAAATAACTATGTACAAACAAAATAATGTGCGCAAAGTGCACTTGGAGGAATTGAATCTAATGTTAATATTTATAACGATTACAGAAAGAAGCTTAATGGAATTGCTTGAGATAGATCTCATTAACTAGGGATTGGTATCATGCACCTCCATCAAGGTGAGTCATCTCAAAAGAGTTGGCATCCTTGTATGAATTGATTATGTATGGGCCACTCCAAAGTGCATCAAACTTTGAATGGCGCCCAGGTTTAGCTTTGTCAGTATCCCACTTTAAGACCAAGTACCCAGCTTTGAAAGCTTGAGGCCTAGCCTTTCTATCAAACCAATTCTTTTTTGCTTGTTGATGTTGTTCTAGCTTGATCATGGCAACATTCCTTGATTCTTCGAGTTCAACTAGCTCTGCCATTCTAATTTCTCTCTGGTCCATGCCCTCCAATTCCAGCTGTTGAGCAAGTGCCAATGAATTTAACTCCAATGTCAAGGGAAGGGTGTCTTCCTTGCCATAGACAAGATTATAAGGTAAAGTTCTTATATCCTTTTTCACTATGATTCTGTCTGCCCAAAGCACGCGTGAGACCTTTGCATGCCACTGTCTTTGGTTGATACTCATTGTTCGCTTCACGATCCTGATTAGGTTCTTGTTTGTTGACTCTGCTAGACCATTTCCTTGTGAGTAATAGTTAGAAGAATTCTTCAAATATATGCTAAGGATCATTGCCCAATCAATGATTTTAGTACCAAGGAAGGATTTTTCATTATCAGATATAATGGTTTGAGGAACACCAAACCTTGTTACAATTCCTTTGAGAAAGTCACAAATGATGAACTCAATTCATTCTTTGAGCGCGACCGCTTTTGTCCATCTGGTGAAGTAGTCCATAGCTGTCAACACCCATTTATGCCCAGCGCTCAAAGGAAGATTGATCATACCTTTGAAGTCAAGACCCCACTGCACAAAAGGATGATCTGCTTGGATTGGTTGGAGGGGAAGCACTGCCAATATTTTCTTACCTACAAAGAAAGTGCATTCTTTGCATTTTATAACCCACTTGTGCGTGTTTGTGAATAGGGTAGGCCAAAAGAGTCCTGCCATTATGATGTTCATTGCTGTAGTCTTAGCAAAGAAGTGTCCACTAGAAAACACATCATGAAATTCTACTAACACCTTTACAATTTACACACCATCAATACATCTTAATAGCATTCCATCAAGATTCCTTTTGAAGAAAAGACCATTAATCAGAACATATGGGATAGATTGCAACCTTAGATGTCTTCTCTTTGCCTTGTTTAAACCAGGAGGGTATGCACCCTCGGAAAGGAATGTGACCATCTCCTTCATCCAATCATGCACTCCATGGGATTCATTTTGTTCAAGTTTTATGTGCGGTAGCTCTTCATCCAGAAACAATGAAGTCTCAGGTTCATTATGTGTGTCCTCAGTAAGTTGTCTGCACAACGCACTACCTCTTACCATCTTTGTGGCTTTGATAATCAAATCATACTCCATAATTTTTGTCACCTGTCATGCTCTTTTCTTGCTAATCTATGCTCCCATGATGAAGTATCTCACACTTGCATGTGATACTAACACCTTAATGTGATTTTTGGTGAGCATGCTCTTGAATTTCTTGAGTGCATGCATGATGGTATAGGCCTTTTTCTCCATGTGACTGTATTTTAATTCATAATATTTCAGCATTTGACTGAAGAAAGCCATTGGCTGCTCCAGTCCTTATTTATTTTTGTGCGTCATGACAAAAAAAACACTTGCATCATCACCATAAGAATAAAGGATGAAATTCTTTGAGTAATCCAGGTTGACAAGTGTTGGTGCGCAAACAATCTCTTGCTTGATCTTGTTGAAGCTTTCCTTTCCTTTTAATATCCACCTGAAAGCTATGTATTTCTTGAGCATGAGGGTGCTTGGCCTTACCAGTCCTGCAAAATTGGGAACGAAGCACCCGACAAAGTTTATTTTGCTGAGAAAGGATTATAAGGCTTTCTTATGCGCCGACAAAGAAAGAGACATGATGGATAAAATGCACTCATGATTAATTGCGATGCCATCCTTTGAGACCACATGTCCTAATAGCTTGCCTTGTGCCACAATAAAATTGAATTTCTTAGGGTTAAGAGATACCCTAAACTTTCTGCATCTCTAAAAGCCTTTTTCTAGATGCGCCATGTGATCTACACCCTGCTTTGAGAAGACTGTAATACCATCTAGGTAAACCAAGATGAACTCGTTGGTGTAACATTTGAAAGAAATATCCATGGTGCTCTAGAATGTTATGCATGTGTTTGAAGGACCAAAGGGAATATTTTTATATGCATATATTCCCCACTTAGTTGTAAATTCCATTTTGAATTGATTGTCTTCCTTGACCAGGATCTGATTGAAGCTAGAATACCCATCTAGAATTGAAAAAATTTACACGCTAGCCACAGTCTACAGAATCTGCTCCATAGAAGGAAAAGGATAATGATCCTTTAAGGATGCCTTATCCAAATATTTTAAACTGACATAGAGTCTAATTTCACCATTCTTTTAGCTTAATGGGACTAGATTTGCAACCCAGGTAGAGTACTTGATAGGAAAATAATATTTACCTCGATGATTTTAGACAACTCTTTCCTCACGAGGGGCTATATCCTCAGATTGACTGGCTGCTAATTTTGTCTGATGGGATTGATACTGGGATTAAATTCCCAATCCCTTGGACTCATGTGAAACATAGAGATGGAAAATACAACCTGAGGGGACAAAGCATAACCCAACTGGATTTGCCACTACTCTATATTTCCAGGTTGGGGTTGATGTTAGTTTTCTTCATTTCTTCATATTATTGTTTCTGAAGTGCACGCATACATATATATCAAATAGAGTAGAAAAGAAGCATTTCCATTGTTGCAATCATTCAGTAGTTACAGTAGATCAATTCAAATAGGGAATCATCCATAGAAATCTTCTTTACTATTTCGGGAAGTTTGCAGGGAAGAAAAGCTTATGAGAAGCTCTGATTTCTTCTTGTGCTTCTGAGGAAAAATAGAGGTTAGATTTGCATCCATAGTTTAGTGAAGCTTTCATCATTTAAAATAGAATAGATTTCTTCTGCACAGATAAACAACTACATCCGGTTGTTTATTTGTTTTAGGATTTATTAATTAGAGTAGAAGCTTTTATTTCCTCATTTCTTCTTTAAATTCTAGAAAAGAACAAAAACATTTATTTTATTAGAGTAACAACTTTGTATTGTTTTATTGCATTTATATCTTGAAAATACCAAAAACATAGAATAGTTTTCAATTCAATTAGATTAGTTGTTATTTTCTTAATTAAATAAGATCTTTGCAATACATGACCATCAATGGTCCTCAACAAGAATGTACATATGGAAGTGATCCATGGGTACCACAACTGAATGGTCCTGAGTTAATTACAGACATAGATATGAGACTTTTCTTCTTGTCCTTAGAACATCAGCTAGATACGCTGAGAAGATTCAACAATTAAATGTCTTAAACATTGTGGCTGATAAGGCCTATGAGTTTTGGACTACCCCTGGCAATAGGGTTTAAATATATACATGACCATAAAAGGAACTCAACAACCAAGAGTTTATGGTTGTGATCCTAGGTCCCCCAACCAAAAAGACCTGAGTTAGGACCTAGATATTGACACAATTATGAGCATTGGTTTTCCACACATCACCATTACCACCTGACATCATATCACAATTAAACATTCTAAATGAGGAAGCTCACTGAGCCCTCACATTTTGGACCACTCCCGATAACCGAATCTAGATTTTGTGAAACCATGCCTCTCTCACTCATTCCATGACCCTGTCTGGACATATTTACGAGGCCCCCATTGGTTTTCCACGAATCCCACAACTGGTAGAAAGGATCTCCATGGAGCTTGATATTGACTGGAGTCTCCATGTAGCTATTCTTTCAGATCCATCTATTAGACCAGTTCAGGTTAGAAGGGATTTCCTTGCACTTGATGAGAAGATCCCATTATTGTGCGTCGAGGACATTATTTTTCCTTGACAACTTGTTCACCCCATTTACACACACTTTCATCCACATACCACATTTCACTATCATTTAGCCATCCACATTTCCACATTGGCTGCCTCGGCATGACCTCGGGGAGTCGAGTGTGGTTGAAGGTCACGTGTCAATTTTCATCTGTACAAATTGGTGAACCCAATGTGAAGAGCTAGTCTCTTTTCGTTTCCATTTTCTTTCATCCATCTTCTCCTTCTACCATTATTCTATGGGTATTCATATACCCCCCAAATATGTCAGGACAAGATGGTTACGACAGACCCATTTTGGGTCTTGAAGCATATTACTACCAAATGGGTAGGCAACAACAGTCACCCTCACTATCAGCATGGGCTGACAACTACTCAACTCATCTCCCTGTGTCTCAAACTCCTCCTCCTCAAGGGACCAATAATGGCTCCTCAGTCAGGATTGAGGAAAATGACCAACTTACGCAAACACAACAGCCTGAAATTTCAAGTTCTAATAATATGACATTTCACCGGAGAGTCAGGTTCATCTCCATAAGTTTTGCTTAGACCAAAAATTAGTATGAAGTTTGATCAAATCCCATTACTAAATGAGGAGTATTTAGCACGTTATGCCCAAAGTGAACAATGCTTCCAAAACATGGATAAGATGCAAGGACATAGTGATGTCTTACTTCAGAATAACACCTTTACCCCTCCCATAATAGAAAACATTCCTAATGAGGGGTTGCAAAATAATGAACAGTTCATAACAGGATATCACACTCCTTTGCAACCTAACAAAATTCAACAACACGTGCTAAAACAAAACACCATGCCATCATCAGGTGAGGTCATCTCGACATTGGTGGACAAGGTTAGAGAATTGGAACTTTCCCAAGCTACTCATGCTTCATATTCTGTTGGGCAAGGAAGGATTCTCCATCAACCACAGAACTATGGCCAAGTGCCTACTGTGCCAAATCCTCTAGTTTACATGGGTGTTCCTAGCCCTAGGGATCTTCTCACTAGGTTGGGCACCTTGGGTATGCCCCCTCATGTTGTGTACAGATACCCACAATAGGCACCAACTGGAAGTGCATTCTCAAATGCCATCCCAACTGGAAATGAAATGTTCCCTGGCTTTGTACCTCCAAATCCATACCAAAGTAATGTTCCCCCTTATGTACACATGTATTCTAAATCACCACAGGGGACATGTACTCTTTTCCTAGCACATATGGTCAGCCACAGGGGATGTCATATTCCTCCACAAAATTTATGCTGCACCATATCAACAACCCATTCCACCTCCACCTCCCCAACAAGGGCCATCAATGGTTGAGTCTTACGTAGTGGGGACCTACTCTGAATATCTTAAAGAGCCCCTCGACTTCACCATATGGAGTGTTATACTCCCAAGACCTCTACCAGACCTTCCAAAATTTAAAGGGGAGGGAGATCCAAATACACATATCAAGGCATATGCCACCACCATTCGAGAGCTACTCCCATGGGATGCAGTCGTAGCAAAGATCTTCCCTAAGAATTTAGAAGGTATTGCTCTTGATTGGTATTATAGGATACCTGAAGCTTCAATACATTCTTTTAAACAACTCGTGTCTGAATTCATCAAATATTTTGACATGAACAAGTTGCTAAGGATAAGAATCAGGGAGTTCCTACATATAAAACAAGAGCACAATGAGTCTGTTGTGCATTTCATCCAGAGATGGCAGAAAGTCCTCTACTCTTCAGCAAGTGCTCCCAACATGGATCAGACAGAGCTCTGTGATCTATTCCTTCACTCTCTTAACCGGGAAATGAAGGAGGAAGTCCAGAAGTTCCCACTTAGGAGCTATGAAGAGGTGCTAGAGGGTGCTCTCCATATAGATCAAGCAACAATAGACAGTGGTCGCAAGACCTATGGTTCAAATGGGAGATTGATCACTCCCAATCAGGGTAATTCAAGTTACCCCAAAAATGCAAACAACAACCAAGGACCAAAGGTCCTCAACAAAAACCACGGTGTTACAACTGATGGTGTTACAGACCAAGCAAAGAAACCAAATGTTGTTAACACTTCAAGTACAAATAATGTTAACAACAACACAAATGGTAACAATCAGAGGAGTAACAACTTTTCTCCTATGATCAATGTGGTGGACTTCAATCATCCTCCACCCCAACAACAACAACAACAAGTTCAGGCTCAAGGCCCTAACCAGTACCCAAATGGGTACCAAAACCAATATCAAAATCAAGGGCAACAACCTCTGAACTTCAATTACAATAACCAATAGTTGAATAATAACAATCAAGAACTTTGGACCACAACAAAACACAAGCCAAAGACCTCAGGATTATGATCCTAACCTATATATTGGTTTCCATAGGGTCTGAGGGCATGATGCAAGAACATGTGAGATTGTAACAAGTTCTTACAATGCTTTCCAGAGGACCAAAGGAAACTCTTTGTTGAGATGTTTTTGGAAAATCCTATGGCACCAACTCAAAATACTTGCATGGGGCCTGTATCCCCTCAGAACACACCACTCAGGATCTTTAATGATCCCCTTCCAATGCATCCCAACAATGGTAAGTTGGACCCCAATGACTCAAACAAAGGTATCCCAGTGGGAAACAATGATCATGAAGCTTTGACTTCATCAAACCCATTGGTAGCACCTCCATTGGATGGTCACCAACAAACTAAGATAGTGGGTCTAGTAGAATTAGAAACTGAACCCCAAATAAATGTTGCTACTAGAACTTGAGACTACTCTTCACAGCCCATTCCTATTTACCCATCTATATCAGATGATATTCATCAAATGCTTTTGAAATGGTGGGGGCTTATGACTTGATCAATGATTTAACAAAGACCTTTTCTCACATCTCCTTCTTGGATTTGTTGAAGAACTCCCTTGCACATAGAGCTTATTTATTGGAAGCATTGGGTCTTGAACAATTGCTCAATGTCACTCCTCCTCTGGAAGCACAAATAAATCACATAGACTTTGATGTCTATCCTCCTGGGGCAGCCAGAAAGAGATGTTGGATTTGTATTCGACATCAGTAAGATGCCCACAGATGTTGAATTAGTGTGTAGAGGTGATCCAGATTTGTATCTATAGGTTTGGATTTACAATAACTACGTAAAGTGTGTAATGATTGATGATGGGGAAGCAATCAACATTGTCCCCTTTTCTTTTCTCCAGAAGTTAGGCTATGGAGAAACCAATTTCTCTTCAACAAGAAACACACTGAGAGGGTATGATAGCCTCAAGGAAACATCAATTGGAACCATAGTGCTACCAGTTACCTTGGGGCCCAAGATGATTCTTACAGAGTTTTATATTATAGATCAGGAAACCAACTATAATATGATTCTTGGTCATCCTTGGATACATCGCATGAAGGTGATCCCTTCCACATTGTTTCAGGAAGTAAGATTCCTACATTTGGGGAAAGTCTTCATTACACAGGGTGACCCAAAGCCCTTTGACATTCACCTAGCTAACCTAAAGAAGAAACCTGGGGTGCATTCTGAGTTTGAGCTCCCTGCAAACCAATTGAACAAACCCATGAGTTCAACACCAGAGACAAAACTAATTCCCACAATGGAATTAGAAACTACTAGCTTGATCGAATGAATTCCTGTGGTCAAGGATGAAAATTGTTGTCATAGAGATGGTATCAACAGAAACCATGATGAATATTTTCAAGTTGTTGGAGAATTATTTACCCATTCTCCTTCCATTTGATCCCATGGGCATAGGACATGCTCTGGGACTCGGCTCTCTTCTTCTGATGGGAATTTGCATGGTTGAAGTCTCAGAAGCAAGGGAAGAAGATACAAAGAGTGATGTAACATCAATCTTCCCAAGAAACTATTGGACTCTTAATTTTGATGGAGCTAAATGTCACTTTGGCGCTGGGGTAGGTGTGATTCTCACTTCTCCTGAGGGGAAGGTCATGCCTTTTTCCTTCAAGCTAGATTTTGAATGTACAAACAATGGTGTAGAATATGAGGCTCTCCTTCTTGGTCTCATAGTAGCCAAAAGGATTGGTGCTTGTAACATTAGAGTGTTGGGTGATTCACAACTAGTCACTAATCAAGTTTTAGAGGTATATGAGACTAGGGTGGAACACTTACAACTCTATAAAGTTGTTGTACTCAATTTAAGAAAAGGTTTTGACTTCATTTCAATTGAAGCCATTCCACGTGAACAAAACCTTCTCACTAATTCCATGGCTACTTCTTCTTCCCGCTTCTATCTGAGCAAAGAATTAGAAGATACCAACTTCACAGTTTTGGTTAATGTTGAACCCTTAGTTCACAAAATGCCAACAAATCCAATCTTGGCATATGTTGAGGTTGAGAATGATCCTGCTACCCTAGATTATGAATAAAATGATGAAGCCATCTTAGGGTACCTTAATGCTTACATGTATTTACATCTCACGCATCATAAGAGAGCTTTTCTGTCATTCCTCACTCTTCCTCCTATTTTGGAGATCACACGATGGATCCTTATTCCTCGAAGGACCTTGGAGTTTGTGAGATAGAAGAGGAAGGGGAACTAGAGCTACCTCTGGCCCCACCTAAGTTTGAAGAGGGTAATGCCTCTTTGATTGAAGGGATGATCGATATCAATATCGGGATGGAGGAGGACCCAAAAATTTTGAAGTTAGGTTCTTCACTTACTCCTGAAGAAGTGGAGATACACACGGAAATTATTAAAGAACATTTGAAATCCTTTACATTTAATTATAAAGAGATGACAGGGATTTCTCCTCATGTGGCAGTCCACAACCTAGTGACCAAGCCTGATGCTAAGCCCATCAAGAAAAAATATAGACCTATGAAACCCAAGGTGAAGCTAATGGTCAAAGAGGAAGTTATGAAACTCCTACAGGTGGGGTTCATCAAACCTGTTGATTACTCAATGTGGGTGTCCAACATCATCCCCATTCTTAAAAAGAATGGAAAAATTTGAATCTGCATTGACTTTCAGGATATCAACAAAGCATGTCCCAAGGATGATTTCCCACTACCATCCATCGATGTTATCATTGATGCAACAACTGGTTATGAGTTGTTGTCCCTAATGGATGGATTTTCTGGGTACAATCAAATTAGGATCTCTGAGGAAGATCAGAAAAAAGACAACCTTTATCACTCCTTGGGGAACCTATTGCTATGCAGTCATGTCGTTTGGTCTCAAGAATGTTGGTGCCACTTACCAATGGGAAATGACTTACATATTCCATGATCTCATTCATAAGATTGTGGAATCTTACATTGATGACCTTCTGGCTAAGGCCAGAAAGTGTTGTGATCACCCTAAGGTGCTTCACATCATCCTCTCTCATCTAATTGAATATGACATTACACTGAATCCAAAAAAATGTGTGTTTGGTGTGATGGGAGGGAAGTTACTAGGGTACATCATCTCTTCATGAGGGATCGATGTAGATCCAAAAAAAATCTGAGTAGTTTTAGAAATGATCCCACCATCAGATGAGTCTGGCATTAGGTATTTTCTCAGAAATCTCGGTGCAATCTGAAGGTTTATTCCTGATTTGACCTTCATTATTCATCCAATAAACAATTTATTAAAGAAGGATTGCTGCAACATCTAGATGGATGAGTGTCATGAGGCATTTGAATCAGTCAAATGATTCCTACTATCACCTCCCATGCTCATGCCTCCCAAATCAGATCACCCTCTCATTTTATATTCATGGGCTACAAATGTCTCATTAGCCTGCATGCTAGCTCAAGAAGATGATAACAAATAAGAGTGTGTAGTCTACTTCATCAGTTATATGTTGCTGGACTATGAGAAACACTATATGCAAGTAGAGAAAGAATGTCTTGCTATAGGTTTTGCAAAAAAGTGGTTAAGGCATTACATGCTTAACCAAGAAATGAGGGTCATTGTCAAGACAAATCATTTATGGATGTTTCTAACACAGGGTTCTTTATCTAAGAAAGTTGGATGTTTCATGACTCTGATGGGTGAGTTTGAATTAATGTTTGTTAACCAAAAGTCTGTCAAAGGAAAAATCATCACAGACTGGTTAGCTGACAACCCATTAGATGGAGGGGATCTAGTTGACTTGGATTTCCCTGATGAATGCATATACTACGTCAAAACCAAGCCTCCCATTTCTGTGTGCCCATGGTATTATGATATTATTAACTTTATTATGGACCATGTGTACCTTGAAGGGGAAACTTCACAACAAAGAAGATGGCTACGTGTCATAGCCACCAAATATGTAATCATAGAACAAGTTCTCTACCACAGAGCCTTTGATGGAATGTTGCTAAGATGTGTCAATGAGGAATAATCTGAAAATATCCTCTATGAATCCCACAGGTGGAGTATGTGGAGGTCACTTCAGAGGTCATGCCACCACTAGAAAGATACATCGGATGGGCTATTTTTGGCCTACATTAGAACATGATGTAGTAGAGTATGTGTGATGGTGTCACAAGTGTCAAGAGTTCTCTCATGAGATCCATATACCTACCCAGGCTCTGCAAGAAATTGCAACACCATGGCCCTTTTCCATGTGGGGCTTGGATTTGATAGGGAAGTTCTCTCCATCATCAACAAACAACCATAATTTCATAATCATGACCACCGAATACTTCACCAAGTGGGTAGAGGCCATGCCTCTTACCACCGTACCAGGATGTGTAATTGCAAAGTTCATTTTGAACCAAATTATCTGTAGGTATGGGGTCCCACAAGTCATTATCTCTGATAATGGTATGTCTTTCAAGAATGAGGAAGTGTGTGAGTTATGTGAAAATTTCAAGATAAATCACCACATGGCTTCTCTCTATTACCCTCAGGCCAATGGATAGGCTGAGGCAACTAATAAGACGTTAAAGTCCATTCTCCTGAAAACTGTAAAGGAGAATAAATGTGACTGACACTTAAAGTTATTTCCAGCCTTGTGGGCCTATAGAACATCAGTAAGAACACCAATGGGGGCAACCCCCTATTCTTTGGTATTTGGTTCGGAAGCAATTTTAACTTGAAGTTGAAATACCCAGTCTCCAGATTTCACTACAAGGAATTTTAGGAGAAGAAGGTTATCATGAGGCACAACTCTCTCAGTTGGAAAGCCTCGATGAAGCTTGGCTTAATGTTGAGAAGAGACATAGAGCTTATGCTGATTGGATGTGCCATTAGTATAACAAGAAGGTCTATGAATGTGAAATATGTGAGGGAGACTTGGTATTAAGACTTGACAACTAGATAGACAAGAAAATTGATGAAGGAAGGAAGTTCAGGCCCAAGTGGTTGGGCCCATATCGAGTCATAGAGGACTATAAAATGGGGCATATATCACCTGTGTACACTAGAAGGTGAGGAATTTGGTGAATCTGTCAACTCTCTTCACCTAAAGAGATACTGCATGATCCATTGCATTTCCATATGTATACTATTGCATCCTCATTGCATTATCATCTGCTAGCTCATTCTGTAAAATTTGTAATCAAGGAACTTATTTTCAAGTAACTTTCAAAAACTTCTAAAAACATTGGCAATCATTCAAATCACATCTCTTCAAACATTCATAATATTTTCATCAACATTTCTTATCACTTCATCAGTTCAACAAGACAAGACAAAATTTTGACACTAATCCTACCAAGGCCTGCATACTTGGTTTTGCCTATAGCTTCCTTCTAGCATAGTTGTCTTTTCCCATAGTCTGTTCTAGAAGCTTCATGATGTCACATCTTTCCCAAAAAAACCTCTTTGGTAATAAAAGCATTCTAAACATTTTCACCTGGGATGCTTGTTCACCTATCTCAGCCTTTGGTGTTGAGCCCTCACATCTTACTGGTTGTGTGGGGTTGAGGCTAGGGGAAATCTCTCCTTCCCAAAAGCACAACTTAGAAACTAAAAAAAAGTATAAATCTCAAGTCAAAATTTTCATTTACACACTTCTTTTCCCTACCAACCTTCGGTGTTGAGCCCATGCCTCTTACAAGTGGCGTGAGGTTGGGAAAGGAGGGAAGTTCCCTTACTTGCCTATGCCTTGTCCTTGGTGATGAGCCCATGCTTCCTACTGGTAGCATGGGGCAAGGTGTAGGGGGTCTCTACAAATAAATTAGTAAGTTAAAAGAAATTTCATTCAATAAAAAGTGCTTTGAAAATCTTAAAATCCCAAGAAAAGTGAATTAGATGTGTATGTTCCAAGAGGGTTAAAACATTAAAACCATATTTTGTCAATCAAGAGGCCATCTATGGATCTAAGTCTAGATAAAATTGCAAGAAAATCACATTCTAGGCTATGTAGTAAACTATGTGCAGAGTTAGGTTGTAGGTTCCTAATTGGATTTATGTCAAAATCTTGTCTTTCTCTCACCATTTCCATCTCTATCAAAACCATACAATTCATGTCCCTCCTAGCTCTCGGTGTTGAGCCCTCACATCTTACTGGTTGCATGGGGTTAGGAGTGGAGTGAGTTCATTTTATTATCATATCATTATTCATCACACATTGCCAAACAAAAAGAAGTACCAAACATTACTTGAAAAACTAAAGTTCAACATTACATTGTGCTTGCATAATCATCACATATCAGCATTACAAAAAACAACAAAAAGAAATCATTCTGTCAGCATTCATTATCCACTGCATGCATTCTAAAAAGCATATAAAATCAGAAATTCCAAACATCTAAGAGTACACATGTGAAGAGAACCATAAATGAAGTCAACTCTATGCAAAGGATAACTAAACCAAAAAGAGATATCTGTATATATCATTGTGAATCATAGTTTGTGTACAATGCCATCACACACTAGGTGTGGTCAAAAATGCTCGCAATGAGCATGAAAATACAAAAACATCATATATGCCTCACAAAATGGCATCGAAGCAATAAAGGCTCAATGGCCTATCCCTCTCTCCAGGAGCCAGAGGATGGTGTGTAACTGCGGTTGAGACTCCTGCTATGGTTATTGTGGCATGAATGCACTGAGTGGTGAGAGTGACCATGAGAATGACCACTAGTCTGGCCTCACTACGTGAATGGCTCCAGCTGGCCAACCTCTCTGCCATCTCATATGTGGTGATATTCTTGTCCTGGGAAACCAAGATCTCTGCGGCCTTCCTAAGAGGCAAACATGTCAGTATGTCGACCAACCTACAATGGCTGTCCCAGATCCTCTACTAAAACTCTACACATGAGTCTTCCCCATAGGGATGAAAAAGTATTTTCAACAAATCCTAGTGAATAAGATCTCACCAGCCATCAGCAAGTGGCTGCAAAACAAAGAAAAAACAGTGAGTTAGAAAACCATAAAAACCAAAAAAAGAAACACAATGTGTAGTGATTAACATTTCTAGCTAATAAGGTCGAGAAAAGAGTGTCCACATACTTAGATCTCTAGGCATCCATGTAGGATCGGCTGGTGCAGCTGGTGGTGGTGGTGCTTTTGTGGGAACCTATTGTGCCTCCCCCACTCCTGAAGCAACATGCTACCCCATGACGGACTCCTCATCCCCACCTCTCTCAGGAGAAAGTGGCTCCTCAGAAACTAAATTCACCTTATCCACTTCCATCTCCTCTCTCTCCTCTGTAGATATCTTATCAGTGACCCTCCACTGTGGGTCACTCTCCTCCTCCTTTACGTGAGTCTCCTCACCTATCTCCTCATCAGTCTCCTCCCCCATCGCTTCCTCGGTCTCTCTATCCACATCAATGGGTATCTCCTGCTCCTCCTCTCTGTTGTGAACAGGTGTGGTCTCAATCTAGAGAAGGGCCTCAGGTGAGGTGCATGCCCTAGGAACTCATACCTTCTCACTAGAGATAGGTACTCCTAGTGTAGTCACAACAGTCCAACCATGTCACCCTTAGGGCCACCTTGAGCCTCCCTAACACTCTTATAAATAATAGGCATGAGGAGGAAGAACATCATCATAGGCCAACCAAACTGCTGGGGTACTCTATCAAAGGGTGGGCCTCCACCCTCCTGATCTATCCACTAACTTGAAGTGGTGGCACAAGCAATCAAGATAGTCATCTCCTTCCCCATAATCCAACCATATCCTTGGTAGGGTCTCATAATAAAATTCATTGTAGTCAAGTGTAGGCCACAGGATGATGTGCCCCCCTAAGAACTGACAAAGTTGTCCATCTAGCGGCCATGATGGCCCTTCGATCTTGTATGCCGACTCCCCTCTGATAGGGGATGATCCGCTCATATACCCAACTCATCACTAATGTAGGATGGCTCAAGAATTTTCCTCGACCCTACCACTCGGTATAAGTCATGGTATATAGACCCCAATATACCTACACCCCAGGAAAAGATCCTCCCATACTGCTCAATTTGCATGATAATGGGAGCCCAAAAATACAAGAGCTTGTCCCCGCCCTTATCTCCCACCAAACGTGAAGCCAGAATACCAATGATGGCCTTGTGTAGGGTAGGGATAGGTGTGGTGGACACAGATAGAAGCCTCATACCCTACTTGGTGCCCTCTGACACCCCATCATCTCCCATATAGGAAGCCCACTGTCTAGATCTGGTTGTACTCCCTGCAGTCTCCAGAGTCAAACATCTCCCAGTCAAAGGTACACCAAGAATCATGTAGACATCCTCTAGAGTGATAGTCCACTCTCCCCTCACACCTGGAAACTAGAAAGTGTTCTAGTTTACATCCCAATAAGAAAATAGATCACATAATATTTGGATAACTGTGGCTATGTGTGACACTCGTGTAATCCTCCATATCTAAGCCCAGTGCAATAGATCTATCTCATCCCGAGTCAACTGATCAAGGATGCCTTGGAATCTAGAAACACACACTCTCTCTCTCTCTCTCTTGGCTCTAGCAGATGTATAACTCTTTCTACATCCACCAAAACATAAAAAAGCAAGTTAGTAACGCATATCAATAGGAAAGCTCATAAAAAACAATATTAAATAACTTTAAAACCAAAAAAATTAGACTACATGGGTAAAGTTTACTCTCTTCCCCAAAAATAACAAAACCACCGCCCTATGCAGAGTGGTGGTTTTGTAACCGCCACCTTGCTAGGGTGGTGGTTTTGTAATAACCACCCTTTCAGTGGTGGTGGTCTTGTAAACCGTCACCCTGCAAGGTGGCGGTCATGTCCAGAATGGACGGGTCATGACACCCCTTTGACCCTAATAACTTGTAAAAATACAAAAATATCTCAGTTTTAATAAAACAAAAGGCTAACCCACTTGCGTTACCCCCTAGGGATCATTTCAGAACAAGAAATTTCAAAAATCTCTCCACTAGGCTTAGATTTTCAACATTTTATATTTTAGGTTTCAAAACAAATAATTGAGAAATACTAACCTTTGTCTTCACTGTTGGGTTTCTAACTCGCGGAGCCATGATCACCTCGTCACCCTCATCATTTTGACTATACTCTCACTCAAAATGGTCACCGTGGGCCCAGAGCTCAAAAATCACCAATAGGATATGTGCAAATGAATTGGAAAATGAGGTGTTTTGATATATATGCTTTCTTTTAACTTCGTTTGAGTGTATGTTCCCATAGGGTTGGAGCATTGGTGCAGGTATACTTCTATCCCGACGCAAATGGTAAGTCCTCTTGTCATTTTTATTTAGTGTTTATTTATCAATATCGTATCTATTTGCACTTAAGTCTTGCTTTCGTCTTTCAGGTAACGGGAGCTTAGATGGTGACATTTCAACACACGGGCGTGTCAGGTATAGCTTCTAACTCCCCATTTTAGGAATGCCATACTTGGACTCTATGTTTTATGCCTCTTCATGGCTAAAATGCTTCTCTGAGGGGGAAATATGTATGCACCCAAATTTTCATGTGCTACATTGTCAGAAAATGGTTACAAAAGGTCCCCAATGATGATTCATGTCTTTTCCAAAGGTGTTTGAGCTCCTAAACCTCCTTGTAGCTTATATTTGTAGCCTAGTTCATCCTACTTAGCCATTTACCACTTTTCTGTAGCTTCCCACTTCATTTTAGTTTATTTTTGAACTTTAGTGCCATCCTACCTGGGGAGCGGTCCAGTAACTACCCGCCTAGGTAGGGGACGGTCCCAACCACTACCCTGGCAGGGTGGTGGTCCTGTAATTGCTGCCCTGTGTAGGGTGGTGGTCCTGTGTAAAATTTCCATAATCTTCCAACATGATTTAAGACGTGTGTTACTCCACTCCAGTTCACTTTGAACGCACATTTGTGAACTGATTTACCTGATTTCAAGCTTGATTTCCTTGTGGAAATCTCCTCTTCCACTTGTGATTTGTGATTGACTTGTTAAACTACCTCTTCATGTGATCATGTGGAACCCCGTGGCTACCAAGTGTGTTAGTGCACAACCCAACCAACATTCTATAAATTCATATGCTTCAACCAACATCAAACTTGCACCAAAACAGATCCTGTCCTAAACTACCAAAAACCTTCTTGCTGAAATAATTCCCTATAAACCCTATCAAATAACATCATCATGAAGAAATATATATATTAATGCAAATATCTCTGAATCTACTTTCCAACACAACTTGAATCACCTCAAAATTCCACCTTTAGCTCAATTTACGGCCAAAACACCAAACCCTGCAATTTGAGACTCCAAAATTGCCCTTTGACCAGTTAACTTGTTTGGACCTCAAAAAATCATGAATTTGCATGAAAATGTCATGAAACCTCCATGGAAATCAATAAAAATTACCAATCATCATGCACCATCAATTTTTCATTCTACTTCTTTGAACCATCTTGTCCAAAAACCTTCTTCTTCCGAAACTTATAATTTTAGGTCGGGCCCACATATCATCATGACATAAAAGATACATTTATGGAAATCCTAAGGCATCCTATACAACATAAAATCATCACTTTTGATGAAACAATAAAAATGAGTCACAAAACTTCACTTTTTGTCAACTTCTCCTAGCTAGGGTTTTAAACCTCTTTATCTTCTTAACATTTGTTCATAAAAACGTGACAATAAAATGACCTTATTATTTTTTAAAAACATTATAAAATACCCTTAGAATGATCCCTAAAATCCAAAAGGTCACATGCAAAGCACACTGTTCCCAACAAGAATATGAAGTTACATTTCGAGCTGGATTTCGGCTTGTTTTTCACCCTGTCTCACAAAATCAATCATATCTAGAAAAATACACATCATGGGGACCTAATTTTTTTTTAAGAGAACTATGAATCATCCCTATAAAATCTCCAATCATCATAATGTAAGTAACATACCTAAATATTTCAATCCTATCTCATTTTCATAGCCTTACCTTAGGGTGTCTCACTAAAGAACCTAGTATCGACTAAAATAGTGGAATAACTGAACATGAAACCCCTAATAATGATCCAAATATACCTAATATTCCATTATACACCTAATTTCATGCTTCCATGAGCTCATATAGCTCTAATTAACTCTCTCACACCTCCAAACAAGCATACCTGCTCCTAATGAGCACATGTAACCAAGAAAACCACTTGTACCTACACTATTCCACACCTGTGAGTGCTCAAGAACCCTCAAATAATTGTATCCAACCTTTCAACATGCTTCCCAAACAACCAAGAAGCTGACATTCCCAAGATATACCTCCTAGGTACCTGTATGTTCTTGCTAGAGCAAACATTCATCACTAAATCGCACTATATCAACTGATAAAAATATGAACCAATATGTTAGCACCATGAGAAACATCATGAAATAATCCTATAGAATTCAATTTTTCATCAATGTGGTTTTGCATCAATCACAACACCTATTAGGACACCATGCCAACAATGCCTTGTGCTATCGCTTCAATCCATGCACTAAACTAGCACTTTGTGTTGATTTTTGGATTGGTTTTTGAGGCTTTCTATTTTTAATTTATGTGTTTCTACTGTTTTACAGGTTTTCCTAACCGTTTTTTGTAGGTTTTAACATTTTTAATTAGATTTCTAACATGTTGTTAAGCTTTAATGAAAATCATGTTTCCATGCTTTACTTAAGTTAGAATAAAGTTTGTGTATGCTCTTCTCTTGCACCTTAGGGTGATCTTGAGAATCAAAATAAGCTTCAATTTTCATTTTTCTAACATTTGGTTAATTTGGAAACTTTATCTTTCAATTTTTGCTTAAGGGAATAAACAATTTATCAAGCTTTGTTTAAAGTTAATTCGATTTAAAGTTTTACTTTGCATTTATCTAGTTGGATCAAAATATTGTGTATGCTCTTCTCTTACGTCCTTGGACAATTTTGAGAATCAAAAGAAACTTTGATTCACTTTCTATTGGAAACTACTAAATATTTTTTGTGCATGGCCTAATTCACTTGTAAAAGACTTGGGATCTAAACAAACTCTAACTACATGTGTGTTGCAGGTTGCTAATGCTGTACTAAACCTCATTAACATCAAAGATAAAAAATACACCACTTTATTCAACACATTATATTTGAAAGTTTCATTTAAGATATACGGATCGTCCACTTTAAACTGGGGGAAGTAGCTTGGCATAATCCATAAAACTCATTATGAGGATTACCCTAGGAACCCCAAAGTAGTCCACACCTTGAGAGAACTGGTGGATGAAATGGGAAGTGCCCCACTATCGACTTGAATAGTTAAAAAACTTTATGAGAAAAGCTTCATATTTCCCGTATGGGGCCCTACTCATTAATTTGATTGTGGGGTAATTATCTATTATCTAGAAGCAATTCTAGAAATGCGTACCTCCTCTAAGAAAGAATTGGCGAGTTTGTGAACAAAATCCTAGTTGAACCACTTGGCATTGGGGTTAACTTGACTTTATCCATCGTAATCCAAAGATCTCTCAAAAAGTGAAAATTTTCCAGAGTCAAAACCTTGTTATTTGAACAAAGAGAGAGTCCATCAAAGTTGAAGCCACATGTTATTCATCACGAAACTTACAAAGTGTTACTTTGTCCTAATTTTTCACTTGTCTTAAGATATGGTGAAAATCTACCAAAGTTACTGTAGATCAAGAATTTCACACTTGTTACATGTCCAAGTTAATGCACCAAACTAAACACAAAAACCCTGAAAAACCCCAATGAAATTGATACCTGATGAAGATGTAGACGGATGACGAAGCCGATGTAGATAAGACGGGGCGCACACGAGCAATTCGCACAATAGATCCGAGTAACCTGCAAAACACCGATGCTTGACAGAAAAAGACCACGTTAAAAGATATTTAGGTGGACTGCCCGAGAAGTGGGGGTCCGGGAAACGATAAGCTTCCTCGGCGGATGTCAGTCCACGTTTTCAATTAAGAAAAGAAGCATACATGATAAAAGATGTAAGCAAAAAGCTAGATTTTCTAATTGCAGTAATAAGACAGAATCTAAACAGCAGACAGAAAGTACAGAAAACAGGGAACTATGAAATAATGCCGGATTTGTGTTGCCCTGTATCCTTTTACCTATCTGCAGGGAAATCGGCGTCGACTGGGTAGAATCGGCGTCGATTGAGACGGATCGGCGTCGACTGGGTAAGATCGGCGTCGACTGGAGGCAGATCGATCAATCAGGGACTGTGCGATAAGATTCGGGAATTGGAAGGTGAATGTGGTCTGCTGGATGTGCCGAAGTTGGCGAGACACTGGAACAGAGTCACCAGATGATAGATGGTGGTGTGCGATGCTGATGTGACAGGGACAGAGTAACGGTGCTCCTCTCAGGGATTGATTCGGACAGGATCTGCCCTAATTTGATACAATTGATGCTAAGAAGATCTCTCTTTCTCACAACCTGTATCTCTCTCACTCTCTGTTCGTGCGTAAGTGCTTCCTTTTTTCGTCTGTTCGCTTTTTCACTCGTTCGTGGTCTCTTTTTCCGGTCCCTAGAACTGAGTTCTGGACTTGCTTTTATAATCGGCGCCGCTCCTAGAAAATCGGCGCCGACCATATGGGTCGGCGCCGATCGCGGAATAGACTCCCGAGATGGCCAAAATGAGCGATTTCAAGAAAGATGAGAATTACCCCGAATACGGGAAATATCCCGCTTAGGGAAGAGGAAAAATAGATGTGATACATAGATAGAATAAATTTGGGGTAGATAAGTGATTAAGATGCATGGGAAGAAGCGTAATTAAATATTTAATATTTAATCACTCATGGGTAAGATATGATGGGGTGAATTAAATTTAGAGTAAGTGATTAAATCACAAATTGGATAATATCCCAAGGGGATAGTTGGTGACGTAAAACGTGCCCCAGGTTACCTAAGCAAGTAAATGGATGAGAGGGACACTAAATTGAGTAACCAATTTTAAGTGTCTACATTTTGCCCCTTTTTGTCAAGTAACTTGCGATAAGCAAGGTTATGAGACAAAAACAAAGGGATGGAAGAAGGGAAGAATTTGTGATGATGTGATCCCCCTCAAACTTGGGATGGGATGGATGATAGAACAGACGATCCCAAGTTTGAAAAAGGTAGATGAAAAATGCAGGATGTCCCAGTCGGATGTCTGGAGTAGATCTGATCATTGATGACGCATAAAAATAAATAAAAAGGCAAGCAACCTAAGGAACGCACATTGGTAGGGCAAACTAGCCGGTCTCCTCATGAGACGACGTTAGTGCCTACAGACCCATGAGTGTAAGGAGAACTGTATAGTCAGCATCTAAAGAGAGACACATTGGTAGGGACAACTAGACGGTCTGCAAAGTAGACGATGTTAGTGCCTACAGACCCGTGAACCCTAAGCGGGCTGAAAAGCACGAATGTCCCACGCAAAGGGAACAAACCCGAAATAGATGGTGATATCTAAAAAAAAAATGTGCCAAAAGGCAAAAATTCAGCACACAACAATGATCAGATAGATAAGTAAGCCAAGCATCAACACTATGGCAAAAAGATATGGAAAATCAGCGGCGACCAAATTAATCGGCGACGACTAAAACAAAACGGCGTCGACCCAAAAAATCGGCGCCGGACCAATCCAGACACATATAAATATGCGAACGGAAAACGTAAACGATTTATTTTCAACGTGACGATTGATTCAGAGAAAGCCAGATTTTTGATTTGAGCATCATGGAAGCCTCTGGGAGCGGTCAGAAGCGCAGGAGGACATGACCTGGGGTAAGTGGTCATTCTTGAACCCATCGTTCTTAATTGATTTTTTTTTTGTTTGATTTTCTTTGCATGGGAGGCCAGGGTCCGGTTTATGTCTGGACAGGCAGTCGGCGCCGATTGTTGTAATCGGCGTCGATTGCCTGTTAGATCGGCGTCGATTTGTATTAATCGGCGCCGACTTAAATGAACGACGTCAATTTTTACCAAATCGACGCCGATTGATATATGTTCATTTTTTTTTGTTATTGTTTTGGAGGATGCGATTTGGGGAAATAAGAGACTAATTATGTTTTTGATGTCGTGGATGCAGGCACGAGAGGCTCTTCATATGAGGGATGCCATTCCTGAGTTATTGGAGACTATTCTCCCTGATGTGACAGATGCAGACTGGCAGCATTTAGAGCTAGCTGGGCTCGGGGGTTTCCCGGTATTATAGACGAGTGCCACGAGATGTGGAGCTCATGCGGGGCACTAGTGCGACGGTGGAACAGCCACACGTGCACTTTTTGGTTCAGGACGGGTGAGATGACTATCACCCATGAGGATATATTCAAGATCCTGAGATTGCCGATCACTGGGGGACCCGATTGAGATCACACCCCAGGAGCAGCAGCAGAGGGCCCTAGGTCGGTTATACAGAGATAGGGCAGATGACTCGGAGATAGTATCTGGGGGCAGTGCGGATCACTTCTTAGTACAGGCAGGATAGCCCTCGGAGCAGGCGGATAGCCTTGATTCAGATGGCTATCTCCTACTTTGCCGCTGCCAGATTCATGAGGGTGGGAGATTCCCATTGTTACTGTTAGACTGTGTTTACGACATCCTGCAGTACAGACAGGTTTTTGCCTTTGCCGATGCCCTGATAGCTCAGATATATCATGAGCTATAGGGATGTACACCACTGGCGCCGGAGGATAGGGATTGACGTCAGTTTTTGTGCTCCATTGCTGGGCATATGAGCCACATAGCGGGTGATCAGGCCCATCCGGGGCTTCCTTGGATGCTAGCAGGAGTGGGAGGGATTGATTATGGATTTCAGAGATGGCGGGCTGACATGGCCGCAGGGGGATACATGTAGATCAGGCCGAGTGGTACTCTAAGCGTTTCAGGATGCTGACACCAGATCAGGTTATCTGGAGGTCGTATCGGGGCATTTCCGACATGGGCTGGTCGGGATGCCCACTTGGTAGCACTGAGATGGAGCCGGGGGTGGTCAGGGGGCCGTAGGCCGGATATGTGGGAGTGAGTCCTATTCATGCGGATACTGAGATAGTTCGGCCTAGTACAGATAGTGCCGACCACCTACACGCCATATAGGCGGGATAGCAGGGAGACGGATTTGCCAATTTTGATCCCGGCAGACCCATTGAGAGAGGCCCCACCCTCCGTAGACAGTGATGATGACGCGGGGGTGGATGAGGGCTACGCAACATGGTACGACACAGAGCTTCCACGAAATCTCCCGCCATCTATAGATGCTGACGAGGAGGACATAGCTGCTATGTTGGACAGACTGGAGGTAGAGCATGCCACCCTTACACAGACACATCAGGCAGCTCTGGAGGAGATCAGGGCTTTGAAAGAGGAGAGGGATGCCCTGATTGTGGAGAGAGACACTGCTCGCCAGGAGTGGAGATATAGCGATCCAGTAGAGGGATCGCTACCTTCGGCATAGGGAGGCCCTCAGGGCTAAATACGGAGAGACCGGTGCTACGTCAGAGTCCAGTACACAGGGCACGACCCTAGGAGGAGCACCACCAGCAGTGCCAGCAGCATCATTACGAGCACCGGGTACTGTGAGCCTGAGCACATACCAGTCTCTCCTTGCTGAGGTGAGATACTATGAGGATGCCCTAGCGCAGCATGCCCCAGATGTGCCTCGGTACGGGGCGAGGAGGAGAGTAGCAACGGCTACAGCGAGCGGAGCCTCAGGTGGAGGGAGTACTGGGAGAGATCGAGGTGGGCCGAGACCTCCAGCAGCAGGTGCATCGAGCTCGATAGGCGGGCGGCCAGGAGAGACAGCCAGGTGCAGAGGAGGGTGGAGGAGATAGTGTCCTCCATGCTTCAGACTTTACTATATAGAGATTGATAGATTTTGTATCTGTATAGTGATGTAGCCTCGATTGGAAGGCATTGTATAGATGGCTTGATTGAAAGCCACCCATTTTTGTACAGACACACATGTATATATAGATTCATCATGTTATTTGTCATATGATTGTACTCATGCTTTTAATTTTGATATACATGGATAGATGGATATAGATATAGACTGATAGAGGATAAAAGAGATGTGATTGGATAGATATAAACTGATAGATGATAGAAATAGATGTGATTAGATAGATTGATATATGGATATAACTTTGATAGATGGATGTGATGTAACCTGGATGTACATGTGTTTAAATGTTTTGATGGATAGATATAGACAGATGTGTTTGATGTATGGATTAGATATAGATAGATGTAATGTACCTTGGATGTACTTTGATGGATAGATTTAGATATAGATAGATGCAATTTTGATGGATAGATAGATAGATGTGTTTGATGTATGGATGTAATTTTAATGAGAAATGAATACAGATAGATGTTTTGATAGATAAGATGAATTTTGATAGAAGATAAATTTTGATTGAATTAACATGTGAAATGTCAATTTAACTAGATGCAAGACAAAGAAATGGGGAATACTCCTTGCAAGAGCCAAAGATGTAAATGGAAACAACCGTGACTTAGAAGAGAAGATACTCGGATAAGGAGAAAAATGATAAGTCGGACTTCCAACCGACCATAGATAAGATCCAGATAGGAAATCGAAAGACCAAGCATACAAGGCCCTATATAAGATTAAAATAAACCTGACACTAACTAGTCGCAAACCAGATCTAGGATAGAAACGGAAAGAAAAGTAAGTATCTTGTCGGAACTTACAAGGGACAGAATACATGTCCATAGTAGGAAAACAGGATTCTCCATATGATTGACAAAAGGTCCTAAATCTCAGCTTCATGATTTTGGCAGAAAAGCAAACTGATCAATGCGGGAAGTTTGCTTGATATGGAAAGACTGATCGATGCGGGAAGTCTTTCAGTGATGCTAAAAAGTGTATAAACTGACTGGAAGGCTGATTAATTACAAGAAGCCTTGAATATTTCTTTGAGAAACAGCCGTCCTTCAAGGGAGCGGTCTGTATTTTGAATTTTAATGATAGCCATCCTTCGAGGGTATGGTCTATATTTTTAGAATTTTTGATAATAGCCATCCTTCAAGGGCATGGTCTATTTTCTTTTTGATTCACTTGATAATGTATGGATAGCTGTCCTTCAAGGGATCAGTCTATCTTTTGGATAGCATCTTTTTTGTTTTTTTTTTTTTTTTTTTTTTTTTTTTTGAAACTCTTCTTGGAAGAAGCTGAGTTTAGACCTAGATAGATCAGATGGAGGGGAAGAGAACAAAGAAGAACATGCACTCATGCCCCGAGTAGATCCGATTAAGATAAGTACTTGGGACAGATGAAGTGGTGATTAAGGTATTCCTACCATGAGGAGGAACATATCCAAAAGAAACGTGCAATGAGTAGAGCCGCGATACTCATATTTAAGGTAAACGAGGCAATAGGCGGAGAACCACACAATTTCGAATCACCACGAAAGTAGATGACTGGTTATTAGGACGGATGAAAGATCTGTGTTGCGACTAGATTTGTGTAAGATAGATTTTAACAGTAGAAGGGCCGTAAATGCAAAGCATTAAGAGGTTCCGCTTCAGGTATACCATCCATGGAAGATAAACGATAAGCCCCAGACCCATATTTATGAGTGATAATGTACGGGCCCATCCAGTTGGGAGCAAACTTACCACGTTGACTTCTTTCGAGTGTAGTGACATTTTGATTTTCCTTAAGAACAAGGTCACCAATTTTGAAGTCACGGTGCTGCAAATGCTTGTTATAAGCACGTTTGACACGCTCAAGATAGACCTGATGATGCTCAAGAGCGTTGAGACGCCGCTCATCTAATAATTCAAGTTGTGCTAGACGATTTTGACGATAATCCTCATCGGAGACAAATTCTCTGAGAGAAACACGGAGAGATGGGATTTGGACTTCCAAAGGAAGGACAGCCTCAGACCCATAGACGAGAGAGAAAGGAGTAGCACCAGTAGGAGTACGAATGCTAGTCCGATAAGCCCAGAGAGCAAAAGGGATATGTAAATGCCAATCCCTACCAGCTCGACTAGTTACCTTTGCGAGGATATTACGCAAAGTTTTATTGGACGCTTCGGCCTGACCATTAGCTTGAGGATAGTATGGAGAAGAAAAACTGAGCTTGATATTGAAAGCGTTGCAGAGATTCTGCAAATCAGCGTTCTTGAAAGACTTACCATTATCTGTGATTAGCTTGTGTGGAACGCCAAAGCGACAAATGATGTGTTGATAGACGAAATCAACTATGGGTTTAGCCTTTGTTGAAGAAAGAGGGATAGCTTCTACCCACTTAGTAAAGTACTCAGTGGCAGTAATGATAGAATGATGACGCTGTGAAGAACGGGGATTGATGAGACCAATAAGATCAAGACCCCACTGCGAAAAAGGCCACAAATCCGCCGCAGGTTGCAAAGCTTGACTAGGGATGTGCGTGAGATTGGAATGTTGTTGACACTTGACGCACTTCTTAGTGTATTCACAACAATCTCGATTAAGAGAAGGCCAATAATATCCCAAACGTAAAATGCGCTTAGCTACAGCTAAGCCACTAAAATGTCCACCACAGATACCGTCATGGACCTCCTGGATGGCTTTAGATGATTCATGGGTTTTGAGGCATCGAAGCAAAATACCATCAAAGCCGCGTTTGTAAAGAAGGCCGCCTAGAATAGTATAGCGATTGGCGCGTTGGACAAAAGACCTTCTACCATTGGAAGTCAGATCTGGAGGAAGCATCGAATGAGATAGATAATCAACAATCTGTTGATACCACTCATCCTGAGTATGGGTTGTGACAGCATTGATCGAAGTTAGTTGCTCAAGATGAGATGGTTGATCTAATCGTTGCACAGCCACATAAAGACGCGAGTCTTCGGTAAAAGGCGGGATAAGTGAGGCTAATGAGGCCATTGTATCTGCGAATCGATTTGCAGTGCGAGGAATGGCTTGGATAGTGAATTTATCGAAAGATTGGAGTTGAGCAAGAACGATGTCACGATATTTTTGAAGGATATCATTCTTGCATTGATAGACACCCGTGACCTGATTAACGATGAGTTCAGAATCACCGAAGATGTCAATATGACGAGCGCCGAGATTAATGGCATTTTGAAGACCTAAGACAAGAGCTTCGTACTCAGCCATATTATTGGTGCACTCAAAGTTTAATTTGTGTGCGACTGGGATAGGCGTACCCCAAGGAGGAATCATCACGAAACCTGCACCTCCCCCTTGCTGGCATTTGGATCCATCAAAGAAGAGCTTTACTTTAAATGGAGATAGACCAAAATCAATTTGTTGGATATATTCATCGGGGAATTGAGCAAGGGGGTCTTGAGTGTCCGGAAGAGGAGCATCAGCTAATTGATCTGCAATAACCTGACCCTTGATAGCCTTTTGCGGGATAAACTCGAGGTCAAATTCTGTCATGAGCATAAGCCAACGAGTGATACGATCATTATGATAAGGCTTTGCATGAATTGTCTTGAGGGGATTGACACTTGTGACAATGTAAGTTTTATGATTAAGGAGATAATGACGAAGCTTAGAAGTTGCGAAGAAGAGAGCACAACATAGTTTTTCAGCTTCGGAGTAACGTGTCTCATACTCATGGAGGGTGCGACTGATGTAATAGACAGCTTGTTCTTTACCACAAGTGTCCCGATGCGAGATCATGGCTCCCAGAGCATGGTCAGTCACAGAGATATAAAGATAGAAAGGCTCCCCCTCGCGTGGAGGTGTAAGCACGGGTGGAGAAAGAAGATAAGCTTTGAGATCATCAAAGGCCTTTTGGCAATGCTCATCCCATTCAAAATGAACATTCTTACAGAGGAGATGGTGAAAAGGTTGACAACGGTCCGACAATTGGGAGATAAAACGACACACCGATTGAAGACGTCCTTGGAGACTGCGGAGTTGCTTCAAGTTAGAAGGGGGAGGCATCTCAAGGATGGCTTTTATTTTTGCGGGGTCCACTTCAATACCCCTGATGGAAATGATAAAACCTAAAAGTTTACCAGTGAGAACGCCAAACACGCACTTAGATGGATTTAGACGAAGACAGAAGCGGATAAGCCTCTCAAAGAGAGGTGCAAGGATGAAAAGATGATCCTGACGACGTTTGGATTTGCCGAGGAGATCGTCAACATAATCTTCCACAGTTTTGTGCAAGAGATCATGGAAGATGTAGGTCATTGCTCGTTGATAGGTTGCTCCTGCGTTCTTAAGACCAAAAGGCATGACGCGATAACAAAAGGTCCCCCAAGGAGTTATGAAGGAAGTCTTATGTTGGTCTTCTGGTGCGATGAGAATTTGATTATATCCAGAGAAACCATCCATAAGAGAAAGCATCTCATGACCCGCAGTTAAATCTACGAGTTGGTCGATATTAGGTAGAGGAAAATCATCTTTTGGACAAGCAAGATTAAGATCCCGGAAGTCGGTACAAATTCGAATTTTCCCAGTAGCCTTAGTTACTGGTACTACATTGGACACCCATTGTGGATAATCGATGGGTTGGATGAAGTTAGCCGAGAGCAAGCGCTGTAATTCTTCTTTAACAAGAAGGGCTACTCTAGGGTGCATTTTACGTAATTTTTGCTTAACTGGTTTGATGTTGGGAAGAGTAACGATATTGTGGACCACAATATCGGGATCGAGTCCTGGCATATCCTCATATGACCAAGCAAAGGCTTGACGATGTTTGGAAAGAAAAGTGGTAAAGTCCCCTAATTCCTGTGGATTAAGGGATTGGCCGACCTTAATGATGCGAGGGTCTTCAGAAGTCCCTATATTAAGGTCGATAGTGGCTTCGTTGAGAAGGGTAGACGTGTCAGAAGGAATAGTCTTGGGAAGATAAGAATCCTCTGCTCCCAGATAGGTGAGGACGGAATCGTCATCCGCACAGTGGATAGTGTTGATAGTAGGAGAGTCGTCTCCAACTATTTCAGGGAAGATTAATGGTATAGAAGCGGACCGATTGTTAGTCTCATAGGCTAACGGCCCTAAGGAAATGGTATTGATCAAAAAAAAAAGTTAGGTGGGATGGAAATGTCATCGTCCACATCAAGTGATGCTTCTGACTTAGTGGGGGAAGATGGTTCCTCAGTAGGAAGAGGCTCATCGAGAATAGTGACGGTGGCTTTTGAAAGGGGTTTAAATCCTAAACCAAATTTCTGATGTGGCATGAGAGTAGGAATGGATTTGAGGTCATGTATACCTTGTTCATATTTTCCCAGGCCAAAGCCTTTCCACGCGCATCGATATAGATAAGTTTTTGCAAACGTGGGATTCTGTAGATAATCAAACCCTGTTAAGTAAGGTTTGGTCCTAGGAGGAGAATCTGGGCGATAGTGAGGCGTATCAAGACCACCGTAGATGAAATTAGTCTGTTGATTGGGCAGACCAATGGTGACGATGCGACCGAGACCTGGTTGATATTCAGGTTGTTTGTCTGGTCTACCATACTCATTAGGTTTGAGATGGGCATCAAAAGAAAAGAGAGGAAGCTCTCCTAGTGAGAAACGCTGCAATGTCTCTTCTAGATTTTGTAAATCCGGTAGTTTGGTTGCAGGTATGGAAGAAGATGAGGCCCCGTCAGGAGAACATGCATTTTCTTTTAAAGGGGCAGATCTTGTGGTCATGTCGCATTGTGCGGAAGGAAAAGGATCTCCTGGATGAGTATATATTTTGCCCTCATATTGATATTTTAGGCATCGATGGAGGGTGGATGGGACACAATGCATTGCGCGAATCCAGGAGCGTCCGAGGATCATATTATAGTGGAATTTTCCTTCGACGATGTAGAAGAGTTCATGAAGCAGCTTCTTACCTACTCGAATGGGTAAGACCACAGTTCCTAAAGTAACTGCTAGCTGATCGTTAAATGATCGAAGGGCGAAAGGCGGGGGTGACACTACATTCTTTGGTAACTTAAGTTGCTCAAACGTGTGCGAGGAGATGACGTTGAGTGCAGCTCCACTATCGATCATAACACGTTTTAAGGTAGTGTTATTGATTTGGACTGTGATAAAGAGGGGAGCCTCCAAATCCTCTGAAGAAAGAGGAGGAATTTCTGAATCTTCAAAAGAAATGGTGGTTGATGGTCCATTCAATCCAACAACCAACTCGAAGGGCTGGGGCTCATCGGAATTCACTGCGATGCGACGCAGATTATCGATTAGAGCCTGGCGATGTTGTGGAGAGGATTGGATGAGGTCAAAAAGAGACATTTTGACCGGAGCCTGGGTGAGTTGTTTCATAACACTCTCCTCAACAGACACGGGAACTTGAGCCCGAGGTGCAGCACGAATAGAGACCCTGGGTCGTGGGGCTGATGAGGAAGGAGAAACGCCTTCAGGGGCTGCAGAAATGACAACCCGTGGTCGAGATGCTGAAGATGAAGATGGGTTATCATAGTGTTGGGTTCTAGTGGCGATATGGATTGTGTCAATTTGAGAAGGTGGAAGATCAAGTGGAGTGGAACCACTAGAGGTCTGAGTGGATCGTTGGGGCTCAGATGGGGCTAAGGTGACAGGAGGTACTTGTTCCTCCTCCTCCAGCAAAAGATCACTTTCTTCCAAAAGGTTGTTCACAACAGCTTGAAGAGCTTTACATCCCTCAGTATCATGACCCGGGGTACGGTGGTAAGCACAAATCAAATCAGAGTTAAACCAGGTAGGTTTCACTCCTTTAGGGTTATAAGGTTTAATCGGAGGAAGGGTTATGGATGAAGATTGGATAAGTTGATGAAGGATTTCGGTGTAGAATCCGGTAGACGAAGATGAGGACAGAGATGATGAAGGTGGTTCTTTTACATTAACCGACTGCCGAGGTAAAAGAACTTGCATGTTAGGTTTAACAGTCTTTTTAGGGATCCTCTTATTTGTTTGGACATTTGGAGGAGCAGTCTTGGGCACTTGAGATGGGAGTAAGTGAGACATGATTGACTTTGGTGGAGGAGGAGCCCCTAAAATAGATTTTGAAGATGATGGAGATGTGACAAATTTTGCGATCTTTGGAGACAAAGGGGGTTGCTTGGTCGAATTTACTGATGATTTAGATAATGTCGATTTAGAAGAGGAAGAAGCTCCCAAAGTAGGTGTAATCGGAGGAACATAGAGTGCCTTGAGTTTTGGTAACGAAGATAATGATCCTGATAGAAGAGGTGACGTCTTTTTAGTAGGTAAGTATATTTTTCGGGGTATTGGTGAAGAATGTGTTGTAGAAGAAGATGATGGCTTTGATAAGTGTGTAGAAGAAGACGCCTTCTCAGCGGGCAAATCCAATCGTTTATGAGGCGTAGAGAGAGATTTTTGTGGAAGAGCACCAAGAGTCTTGATGGTCCGAAATATGGGCTTTCCTTTTTCAGGGATGGTGACAACTTCAACGGCATAAGGTGATTGTAACCTTTTCGGAGGAAGCAGGTGGGGAGGTACTGATGGTGTAACGTTAGATTTTGGTTGTCTCGGTTTAGGTTCAGGAACCGAGTGTATAGGTGTTGGTGCTACTTCTTTTGATTTTTCTTTAATAGGCAAAGTAACATTAGTGATGGAAGAAGGGGGTGATGAAGAAGCAGTTCCTTGCGAAGGGACTACTTCTGATGCAGTAATCATGGGTGAAACTACTGTAGGAAAAGAGATAGGAAGGGTCAAAATCGAAGATGCTTCCGTCGAAGTCGGCACAATTATAGGTACGTTCACCAAGGGCATAGTTGCAGCGGGAATGGGAGCAACAGAAGTAGATGTGTCTGTAGTGGAAACTCGAAGGGATGTAATTGCCTCGAGTATTGAAAGAATGTCTGATGATGAGACAGATGAGGATGACACTGTCTCGGGTATGGATGGAAGGTCAGACAAAGGAGCGGAGAGAGATGACTCCGTGCTTAGTAATGTAGGAATATTCAAAGACGGGCTATCTAAAGATGGTGGAGTTCCAGTGATTGATGAAGTGGAAGGAGGTTCTGATTCAATTGATGTGTTTGCAGATGGCTTGGTTTCAGAAGAAGATTCTTCGGTAGAGATGAAGTTGATGGTATGAGTGTTTGGTTTTTGAGACCCTGAAGCATTATGGTTTGGGGCATGATTGGGAAAAGGTTGTTTAAAAACATCGAGTGCCTGATTTGGGGGAGCATTTGGGTTATCCAGAATGAGCTCGCCTTTATCAATGAATTTCTGGACAAGATTTTTGAAAGTCTGACATCGTTCGATGTCATGACCTTTGGTTCTATGATAATGACAGAAATCATTTTCCCTATACCAGAATGGGCGTTCTTGGCTTTCATCAATATTCCTAATGGGGGGAAGTTCGATCATGCGAACTTCCAACATTTTTTCTAAGATAGAGGCATATGATTCCCCCAATGGAGCGAAGGATCGAGATGATGAAGTCCCTTTTCGAGAAGATGAGGAGTCTCTTCGTGGTGTTTGATTAGAAGTATTATCGGCTCGTGATGCTTTTAATACGATAGCGTTGGTGGATCCTTGATTTTTGTCTTTAGAAGGGGAAGAATTTGGTTTGGTAAACCGAGAAAAATCTGGTTTAGATTTAGAGCGAAGTTTTAGCTTCCCTTGCTCAATGGCACGAGATTCAAGTTTGCGTGCCATCGTGAAGGCTTCTTCAAAGGTATGAAAAGTTTGGATCCTTAAAGTGGAAGAAATGTGATTAGCACAAGATCGAGTAAACAACTCGATTTGTTGGGATTGAGGAAGGGAGAAAGACAATTGGTTGATTATCCCTCTCCAACGAGCGACAAAGTCTGCAATAGACTCATCATCGAATTGGCGAATGTTATAAAGATCTGTGATCGAGATCTTATGCGCGATATTTATTGAAAAGTTTTCAACAAACATCTGGGCCAATTGAGAGAAAGAAAACAAGGAATGTTGAGGAATGTTATTGTACCAGTCTAAAGCAGGACCTGCTAGAGACATAGGAAAGGTACGGAGCATAAGCTCCTGATCCTGGACTATGAGGTAGCAAGCATGTTTGAATGCTCGCAAATGTTGTTGAGGGTCTTCCCGACTATGAAATTTTGAAAATTTAGGAAGTTCCCATTGGGGAGGATAAGGCTTGAAAGCTACTGAGGGGTGAATGGGTTCATTACACACTTCTTCAAAGGAGTATGAAGGACGAGCCCCTTTTGTGGAGGCTTCCAAGTCTGCGATTTTCTTGAAGAGAATTTGAACCACGTCAGATTGAGGAGGAGGTACATTGGTATGTCCTACATAAGAAGCAAGTGGTGGATGTTGTTGAGGTGTCAATGGGGGATTCATCTGTTGATGGATAGGATGATAAGAGGAATAACCAGGTGTTCTGGGTGACACCGGGTGGGGTATTTGCTGTGAGGTAGCTTGCGTATAGGCAGGCTGTGAGATAATAAGTGGTTGAGAAAATGAAGGTTGGATGACGGACGGAGCCTGTGATTGGTGGACTCCTATGTTTGTTGATTGAATCGGGACAGATTGAGGAATATGAGTGCCGGCTTGATTGGACATATTGGGGAACAAGACCTGAAAGGGGCCTTCTACTGCCGGATTAGGTATTAAGGGTGCCGATGTTAGAGGATGGGCGAAGGTCACAGTTGCTGGAATATTGGAAGAAAGACCCCCTAGAGGACGAGAAGTAGGAGCCAACTGACTATTCGGAGGGGGTTGGCTCATGAAGAGGTACTGACCTTGGGACACGATGGAGGGCATAGATGAATTAACAGCAATATGCGGGTGTGCAGACGCATTCATTATAGCCAGGGCAGAAGGCCTCTCAGAAGTAGGTTGTGGAATATTCGAGGTAACTGCGGTGTTAGGAATAGGTAAGACTATTTGAGAACTAGTCGATATGGTAGGTGGAAGAGAAAAGGGAGGCATAGGGGCCTCGCCCTTCTCCGTGACTCGAGGCAAGAGAGATGATGCAAACTGCTCTACAAAGGCCTGGGGTGATCCACGAGGATAATCGTACACTTGTTGGATTGGTGGTCCTTGATCAGATATTTGAATAGACTTGTGTACTAGGTAGTCCATGAGGGCTATCGGATTGCGGTCGAGGAATGCCTGGAATTCAGGATCCCCGCGGGGAACATACTCCGAGCCAGATGATATTTCCGAAGGACTAGGGGAAGCTGGACGTGATGGGATTGCTTTGGCTTGATAGAAAGGATTATATGACCATGATGGGGAACCAACTAACAGCGGTCCCGAGGAAGATTGGGGGGGTGCCGTAACCTCCACACTAGTGGTGATCTCGGAGGAAGAAGGAACCAGTTGAGCCATTCTTCTAGATTGTGACCGAGTGATAACCGTCATAAACACGCAGAAAAGAAGATTGACCTAACTAATGCACAGACAATTCAAGCAGCGCAAGTGATTATCTCCTTTAAATTTTGATGCTTTTAAGAAAAGAAAATGTTAGGGAAGGCTTTTTAGAACAGGAACTACTCAGATAGCCAAACTAAGGATGGTTTGGGTAATGTTTGGTGAGGAGTCCCGAAGGCACTTCAGTAAAAGACCGGTACGTGGCTTGATATAGGGGCCTACCCCCGCACTTCACACACCGCTGCGATAAGGGAGTCGGGTGCTTTGCCAATATATACCAAAATCTTCCGTGAATTTATAGCGCGGCCTGAGTACCGCGTAGGCTCTTCCTCTTGGATATCACTTCCAAGTAGGCGAGGCCAGGGAAGGAATTTTGTTTAAATGCTTTATACCTAGTGATTTTGGCTTTGTGTGCAAGGGTGAAAAATAAAAATCAAATAGTGTCACTACCGATTTTGATCAATTTTCCAGCCTAATTAAAACTAGATGAAAAACATGCAGCAATGACAAAGGAAAAGTTCTTTTTAAGCACTTAAAAACGAAGTGTTTGATTTCGATGAAGACAAGTCAAACAGATTCTTTCCCAAATGCGATTAAGTTCTTTTTAAGCACCAAAAATTGAAGTGTTTGGATGTGATAGGCAACCGACAAAGAAATCCTAAAAAGGAGAAAACACCGTAAAAGAGGAATACCTGTAGATTTAGCTCTCCAAGGTGTGTGGACTTCAAAAAGCGCGTTGTTGAGCTCTTCCCCTCGAACAATCCCACGAACAAGCAAAGTGCTCCGCAAGAAGAGGTTAAGCAAACACCAAAGAAAACCCAGAAAGATATATCCAGATAACGGTGAAAACAGAAATCTCTATTTTTAAGGAACTAGAAAAATTTCGAAGATAACGATTTCGCCTAAAAAAAAGCAAGATTGAAATGATGAAAAGAAATGCTCAAATAGGACTGATAGAAATCAGTGAAGAAAAGGAACAAAGTTCAAAACTAGGAAAGAAATGAACTTACCAATAAGGGACTTTGGTTGGGTCCCACCGGGCGTGCCAGAATGTAGATCAAGAATTTCGCGCTTGTTACCTGTCCAAGTTAATGCACCAAACTAAACACAAAAACCCTGAAAAACTCCAATAAAATCGATACCTGATGGATAAGATGAAGATGTAGACGGATGAGGAAGCCGATGTAGATAAGACGGGCGCACACGAGCAATTCGCACAATAGATCCGAGTAACCTGCAAGACACCGATGCTTGACAGAAAAAGACGACGTTAAAAGATATTTAGGTGGACTGCCCGAGAAGCGGGTCCGGGAAGCGATAAGCTTCCTCGGCGGATGTCAGTCCACGTTTTCAATTAAGAAAAGAAGCATACATGATAAAAGATGTAAGTAAAAAGCTAGATTTTCTGATTGCAGTAATAAGACAAAATCTAAACAGCAGACAGAAAGTACAGAAAACAGGGAACTATGAAATAATGCTGGATTTGTGTTACCTGTATCCTTTTACCTATCTGCAGGGAAATCGGCGTCGACTGGGTAGAATCGGCGTCGATTGAGACGGATCGGCGTCGACTGGGGGCAGATCGATCAATCAGGGACTGTGCGATAAGATTCGGGAATTAGAAGGTGAATGTGGTCTGCTGGATGTGCCGAAGTTGGCGAGACACTGGAACAGAGTCACCAGATGATAGATGGTTGTGTGCGATGCTGATGTGACAGGGACAGAGTAACGGTGCTCCTCTCAGGGATTGATTCGGACAGGATCTGCCCTAATTTGATACAATTGATGCTAAGAAGATCTCTCTTTCTCACAACCTGTATCTCTCTCGCTCTCTGTTCGTGCGTAAGTGCTTCCTTTTTTCATCTGTTCGCTTTTTCGCTCGTTCGTGGTCTCTTTTTCGGTCCCTAGAACTGAGTTCTGGACTTGCTTTTATAATCGGCGCCGCTCCTAGAAAATCGGCGCCGACCATATGGGTCGGCGCCGATCGCGGAATAGACTCCCGAGATGGCCAAAATGAGCGATTTCAAGAAAGATAAGACTTACCCCGAATACGGGAAATATCCCGCTTAGGGAAGAGGAAAAATAGATGTGATACATAGATAGAATAAATTTGGGGTAGATAAGTGATTAAGATGCATGGGAAGAAGCGTAATTAAATATTTAATATTTAATCACTCATGGGTAAGATATGATGGGGTGAATTAAATTTAGAGTAAGTGATTAAATCAAAAATTGGATAATATCCCAAGGGGATAGTTGGTGACGTAAAACGTGCCCCAGGTTACCTAAGCAAGTAAATGGATGAGAGGGACACTAAATTGAGTAACCAATTTTAAGTGTCTACATAACATTATTTTGATACTAAAATCTTACTTTTTCCACAAAGCTTGATTAACATGTCCAAATAGTGTTGTTGCGCTTCTTGCATTTGTAGCCTCAATTTTCAAGACTTGAACTTTGTTTGTATCTAAACTTGTTTTAGTATACCTTGTTTGGAGATCATGTCAACACCTTCTTAGTATTTAGGTCTTGTTTGTTTTAAACTTGACCTAAGTGTTGATATTGTGTTGTCATTATTTGCACCAAACCTATCTTTGAGAATTTAGGGAGTAGCTATTCTTGTGATTGGATCATAGTCTTGAACTTGATTGTTTCATCCTAGATACTTCTTGCTAAATGGTACCCTATCTTTGGGTCAATCTTTATTCTTTGGTATCCTTGATTTATATTGCCTTGATTCTTTGGATTCTTTTCTATTAGTTATTTGACATTCTTTGTGACATTTGTAGTCTATCACACTGCTTGATTTTTCCTAGGTTGATTGTAGTACTTATACACATTTTTCAAACCTTAGCAAAATAAATTCCTATCAAGAAACTCTTGAGACAATTTGAACATTGGAAAATTTTCCTTTGCAGCCTTTGTGTTGATAAATTTTGATAAACCATTTTGACATTTAACCTTGTAATTTTTTGTCCAAACCTTGTTGGATTGTCAAAATTGTGTCATCAATGATGTTTTTTTCCTTATATTCCCTTTGGAAAATCACACAAGCATCTCCATACTTACAAAATGTCTAGTTGGTTGTCGTTATGCTACCCGAATCGACATGGAACTTCCTTCCATTTGAAGGATTTCAATCATACTATCTAGGTCTAGGAATTTGGACCCAACGATGCCAACCATGACTAATTATCGCATGGTTCCTCATACTTATGACAATAGGGAACCTAGGTTTCGGCATTCCCATCAAAAGATGCCCATCATGACTAAACCTCATTTGGTTCTTCGCGCTAGAGAACCCATTCAGTCACCCCTTTCACCTCATCTCGTGGTGGTATGATTTTGTGGTTCTAATCCAAACTATTCTTTTGATTCCTGCTCTTGATTTAAAATATTATTTGGATTATTCTAATCCAAACTATTATTAGGATTCCTCAGTCTCTTGAGGCTCATCCAATGAACTTTCTTCTAAGGAATATCCAGTTTCCTAAATGTCACCTCAATGTTTTCCTCCTCTAAGAAGATTTTTGTGCCACAAATTCTCCCCATCATTCATCTAATTGACTCTTGAGTCATGATCCTCCCTTTCTCCACAGGACCCCCTTTATCAGTCACCTCAATGATCTTCTTCCTCTTTTGAAGATCTGTGTGACTCAAATTCCTCTAATCAATCATCCAAGTTCGATCCCTACGTCACAATCTACTGGACTTTCTACGCGATCCTCTTTGTCTACCAACACTATGTCATCTTCTAGGAAAACCAATACCAACCATTATTCAAATCACATCTTCTTCTACTTGTGAGACATCTAAATCCAAATCTACTTCATCTCTTGAGTCATATTCTTCTATCAATCAATCTTCTAAACTTCCACACCAGTTAGAACCCTTTCTTCTGATCAACCTACTATGGTCAACCAACAACGACCCATACTGATCGATTTCTTTCAGAATGAAGAATCGATCAGAGAATTCATGGGGCTACATGATGACATTCCTCTAGAGGATTACAAGCAAGGATTCTTGTTAGACCTCGATTCGTTCACGTATTGTGGGGAAGAGGTTGATTCATTTTATCATAAAACATAGGAAGATCCTAAGATCATCACACTTGATCCTCTTCTTGTTCTTCCATCTTCACATTCCCCATTACATGGAGAAATGCTTGGGTCTGTCATTGATCCCTGGCCTATCTTCTCATCACCCAATCATTCCTTACATATCATGATTCCTCAATCACAATCTCTCCTTGGGTCACCTCCTAGTAGCCCATCATCTTCTTCTATATGTGGGCCACCTCCTAATAGCCCTTCATCTTCTATTTGTGGGTCACCTCTAGTAGCCCTTCATCTCTATTCTTGGGCCACATCCTAGTAGCCCTTAATCTTCCATACTTGGGCCAAATCCTAGTAGCCCTCCATCTTCTATTTATGAGACACCTCTAGGTAGTCCTTCATCTTCCATCTATGGGACATCTCCTATTAGCCCATTTTATTCCATCTTGGGGCCACATCCTAGTAGCCCTTCATCTTCTATTTGTGGCTCACCTTTCGGTAGCCCATCCTCTTCAATTCTTGGACCATATCCTCTTCGTCCATCATATCATCCTTCTATCAAAAATTGTGGCAAGCCCACCATCATCCCTAATGTTCTTATCATCAATCCTAAACATCCACTTTCTTCTCCCACTTCTCGGGATAAGAAAATCACACATTAGCTTATATGAAACCAAACAGTTTCTTCATCAAGCTACAGATCAAAACTTTGAAGAGCTCCAAAGCTCCCAAAAATTCAAACAACCATAAAGTTAAAAATCAAACGATTCAAGAATGCACACCAACACAACCATCAAGTATGTGGAAAAGTGCAGAAACCTATGTATAGGAAACTCAAGCTCCCACATTAAAAATCCATGTTTCAAGATAAGCCGAAGTCATTTATTGAGTATGAGCTCACCACGATCATCGATATTGGAGATAATATGACTCTTGATAATTAAACACTCCTAGTCTCCCTTATCAAAGAAATCCCAAACATTGTTGTTGGATCTTATCATGCCGAGTGACATTGTTGGTCCCAATTTCAAAAATACAAAAAAATGAGAACATTAAAAAATTAAAAAAAAACTAAAAAAAATCAAAGGTACAAAGATCAAACATTGCAATCAGGTATTGCATACACATGGATGTTCTTTCTTCCCTTTCTTTCCATTCTCTACGAGTCACCCACCATTTTCATCCCTTCAGTGATCTTTTGGTTAGTCTATTTTTTCTCATTGTGTGACATTTATCTCTATGGTATCTATTTGACCTTGGTCTTTCATCACCTTGGTAAATTAAAGAACGACTGACCTCTTAGAGATCCTATCACTATATACATGTAATAAAATTGTTGTGAAGAATTTTGGGTGTATTTGTTGACACTAGCCAATGTCTTCATCATAATCACTTCCATATCCTTCCATCAAGCCATTTTGGTTACTTAACCCCTTATCAAAACAATTGAGAGAGCTGAAATAAGTTTTCAGAAAGAAAAAAAAAATCAATCAAAATATCAAAAATCAAAAAACATATCAATATAGAACTCTCTCTTGAGGTATTTAAAATATCTCTATTAGGGCTTGGTTGGCTGACAATAGAGATGTGACTAGAATATATACGTCTGAAACACCTAGCTGGTAGTGGAGCATTGTATGATTCTCCTTCCACCCTCCATACAAAATACCTAAAATCTAAAACATTCAAATACAGATCTGTACAATCCCCATAAAATCTACAGCAGTGGAATTGATAAATCAATGGAATAATCCAAATCACACAAAATACTACAGGTGGTTTCAACAGCTTATAAGGTTCACAACATGTATTACAAGCTCATTCTGATGGTTAACCTTTGAAGTCAAATTACAGGTCATAAGAGCATGGGATAATCCACCAAAGATAGACATGTCATATATATAATATAAGTCAGAAGAGATTACAAACCAACTCTTTCTACACAAGATTTTCATACATGTAGTTGGTTAGAGCTACAAGATGGATATCTCTTGACATGTAGATGGTGAAGTAATGTTCCATGCCAAATTTCTTCTAAATGTAGTAAAAAAGATTTTCCTGAGTTGTACTATCTAAATGTGCCTCTATAACATTTACATGTGTCATAATGAAGGATCCAGGATTTTAATTCTAACCAGATGATGGAATTGCATGGTGCACTACAACTCAGATAAATTCATGGGTAAAAGAGTGTTCTTTGAAACACCATCAGATCATATTACATAACCTCAAGAAAGTTGATAAACATTGTATCATTAGTTTACTGAGCTCCTACAACCAATTGAGTTCTCACTATACAAGTTGAAGTGTTTTGTCTTGTAAAAAAGACCTCTCACAGTTATTTCTTAACATGTTTGATCAGGTGAGGTAGTTCTTACCAATGTGTGTGTACAAATTCATAACCTCATGCTATCCAAGAAGATGAAGTCTAGAAAGAAACTCTTTGTGAATACCTCACTGCATCAAGTTATTGTGCAAACATGAAGATCAAGATTTATTCTACAATACTACAAAATCATATGGATCAATCATATACATCAGGATAATTTCTGGATCAAGGGGTTGTTTTCAATGAAACCATGTTAATACAATATTGGTTATCAGGATTCAACAAGCTAACTATATTGTTGGATTTGACAAGAATGCTTTAAAGCAATAACAAGATCTGAAATGACCTTGTTAGGGATGAAAACCAATTGTTATCTCTAGTAGGAATAAAATCAATCTTAAACCCCATATGTTCTATTGTATAGTGTATGAAATTCCCATTACATGTGACTGAAGTTAATACAAAGGAAATATATATAGAAGCTAATGATTCCAGTGAGTTTGATCTCCAAAGCTAATGTAACCTACAGATTTTGATAAGTAAAACTTTCATAGTAAATCTTATGACAAGCATGAAGGAACAATGGTTTTGTGATCTAACAGTCAAGAAAGCTCTTGATCTTCAAGCTTGACAAGAGTTGGAACTTTTCATCTATGAATCTTCGCCACAATGGTAAATCTTTGCCATCACCGAACTCTTCATTGTTTGCCTTTCATGACCGTAGGATAACTTATGAAAATTCATCTTTACCTTTAAATCATTGTGAGCTCAACTCGTATCCCCCTTAGAACTAACCCTGAGATTTCAAAGGATGGAGCTTATAAAGATGTTTCTACAACAGATCAGAAGACTTAGGTGCATTTCATATAGTATTGATGGAATCAACTTTCGACGCCCGGTTGGATGTTCCATGTCTAGGGATCTTGGACTTTGAAATTCGGTGAAAGGTCAAACATAAATATAAGAACTTGATAGAGGTCTCCCTCATGTAGAAAAACTTGCTGAAAAACATTCCACGCATCTCGGGAAACCAGCTCAACTTCGGACAGTTTCTAATGGAGGATCAACTCCAGCGAGTCGTGGAAACATTGTTCATCTAGGTGCTCATGATGTCGATGGTCACCAAGTCATCTGTTAATAAAAGACATGGGTTGACTGATTGCGGTTTTAATCTATTGAACAATACCAAGTTGGTTTACTTGTGTAATCTATGAACCGATAAATTTAAAAAACAGGAAAGTAGTTGAAACATTGCAATGATTGGTTAAAAGCAAACTGTGTAATTGAGTGCTAGCCACCTTGTAAGTGCAAAGTTGAGCTAGAATCATTAAGAGCGGTGAATGAAATCTAGCTCGACATGTTGAATAATAAGCAACATGGCTAACATGCTTATAAGCTAGATGCTGTTATATGAGCAGTGGTGAAAAAAGATGAAAAATGTCTGTGATCTTCTTTCAGAACTCAAATACATTTTTTGGTGAAGTATTAAGTCTATCAAGATTGGAGCTCGAACCCAACTCGATGAGTTGGATTGGACATCAAGCAAGTTGTCCTATTTTTGGCCTATCTCCTTCATAATTTTCCCCTTCAACCAAAAAAAAGGTGATACCAATTTTCATTGAAATTAATCATTCCTAGCCTTAAATGTATTGCTAATAATAGTTTGAGTTATTTTTGAAGATTTTATTAAATATTATTTTAATTGATTGAAAGATATTCAATAGGCATTAAAGAGGTGGAACCTTTTCAAGTGGCAACCAGATGAGTAATAAATGATACATCACGTGCCTTCTATTTAGGAAGGAAATTTATGAACAATCTGTCCTCTCTCTCAATTCTAGATTATGTAAGTGTTACCAAGTCATTTGTTTGAAGGTTCTTCAAGTCATTCTGAATATTGCAAGTTTTAGTGAGAAAGCTTAAAGGGACAGAGATCTCTTGCAAGAAGATGCATTTGTGTGCCTTGTAAAATTGTAATGGCAGCCTATGCTTTTTCACTGATGAGATGCACTGTTCTAGCTTGAAGTAATGATATTATCTTTGTCCATATGTCCTTTCATGATTTATTTGATTCTCTTTTGCCTCTAAGACATAATTTAGTAAAGTGTAACTGCAATCCATGGGTTTAATATTTCCTTTAGAGGTCAGTTTGCTTCCAAGGAGTGAAGTACTATATGTAAAGAATGGGTTTGTAATGAATGTCATTATTCTCATGATCATCTTCTTCATTGGAAAGTATGAAAAAATTTGGTTTTGCAACCTTTCTTGGTGTATCACCACTTCTATTAGGTTTTATTCTTTCTGGCAATGTCTCCCTACATGCAAATGTTCAAGGGGTGCTTGAACTCCATTATTAGCTCATTAGTTGAGTAGTTAGGCTTGATTTGAAACCATCATCACATTGAATTTGGTTCATCTATAATTTGGTTTCCCATTGACCCAATCTTGTCCATATTGAGTTCATTTTCTCTTGTGCAATGATGACAACAGTTTGCTATGACTAACTTTGGAGTAAAAAGTTAATTCTCTTCTTCCACATTCACAAAACCCTCTTAAAATAAATCATTGGGGGCATTGGCTAGTTGTGTCTTCACTTTTCTTAAATATTTTGCAATGGCAATTAATTTCCATGTAGTGCACACATTGGATCTATGATGAGAAAAAAAGATTAGTATGTTACCAAGTGTTTTTTAGACCTTGTTCAAACTATTAGTTTACATATTTTTCTCAAAATTTTGTTCCTGGCTAATCACCTTTTCATTCATACGGCTTCTAGCTAAATTTTCCAAATCCTTTCATAAATTCAAATTGTTCTTCCCGCAAAAATCCATGTGTATAAGATTACCTTTTTACTATGTTTGAGGGAATCTTTGTCCCATTTTAATCTTCTACTTCTTTTCTATCTTGTGTTTCTTGGCCATCTTGCAATGGGGGCATGTTCGCTCCTTCTCAGCACTTCATTCTTAGTTCATCATCATGATTGAATTATTTTTAGCCTTGATCTAACATCATCTTTCTTGTATCATTGGAGAGTTTTCCTTGTACATTATCTCACTGGGAGGCATCTTTATATTTCATTTTTTATGTAATGTCATACCCTTTCTCAAAACGTTTTCTTCAAAAAACCTAAAAATTTTTTGCTTTCCAGCAATTTTTGGAAAATCCCACAATATTGACAAATTCTTTAGTTGGAAAAATTTTTCATTCAATTAAAATTCATAAAATCCATTAAAAAATCCAAAACATTGGTAAAAATCATTAAAAATCCAAAAATTGGTAAAAAAATCCAAAAACTTGGTAAAAATTTAAAAAACAAAATAAAAAAAAAATTTGTAAAATTCACAATTTTTCAAAAATTGGTAAAAAGCATGCACGCAGCTGAAGCATGTATTGGATGCATCATCCTCAAACGTTGAAATTTGTCCTACAAAACATCTTTCTTTGGTCCTTCTTGTTCTTGCACAATGACTTCGAGATCATTTTGATCTATCTCCATTAACAAAGTTGGTTTGCTTACTATGTTTGTACTCCCTTGGCACAATGAGTTGTCTTGGTACTATTTCATAGTGCATGATTGTTTTTTCATAGGACCCATATGTCCTCCTGTTATTCCCCTTGCATGTATCCTTTCTTGGGGCACCATTTTTAACCCTTGTCATTAACTCAAACATTTGGGAACTAAAGCTTGATAACAAAAACATTAGTGCAACTGTCTTGAACGTTGTTTGTTTGAGTATGTGTGTTTGTACTTGTTTCCCTATCAGGTTAGCTTGTTTACTTTCTCGTATTGCATTATGTTATGTATGTTGCATTGAGTTAGTGTTTTAGCAATGAACAAATGTTAGTATTATAACTTTTCATGTTATTTTACACTTTTGTTGTATGCATATATTTTAATAAGAGCTGATGATGTAGATCATATGAGAAAAGTGATCAAACAAAGTTGTTTATTGAATGATATGGATGAAAAATCTATTTCCATATTGTTCATCTATCATGTCTTATCATTTTATCAATTTTTCTTCCAAAACACTTGGGGCAATAGGGATCATTTTTATCCCCCCTCCCCCACCTTGTTTCTTCTATATTTCCTTCATATTTTCGATCATCGATCGACCTCTTCTATCACTCCAACACTCGAGGGGGCATCCTTCATTCTACTAATTTTTCTTCAAAATTTACTTGTTTATAATTGTCTACTATCTTTGAAGTGGCGTCGCTTACACCACCCCAAAGAGGGGCAAATGTAGACACCTAAAATCCACTTACACAGTTTTATTGCTAAAATTGCACTAACTATCCTCTTTCCTATCATTTCCATTATAATTAGTGATTTTCCACTAATTAACTAATGTTTCCCTCTATTTTGGTCAATTAACGACACTTTGTTAATTAACTAGCCTTTATCACATTCCGGATGCCAATTAACGACACTTCGTTAGTTATAATCCTCTTCAAATCAATTAATTAACTATTATTAGTTAATTAAGCCTTTTTAACAATGCATTTAATCAATAAACCCTTTTATTGGCTAAATCCCTCTTTCAAATGCTTCAAATCATATCAAATTCCTCCTAAATCACCTCCAAATAGCCTAAAAAGCTTATTCTAGCCTATTAATTAATCCTAGTTGATTAATTAAATCATCTCCAACTCCCATGAGTTGCTAATCACTTGTTAATTCTTCTAATCAAGCTTAACAAGTCTAAATCTACTTTATCCTTTATCCCACATTCATTGGGATTCAAGCTTCTCCCAAATGGAAAGCTATAAAAAGGAGCAAGATCCTAACTTCACACCTTACACCATACTTTTGCTAATATTATCATATCAAACATATGATCAAGAGCCTTTATTTATTAATGGAATAGCTTGCCCAACTTTGCATCCATTTCTTCATGCTTGATTAGTAAAGGAAGATCTAAACATGGCCTTGTAGCCATTTTAGTGAGATTCTTTCATCATCTTGAAGCAAACAACACAAATTTGATTGCTTATGATCTTCATAGGTTCATAGTTTTAAAGGCAATCATACATTTTAGTAGGAATGGCTTGTAGTTAGATGATTTATTTCATGTTTAATTCATTATTAGCATTCCATTAAGCTCTAATCATGATGGTTCATATAGTAAATTTAGCTTTCTTTGAGACTACTAGGTGTTAGCCTCTATTTAATTAGCATTGCAAAATTTAATATGAACACATTTGGCATGCCCGGTGGGATACTCCATTGTCCTTTGCATTCATTTTCAAATTTTTAGATTAGTTTCAAATTTTGGATTTTACTAACCCTCATTTTAGCATATTTTAGATAAATATGAAGTTTTTTAACTAGATTAGTTGATTTTGCCTTGTTTTTTTGCTCTTTGTAGGAATAAAGGAGGTGAGGTGCTGCTAAATTTAGATCAAATTGATAAAGTTTTGAGATTTTTGACATTTTTTTGTCAAAATCCATGTTTTAGTGATCTACACAAGTTCCTTGTGCTACTGCGAAAGAACCCTTGCGCTACTTACTTTGAAGCTTGCACTACGCAGTGATAAAAACTAGTGCATCTACCACTATCAAAGCTTACACTACTACTTGTCACTAGGCTTGCGCTAGTGCCTCTACTACATTTTGATAAACTAGATTTTTTTCCTTCTAGTGTATGACATGTTTACTACACTATTGTGCTACTACTTTTTAGGCTTGCGCTACCACTCTCTACCCTGTGCTACACTAAAACATTTCTACTGTTTTTTGTCTCAGACCATGATTGTGAGTTATCCTTTGCTAGTGATTAAGTTACTTGTGATGCTAGCGGGCTTATCCTTGTGCTACTACTTTAATCATGCGCTACTTGCTAGTTGCAAACTTGGCTTGTGGTAACTACTCTGTGTTGAATTTTGGCTCTTTTCGAGGCTTTCAGATTCTATTTTTTTTTATTTTTTTGCAGGTTTTCCTAACTATTTTTTACAGGGTTTTAACATTTTAATCAAATTTCTAACATGTTCTTAAGTTTAATGAGAATCATGTTTCCATGTTTTACTTAAGTTAGACTAAAGTTTGTGTATGCTCTTCTCTTGCACCTTAGGGTGATCTTGAGAATCAAAAGCAACTTTAGTTTTCATTTTTCTAACATTTGGTTAAATTGGAAACTTAATCTTTCATTTTTGCTTAAGGGAATGAACAATTTATCAAGCTTTGTTTAAAGTTCATTTGATTTAAATTTTTCCTTTGCATTTATCTAGTTGGATCAAATTATTGTGTATGCTCTTCTCTTGCATCCTTGGATGATCTTGAGAATCAAAAGAAACTTTGGTTCACTTTCTATTGGAAACTACTAAATATTTTGTGTACAGGACCTAACACTTGTCAAAGACTTGGGATCTAAACAAACTCTAACTACACGTGTGTTGCAGGTTTCCAATGGTGTACTAAACCTCATTTTTAATCAAAAGATAAAAAACACACCACTTTATTCAACACACAGTATTACAGGTTTTGGTTAAGAGCTACAACTCGTCCACTTTAAACTGGGGGAAGTATCTTGGCATAAGCCATAAAACTCATTATGAGGATTACCCCAGGAACCCCAAAGTAGTCCACACCTTGAGAGAAATGGTGGACGAAATGGAAGTGCCCCACTACCCAATTGACTAGTGAAAACCTTTGTGAGAAAGCTTCATCTTCACACGACCCGTATGGGGCCCAATTCATTAATTTATTGTGGGGTAATGGTAAATAAATCTAGAATAATCCTAGAAATAGTGTACCTTTTTTAGGAAAGAATCACAGATGATAGTTTGTGAACAAAATGAACTAATAGGAACCATTTGGCATTGGGGCCAACTTGACTTTATCCATCGTGTTCCAAAGAGCTCTCACAAAGTGACAACTTTTTTGGAGTCAAAACCTTGTTATTCGAACAAGGAGAGAGTCCATCAAAGTTGAAGCCGTGTGTTATTCATCATGAAACTTACAAGGCATCACTTTGTCCTAGTTTTTACCTTGTCCTAAGACAAGGTGAAACTCTGCCAAAGTTATGCTAAGTATTTTTCATCACCACTTGGTCTACTCCTTTGTTTTCTTGTTTCCCTTTTTGGGACAAAAAAAGCAACATACATATGATAGTGCTATCAAATAATCATGTCCACCACTTTTGTATTCTTACTCACATGACTAGTGTTACAATGATAGTAAATGTGAGTGTTGAAAGTGTGAATGGTACGTCTTCATGTTTAGTAGGCCATTTGTCTCACACCCATATTGAGACTCATTATCAGTTAGGTTGTCTTATCATTGACTTCCTTTGAGTTGTTACGCTGCTCACATTATATCAATACAATTTTGATACTTACATCTTGTTTCCTTTGTGAAACTTGATCTAAGTCTCTAAGTTGTATTGTTACGTTGCTCGCATAAATAAAAACTTCTTGATATACTTAGACTTAGTTTTGATCCCAACATTGCCTTGAGTTTTGGAAAGTGTCGTCGTTACACTGCTCGCATTGTGGTAACATCATTTTGATACTAAAATCTTGCTTTTTCTACAAATCTTGATTAACGTGTCCAAATAGTGTTGTTGTGTTGCTCACATTTGTAGCCTCCATTTTCAAGACTTGGAATTTGTTTGTATCTGAAATTGTTTTAGTATACCTTGTTTGGAGATCACGTCAACACCTTCTTAGTATTTAGGTCTTGTTTATTCTAAAAATTGACTTAAGTTTTGATATTATGTTGTCATCATTTACAACAAACCTATATTTGAAAATGTAGGGAGTAGTTATTCTTGTGATTGGATCATAGTCTTGTACTTGATTGTTTTGTCCTAGATACTTCATTATCTACGCATACCTTATAGGTGTGTCATTCTTTATTCTTTATTCCTTCCATATCATTGGATTATTACCCAAATTCTTTGGAATTCATTTTGGTGATTCCTTGATTCACATTGCCTTGATTCTAGTTGTACCCCATTACCAACATTGAACCAACCTATTTGACATTATTCCTTTGTAGGTTTTGGATTCCCATCAAAGGATGTAGTCATCACCTGCTTTATTTTTCCTAGGGTCATTGTAGTCATGTGACACATTTTTCAAACCTTAGCAAAAACATTTCCTATCAAGCAAATCTTGAAACAAATCCTGAACATTGGAAAATTTTCCTTTCAACAAATTATTGTGTTTCTAAATTTTGATAAACCATTTTGACATTTACACTTGCAACTTGTCCAAATATTGTTGGATTTGTCAAAATTGTGTCATCTATATGTCTTTTTTCCTTAAATTCCCTTTGGAAAATCACACAAGCATCTCCATATATACAAAATGTCTAGTTGTTCATCATTACACTACTCAAATTTGCATAGAACTTCCTTCCATTTGAAGGATTTCAATCATACTATCTAGGTCTACAAACATTTAGACCCAACAATGCCAACAATGACTAACTATCATTCATGGTTCCTCACACTTACCGACAATAGGAACCTAGGTTTAGGACATTCACATCAAAATATTCCCATCATGATTAAACCTTGTTTGGTTCTTCATTATTCTAGAGAACTGGGTCTGGTTACCCATTTCCCCACCTTCATCTCATAATCATTGGTATCTATCAATAATTCCTCAATCACAATCTCACCTTAGGTCACCACTTGGTATCCATCATATTCTTCTATATGTGGGCCACCTATAGGTATTCCAGTATCATCTATTTGAGGGTCACCTCTTGGTAGCCCATTATATTTTATTCTTGGGCCATGTCCTAATATCCCTCCATCTTCTGTTGGTGGGTCTTCTCTGGGTATCCCTTTATCCTCTATTCTTGGTCCTCATCCTAATATCCCTTCATCCTCCTATATCTTGGCCCTCGTCTTCTCTTAGGGTACGTGATCCCATCCTCTCACAATTATAACACCTTCCAGGACCATCATCTTCTTATTGGGACATGTCAAGTAGCCCCTCATCTTCATACTTGGGCCACATCCTTAGTATCAATCTTCAATGTGGCAAGCCTCCCCATCATCCTCTTTCTAGATCATCAATCCTAAACATCCACTTTCTTCTCCCACTTCTTGGGATCATAACAAGTCAAGCATTAGCTTATAGGAAACCCAAATAGTTTCTTCATCAAGCTAAGAGAAAAAAAATTCCAAGAGCTCCAAAGCTCCCAACAATTTAAACAATCATAAAGTTTCAAAATAAAATATGATTCAAAAATGCACACCAATGCAACCATCAAGTATGGCACAAAGTGCATAAACCTCTGGATAGGGAACTCAAGCTCCCACATACGAAATCCATGTTTCAAGATAAATCACAATCATTTGTTGAGTATGAGCTCACCACGATCATTGAGATTGGAGATAATATGACTCTTGATAATAAAACATGCCTAGTCTTCCTTATCAAGGAAATCACAAATATTGTTGTTGGATCTTATCACGCCAAGTGACATTGTTGGTCCCAATTTCCCAAAATCTAAAAAATACAAAAAAACATGAGAAAACATTAAAAAATTTACAAAAAATCAAAGGTACAAATATCAAACATTGCAATAGGTATTGCATACACATGGATGTTCTTTCTTCCCTTTCTTTCCATTCCTCTACAAGTCATCCACCATTTTCATCCCTTGATGATATTTTGGTTAGTCTATTAGCACTCATTTTGTGACATTTATCTCTATGGTATCCATTTGACCTTGGTCTTTCATCACCTTGGTAAATTAAAGAATGACTGACCTCTTAGAGATCCTATCACTATCTACATCTAATAAAATTTTTGTGAAGAACTTTTAGATGTATTTGTTGACACTAGCCAATGTCTTCATCACAATCACTTCCACATCCTTCCATCAAGCCATCAGTGGTTCTTAACCCCTTATCAAAAAAATTGAGAGAGCTGAAATAAATTTTTAGAAAGAAAATAATCAATCAAAAAGAAAAAGAAAATCAATATATAACTCTCTCTTGGGGTATTTCCATTATCTCTATCGGGGCTATGGACACCTGGCTAGCAGTAGAGAAATGTTGTGATTAGAATCAAATACATCTCCATTGGGGCTATGGACCTGGCTGAAGTGGAGCAATGTATGACTCTCCTTCCACCCTCCATTCACAAATCACCTTTCAAAATAAATCATTCCTACACATTGGCTAGGGTGTCTTCACTTATTGCCTATCAAATCTTCCCTCCAAGAGGTAATTAATTTCCATGTGCACACACTAGATCTCGATGAGAAAACAAGATTAGTATGTTACCAAGTGTTTTTTTGGACCTTGTTTAGACTCTTACTTTAGTCCATATCTTGTCTCATGATTTGTGCCTTTGGCTAATCACCTTTTCATCAATCTTCTAGCTACATTTTCCATATCCTTTTATAACATTCATTGTTCTTTTTCTTTGTTCAAAACATCCATGTGTATAATATTGTTTTTTTACCATATTTGAGGGAAACTTTATCCCCTTTCAATAAAATAATCTTCTACTTCTTTCTATCATGTGTTTCTTGTCCATTTTACACTGGGGGCATGCTTTCTCCTTCTAGCATCACTTCATTGGTTTAAGTTCATCATCATGTTGAACCTATCCATATCTTGGCCTTGATCCAGATTATCTTCCTCTTGTATATATATGTTTATCCTTTGTATATTCCCATCTAATGTTGGGGAAACTTTGCATCTTCACCTTCTTACACATACGTCGTGGCATTCTGCCCTTGTACATCCCATTTATCACTGGGGGCATCCACATTTTCTTCATTTTCTTACATACATAGCTTCAGAAAAACTTTTAAAAAAACCCAAAAAATTCATAAAATAAAAAAAATCCAAAACATTGGTAAAACATTCAAAAATCCAAAAAAAAAATCAAAAAAATCCAAAAAATGGTAAAATTTTTCAAAAAAATTAAAACATTCAAAAAATCCAAAAAAATTGTAAAAAATTCATTTTTTTTCAAAAATTGGTAAAAATCATGCACGCAATTAAAGCCTGTATCAGATGCATCATCCTCAAACATGGAAATTTTTCCTACAAAACATCTTTCTTTGGTCCTCACTTGTTCTTGCACAACGACTCGTAGATCATTTTGATCTATCTCCATTAAAAAAGTTGGTTTGCTTACTATGTCTGTACTATCTTGGCACAAATGAGTTTCCTTGGTACTATTTCATAGTGCACAAATGATTTTTCATAGGACCCCTATGTGTCCTCCGTTTATTCCCTCACATGTATCCTTTCTTGGGGCACCATTTTTAACCCTTGTTCGTTAAACACGAACATTTGGGAACTGAAGCTTGATAACAAAAACATTGGTGCAACTATCTTGAATGTTGTTTGTTTGAGTATGTGTGTTTGTACTTGTTTCCCTGTCAGGTTAGCTTGTTTACTTTCTCGTATTGCATTGCATTATGTATGTTGCATGGAGTTAAGCATTTTTAGCAATGAACAAATGTTAGTATTATAGCTTTTCATGTTATTTTACACTTTTGTTGTATGCGTACATTTTAATAAGGGTCGATGATGTAGATCATATGAGCAAAGTGATGACACAAAGTTGTTTATTGAACAAGCCGGATGCAAAAGCTATTTCCATTCTTCATCTATCAATTCTTATTACTATCAATTTTTCTTCCACCTAGGGAAATTCTTCTCTTCCCACCTTGTTTCCTTCATATTTTCGATCATCGATCGACTTCTTCTATCACCCCATCGACACTCGAGGGGGCATCCTTCATTCTACTAATTTTTCTTCAAAAATTTACTTGTTTATACTTGTCTACTATCTTTGAAGTGGCATCACTTACGCCACCCCAAAGAGGGGCAAATGTAGACACCTAAAATCTACTTACACAGTTTTAATGCTAAAATTGTACAATTATCCTCTTTCCTATCATTTCCATTATAATTAGTGATTTCTACTAATTAACTAATGTTTCCCTCTATTTTGGTCAATTAACAACACTTCGTTAATTAACTAGCTTCTATCACATTTCGAATGCCAATTAATGACACTTCGTTAGTTATAATCCTCTTCCAATCAATTAATTAACTATTATTAGTTAATTAAGCCTTTTTAACAATGTATTTAATCAATAAACCCTTTTATTGGCTAAATCCCACTTTCAAATGCTTCAAATCATATCAAATTCCTCCTAAATCACCTCCAAATAGCCTAAAAAGCTTATTCTAGCCTATTAATTAATCCTAGTTGATTAATTAAATCATCTCCAACTCCCATGAGTTGTTAATCACTTGTTAATTCTTCTAATCATGCTTAACAAGTCTAAATCTACTTTATCCTTTATCCCACATTCATTGGGATTCAAGCTTTCCCAAATAGAAAGCTATATAAAGGACCAAGCTCCTTCCTTCACACCTTACACCATACTTTTGAATAGTATTATCATATAAGACATATGATTAAGAGCCTTCTCCATTGATTTGGAATATCTTACTTCATCTTTGCATCCATCCTTCATGCTTGATTAGTAAAGGAAGATCTAAACATGGCCTTGTAGCCATTTCTTAGTGAGATCCTTTCATCATCTTGAAGCAACAATAACAAATTTGATTGCTTGTGATCTTCATAGGTTCCAATTAGAACTAAATTCATACATTTAGAGTAGGAATGAAATAAAGTTAATACTACACCCTACCATTTAATTCATCCAAAACTACAAAATATATAATAAACCATTAAGAATCATGCATCAAGTATTTATAATAAACAAATATGGGTCACCACCACATCCTAATTTACCACACATACTAAGAATATGACTAAATAAAACTAAAACTAAAGCACCTTAAAATAGATTCAATTTGTTTCCCAAACTAAGTTGGGACTTTCCAATATTACAACTATTTTAAATCACATATACTATCAAATTTTCAAGAAAGCAATCTCATACAAATACATCATAAAAATAGAACCTTGTGTTCCCAAGATCAAACTCATATTTTCCAGTGGTCTCCAATTGTCCATCTTGTGTCTCCTTTTAGACCTTGCATATTTCTCATGTTGATCTATATGTGCCCAATCCAACTTTGGATTCAAATATACTATATTTTGGATTCTTTTTTCATAGTGAAGTATAGTTGGATAGGGGAGAGGACCCTATAACTATGCATGCACCAAAACATGTACATCTCTATCACTATAGGGTTTTGACAAAAAGTACCAATAGTTGTTCACTTTTTGGTTAATGAAACTTTTAAGAGTAAATGAGAATGTGAAACATAGGGTGCTCGGTCATTGGTATCTCTTTCAAATGCTTTATATTAATTTTCTTCATATTAAATTAATTCAAAAACAACTTTTCCCTCTAAATAAACAAAAATTAAAACCTGGAATTAAAAACAAAAAAGCTCAAAATTTGCCAAGTGTTTCCCATTACGGACTCTAAACTTATGGGTTTGCACAAAGTTAAATCATAAAGACGTGTTGACATGTTAGGAATAAACCTAAGTACTTAATTCACCAGTTAGGTGGGTTAAATAAATAAATTGTAAATTTTTATTACTTTTTCTAGAACTCTTAATTATCTATCCATATATTTTTTGGGGATATTCTATCATAGATTATTATTTCCATATGTATTCTAATAGGGGCAATCAGGGGCCGTTAGGGGAAAGTATGTTATTTTTACATATTTTCCAATTTTAGGAGATTAGATCCAGTTTATGTGGCTAGATAGAAGTTGTCTAATGACTATAAATATTGTAGCTCTTTCCTTTGCTTTTAATGCTGATTTTTGAGATTAATACAAAATTTCAAGCTCTGCCTTATTTCATACTTCATATTTGGTATCAGAGTAGGGAGGTTCTGATGCCGTGGATTTGTAGAAGAATTAAGGAACTTGTGGGGACCTGAGCATTTGAGTGATCCACAAAAGTCACATTACACACCCCTTTTTTCATGGCGCACAAGTTAAAGTGCCCAGTAATGATGGAAAGTGACAACGATGATTGGATAAAGATGAACTCGAGCCATTTGTAGATTCCCACACAACGTAATGAAACACAAAGGTTTCTTTATATTTCTCAGGCCTTTATAAAATATACAATACGGTTTCTCCCTATGAGTTTACACACCTTAATAATGGCACTTTTACAAACTATGTGGTGTATTTTTTCCAAAATAGCACCCTATGCTATTTTTAACAACTCATCCAAGTTTCATACTTAGGCGGATCCCGGATTGGATACCCGCAAATTAAATAAGTCAACGGGTTAATATTTCACAACATGTGTGAAAGGATTAATGCGTTATGGCATATAAAATACAGTGTTACGCGAACTTGGAAAATATGGAATTCCATGGAGTTGGTTAATACCATACAACAAGAATGAATTCCACTTAGGATAAGCCAGGACGTAAGGAAAAGTTCCACGAGACACTATGTGACAAAAGAAAAAAAAATTGAATTTATGACTAAGGTTAGAAGCTGAAGAAAAAGAATTATGTGCTTCATGGGTTCTTAAAGAACACAAGACATTGTCATAGGTCTAAAATTTGTGAGGAAAATAAGTAGAACACCATGGAATGTGGAGAAGGAAGGTCAAGTACAGATTAAAGAACACAAAAGTTCAAAGGCCGCAAAGCATGAAAAGTTACTAAATGAAGGAGAAAGCTATGAACCAAATAATAAATCATCTAAAATGCGTGAGGTATGAAAAAAGTCATGCTTGAATTGAACCAGACACTAAACCACTCCACCAAACTAAATGTAATTTTGAGAGACATTGTCCCCTTCATTGGTGATCTAATGTTGTGCAATTAGATCTATGTCAGATGCCCATATATAACACATGAAATCTATGGTGATTGGTATTGGTGTTGGTGGGTGGTTGATTTCATTAATCACTATATGTGATCGACTTCTTCTCCCCTCTCTCTCAAATCCTATAAATGTAAGTGCTTTGGCACATAATACGGCTTCAATTTTTGCAATTCTAGAGATCTGTGTTTGAGATCAAAAAATATTGCTCGCGAATTCTATAACTCACATGTGGAGATTTCTTGTCTCAAGGACCATGTGCCAACATGAGGTTGATATTTGATATTAATTCTAACTATGGCTTTGTTCCTTGAAATCTTCTCTACCATTTGATGTAGAACATATATTCACTAACATTAAAGATGCCTAGCATTCTTTACCAGTTCATTCTCCTCAACCCATTTGTGTTGATCTGTCTAAATAATCAAATTGAAGGAAACATCTGTGTAAAAGGGATATGTTATAGTTGTGATAGTAAATGGAGTAAATGACATAAATGTGTCTGAGAAGAAATTATTCTACATTGAGGAACCAAATGAAGAATAAGAAGAGGATGTAGACATAGTGAAGAGGAAGAGGAAATGAGATGAGCCTGAGGAATCTCAACCAACTATCTCTTGTCATGCAATTTTTGAATTAGTACCCCACAAACCATTGAAAGGTTTTGGGTTCCTGAAGAAACAAAGGGTGACAATATTGATTGACTCTGGAAGTACTCATAAACTTCATCAATCATAAGTTGGCATTGCACTTAAATTGTTTTGTTTATCCAACCCAAAGTTTCAGGTCATGGTGGTAGATGGAGGTAAAGTTAGTTGTTCAGGATAGTGCCATAAGATTAAGTTATCCATGGGAGATTACCTCTACTAAAGGGCCCCATGTATGTCATTTCAATGGGAGGGTGTAGACATTGTGTTAGGGGTCCAATGGCTTACTACATTGAGAACTGTTGAGATGAACTTCTAGGATTTGTTCATGAGTTTTCATTCTAAAGGGAGGAATTTTGAGTTATGAGGGATGAAGGTAAAAGCTCCAAGTTGGTAAGTTCTCATCAAATGCAAAATTTTCTTAAGAAGGGTACAGATGGGTTTGTGGCACAATTATTTTCACTAGAAGCTCAACCATCAAAAGGATACTATACCATCAGATCTACAAGAAATTATTAATAAGCACTCAGTTGTTTTTGGGGATATGCCAAAAGGGTTACCTCCTAAAATAGATCATGATCATGCTATTTAGCTAGTACCAGGAATCCAACCACCCAACATTTAACCTTATAGGTACCCTTATCTATAAAAGAGTAAGATTGAGAAGATGGAACAAGAGATGCTGGAAGAAGGTATTATTTTCCATAGTTAAAGTGCTTACTCTTCTCTAATGGTGATGATAAGAAATAAGGATGAAGGTTGGACACATGTGTCCAGACTACAAGAGCTCAATAAATATACAGTGAAAGATAAGTACCATATTCCTATCATTGAAGATTTGTTAGATGAATTACATGGTGTTGTTTATTTTACAAAATTATATCTTTCAATTAGGATACCATAAAATAAGAATTTGTGATGAATATATTCATAAAACAACATTTAGGACACATGAGGGCCACTATGAATTTCTTGTAATGCCTTTTGGCCTTACAAATGCACCATCTACTTTCCAGAGTTTGATGAATTCAATATTTCAACCATTTTTGTGGAAATTTGTCTTGGTATTCTTTGATGATATATTAATCTACAACAAGACTTGGGAGGAACATTTACATCATGTCAATAAGGTATTGGACACTCTTGAACAACAACACCTTTATGCCAAGCCCTCCAAGTGTGCTTTTGGGGTAAGAGAGGTAGAATACTTGGGTCATATCATGTCTCATGAAGGTGTAAAAGTGGATCCTCATAAGATCCAAGCCATGGTGGATTGGCCAGATTCCTAAAACCCTCAAAAACCTAAGGGATTCTTAGGGCTTACAAGTTATTATCACATATTTGTGAAGAATTATGGTAGAATTAGCACACCACTCACAATCCTTATTGAAGAAAGAATATTTTCATTGGAATGAGGAAGCAACTTGGGCATTTGAATCATTGAAGAAGGCCATGTGTACCACTCCAGTTCTGGCTACCCAAATTTCTCCAAAACCTTCATTGTTGAATGTGATGCTTTAGGGTGTGGCATAGGTGCAATACTTATGCAAGAGGGCCACCCCATTGCATTTGAGAGTGATCAACTCAAAGGTAAAAACCTATCAAAACCAACTTATGAGAAGGAAATGATGGCTATTCTTCATGCAGTCAAATAGTGGAGACCATATCTCATGGGTCATCACTTCAAGGTAAAGAAAAATCATGACAACTTGAAATACTTCTTAGAGAAAAGACTATCATCTGAAGAACAAAAAAATGGGTCACTAAGATCTTGGCCTATGACTTTGAGATCATTTTAAAAAAAGGAAAATTAAATTTGGTAGCTAATGCACTATCTAAGAGAGATGAGTCCACATAGGAATTATTATATGTCATGTCCATATTACAGGTAGATTGGGTAGATTAGGAAAGATCAGAATGGCAAAATGACATAGAGACCCACACTCTCATTCAAAATCTCCAACAAGATCCAAGCATTTCAAAAAAATTTGTATGGAAGGGGGATGCATTTTGGTACAAAGACCGATTGTACTTATGCAAAAAACTCTACCCTTAAAAGTCAGGTTCTCTCAGAGCTCCATGCTTCTCCAGTGGGTGGCCATTCTAGATTCCTAAAAACTTATCACAAAGTTAAAGCAAGATTTATTTTGGGAAGGGTTGAAAGGAGATGTCCAGAAATTTGTGGCCAAATGCTTGGTGTGTCAATGTAACAAGGGTGAAACTATTAAGTCTCCAGGACTTTTGTAACCTCTATCTATTCCTAGTGAGCAGTGGGAAGAGGTTTCCATGGATTTCATCACAGGATTGCCAAAAATGAAAGGGAAAAGTGTAATTATGGTGGTTGTGGATAGACTCACCAAGTATGCTCATTTTTGTGCCTTGTCACATCCATTTACAATAAGTAAAATTTCCATATATTTTATGGATATAGTTCAAAAGCTACATGGAACACCCAAGATTATAGTCAATGATCATGATCCTATATTTACTAGTAATTTTTGGACTAATTTATTCTCATGTTTGGGTACTCAATTGGCTCATAGTTCATCATATCATCCCCAAACTAATGGACAGACTTAGGTAGTAAACAAATGTTTGGAGGGGTATCTACGATGTTTTACTTCAGATAAGTAGGAGAGATGGGTTAAGTGGCTACCACTTGCAGAATGGTGGTATAACACTTCATTTCATACTTCATCCAAAATGTCCCCATTCTTGGACATTATATAGTTATCATCCACCATCCCTCACTTCCAACTTAAGGATCCAACCTAAAGTAAGAGTAGTTAAAGATCACATTCAAAACCAATAAGAAATTCTCTCTAGCCTTAAAGAGAACTTGGTAATGATACAAAAACATGAAGCAACAAGTTGATCAACACCGTAGTGATGAAGCTTTCAAGTTGGAGAATTTTTTTGTGTGATTGCATCCATATAAGAAAATATCTTTGAAACAACAAAAAAAATAACAAGCTTTCACCCAAATACTATGGCCCTTATCAAGTGTTGAAAAAAATTGGTAGTGTGGCATATAAACTAGAGCTTCCTCAGTCAACTAAAATACATCCAATTTTCCATGTTTCTTGCTTGAAGAAGGTCATTGGGAAGAAGGTGTCTTCTCAATCAGTATTACCAGAGCTTGATGAAGAGGGACACATCATCTTAGAGCCCAAAGGAATCCTACAAACATACACTAAGAAGTTGAGGACAAGGGTCATCACCGAGTATCTGATCAAATGGAAGAATTTGGACATTGAAGATGCAACATGGGAGGATGAAGCATTCTGCAAGAAGCATCCAGAGATTACCAACATTGGGGACAATGTTGCTTTGAAGGGGAGGGGCATGTTACACCCTTAACCCTAGTTCATATATCAGGATATGGATATCTGACCTGTGGCTAACATAATCTCTCATCATGTCATATCATATTTATTTATGCTTTAATATGCTTAGTGGGTCGGCCTTAGACTTTGCATAGTATAGTAGGGTATATATAGGAGTTAGAGAGTAGAATATTATCATCATATTGAGCACTTGAGTCTTATTGTATGGTTTGGAGGTTGCCCCCTCAAAGTGGCTAAGTCATTCTACTTGCATATTGTGATCATTTATCTATATTTTGGTGTTCTTTGGTGTGTTCTATTGCTTATGATATTCAGATCTATCTAAGTCACAAATAAATTCTAAAGCAGGACCAAAACTTAAAAACCAATGGATTTTTTATTTTATAAAATAGAATTCATGTTGTGTCCACGCACAAGAGTTTATAAGGAGAACAAGTTAAGATGCATAAAAGAGAGAGTTAAATGTTTGTATTGGACCTCTTGTACGTGAAGCATGGATTAATGACACATGAAAACAAGGCAAGAGAAGTTCATTAGTGGAGTGGAGCCTCTAAAAAACTAAGGCCACTAGGCAGATCCCAAGGACAAGTATTGTCACCTTCTGGCATGTGCGTCGCGCTCTTAACTGTTAGTTAACTCTTTGTAAGTTTGGGTCAAGGGTCAATGTAAATTTAGTTAGCTTAACGAAGGAAAAGACCTTGTCAATATATATACCCCTCAAGGGATTAGTGTAATTATGGTTTGGTTGTTGGTGTTATTCCATAATTATAGAGCTAGGGAGTTAGAGAATTCTGATGTAAGAATGTTCAACGAGGTTATTCTCGATGATAGTTGATTGTAACTAAGAACATCACCACATTATGTATGAACGAATACACGAGTCTTTATGGTTATTATGTGCTTATTTACTTGAAAGAGTATGCTAACAATGATAATATATGTTTTCATGCACTAGTATTATTGAATACATAAGCTTAATTGTGAACTAGTTTAGGTGAAAGCCTTGAAACACACTTCATGATTTAGGATAACCCGACAGGAACCGGTTTACTCACAAGACTCAATTGAGCTCACTAAGGTCATGTTTGGTGTGATATGTTGATGCGGGATGTTGCAAAACTCACAATTTATAGTGAACGCATAGGATCACGGTACAACTAAGCTTACGGGGTAGAAATTTCAACGCAACATATTATTAGAGAGGACAAATAAGAAAAAAGGGGAACATGTTAGAAGAAAATGAAAAAAATGTAAACTAACATATAAAAACCTCATATGGGCCACTAATTGACAAATACATAAGTACCTTAGAATAATGTAATTTTATGAATGATAACTAATTTCCTACAAAAATGAACCCTCTAAAATAACCAAATTAACAAATATTACCGATAAAAGGAAAGAGATTAGAAGACTAAAACACCAAAGCCATGAGAAATGTATTCCTCACTTTATTAACAAATATTAATAGACTGCCTTACCATATTATACTTATGTGGGTCATCTTAATATGACTTAAAAATTGAGACCATTTACAGTGGGGCTCGAGCTCTCTTAAAACTATGACAGCTCCAATTCACAAAGAAACCCTCAATTTCCTTTAAATTATATATATATCTATATATATATATATATATATATATATATATATATATATAAAGATAAGACTTAACATAGTATACTCATGTAGGTCATCTAAAGACTCGTGATTCTCTCAGTGAAGAAAAATACACATGATGAAGAAATAGTTGGATATTAATACACACCTTGAGAGCTATAAGAGGGCATTTTACCCTATCTAGCACACAAGGAAACAAGTTCATCCATATTTTCAACCTTTGGGCCAATCCCACCTCAAGACAAAGGGTTTCACAGAGTTGCTTGAGGAATTCTTTTTCTGCCCAAGGACTCTGGTGGCTCAGGCCTTATTGACATTCTGCGGTAGGGTCAATCACTTTGTGCTAAATGGATCATTCGAGTCATTGACAACAAGGAAGCTTAGAAGGTGCTCTTGCGACATGGTATAACTAAAGGCACCCCCTATGACCACTTTGCATGGAAAGGTATTGGTTTTGCCGACCTTCTCATTGCCCATGTCCCAGTCAAAGTGGTGGGAACCTTCATTATTAAAAGCATCTAGAAATCTTGGGAGCATATTAAACCTTGGCTTATGTGGAATGGAAATGGCTTTCGTGAAGGCCTTTCCTTTAATCTCCACTCTTTGTGGTTGGTCCCCTTGTTCCAATGCAAAGATCATTGTTTGGCTGAGGTGCCATGGATTCCTACTCTCCACTTTTTCAAATGCAAAATTTTCACTATCCAAGATATTTTCTACAAGCACACCTCAATCTTGGTTGCCCTGGACAAGTGCTCAAGGATAAGTTCAATTTGGCCCTGAGAGACAAATTTTTCATTGAAGATATCATTTCCTTTGTGTCAGATCACATGATTCATAAGATTGTTGTTCTCTTGGCTCACCCACGGTGGATAGACTGGAAGTGGTATGTGGACACTCCTTTCCTAAATTACTCATCTAACCAAGGCTATGTATGGATTTGACCACATCTGCCCATGTTGGATAAACTTAATGCTCGGTGGGTAATTCGTCCTCATGTTCTATCTGGCAAAGGAGATTTCTTACAATTTGGTCTACTTGTGTGGAACCCAAAATTACATACTTTATGTGGTGTGTGCTTCATCAAGGCCTCCCACTTGGAACACATCTGGTTCAACTAGGAGTGGTTGCACCAAAATACCCCTTCTATGGGCATTTGGAAACTCTCCCACACCTCTTTTGGTAATTTGTCACAAAGCCCAGGGTGCTTGGGGTTGGATTCATTCCTTATTTCATCCCTTCTTCCCTGAGTGTTTCACTTGGCATCATGTTTTACCAGGAGACAATTCCTAAAATGTGGCATTAAGTTTACCATATTTGGCATGCTTTCAGAGGGGAAATTTGTTTTTCTAGTTATGGAAAGAAAGGAATGTTTTTTTGTTTTCTAATGTCGATAATCACTTCTCTATTTATAACAAGTCTATGATTGTCGCCAATGTCTTGCTATAGATTTAAGTTCAAGCCAATAAGATGGTGTTGGAGGTGGAGCATCTACAGACTCTCCTATGCCATTGGGACAACGCCCCCTGTAATATTGCATGCATGTTGTCATCCCCCTCTCGTCTCTTCCTACCACGTGGTAGTACCAGTGACCGATAATTAGGTGGTGGCCACCATAGTCACTTGTTTAGCTACGTTCGTCGTTCTCCTCGTAGCCAACCTCCCCGGAGGAGCTTCTCTTCCCCACCTTCAACTCACCACTGGGGTTGGGATAATCCCCGCCTCCCAATCAACAAGGTTGGGGCTCGCCACCTATACTCAAGCCTCACACTCATGATGGGTAGAGCCTTCCTCCATCATTGGACAAGTTTCCAAGGTTGACGCTTGCCATCTCATCCTCTTAGGCTTTTATTGAAGATACTAAAGAATAAATCCATCATGGATTGGGATGGGATGAAAACTTTGGAAAAGATGTGGTTGGATCTAGTTGGCATGATCAAGACCCGCCCCTTGCAGGTCAACAATTTGTAGCGGAAACTTAATCTTATTTAATTTTGATGTATTGATGTTTTTTTCTCTCCCTTTTCCACCAAAATCCTTGCGAAAGTAGTGTGAGAATAGTATTCCGTATTGGAATCAATGGATAAAAACTTACCCAAAGAATTGCTAATAGCAGTTAAACATTCCTCTCCCCAAAAATGCAGTGGGAGATGAGGTAAATGAATCCAAACTAGTTTAACATTGAAGGAGGATCAGAGTGGATTGAAATTCGGGAACCATGGTTTCATCAGTAAGTGATGATTATTCAATTCCTAGATATTTGAGAAGATAGTATCCCTATCATAATTAGAGAAAAAAGCCATAATAAACAACCCCTTGCACAAGGATAAATGTCAATCCTACCTGAAACAAGAGGACACATGTTCGTTGAGATCCACGAGTAGAGGAGTGGAAGACCATGCCATAGGCCATTAAAACGACAGATCAGACCCTTGGAGGAAAAAAACTCTTCAACCTCCAATACCAAATATCTAAAGGAGACCAGGGGAGAAGATTTAGTAGTAGAGAGGAGCTTGAAAGAGGAAAGAACAATAGTTGTAGCATAAGATCTCTTCCATGTAGAGGAAAAATAAGACCCAGTGCCACCATTACCATGAATAAGGAGCAAAGAGGTTAAAGGGGCACCACCTTGAGTAGAGATGCAGTCACCATTGTTGATGTCTAGACCAACACTCAAAAGGTTCCATGATCCATCCACCTGACTCGACACAGTCTAGCCGACCAACGCCGCCACTAGGGTTTTCGAATGCAGTCGGGGAAAAAATGGGGGAGAGAGCCATGAGTTGAATCTTGTGCACATGGAAACAAGTTTATCCATATTTTCAACTTACATTATTTCGACATGGAAATATTTTATTTGTTAATTTATTCTAGGTTCTGGAAGCCACACATGTGTATTACTCCTCTTGTTGGGTCCCCTCTAAGAAGTTGGTGCACAAGCTTGAAAAAATTCTTAAATACTTCCTTTGGGCCAATCCCACCTCCGGAAAAGGGTTTCACATAGTTGCCTAGGAATCTTGTTGTCTTCCCAAGGACTCTGGTATCTTACACCTTATTGACATACTACGGCACAAGAAATCACTTTGTGCTAAATGGATCATTTGGGTCATTGACGACAAGGAAGCTTGGAAGGTGATCTTGCGCCATGGTATTGTTGAAGGCACCCCCTACAACCGCTCTACATGAAAAGGTATTGGCTTCACCAACCATCTCATTGCCCATGTCCAATGCAAAGTGGTGGGCACCTTCGTTATTAAAGCATCTAAAAATCTTGGGAACATATTAAACCTTGGCTTTTGTGGAATGATAATGGCTTCCGTAATGACCATTCCTTCAATCTCCACTCTTTGTGGTTGTCCCCCATGTTCCAATTCCAAGATTGTTGTTTGGCAGAGGTGCCCTAGATTCCTGCTCTCCACTTTTTCAAGAATAGAATCTACATTATCCAAGATCTTTTCTACAAGCGCTCAAGGCAAAGTTCAAATTGGCCTTGAAAAATAGAAACCTCATTGAAGATATCATTTCCTTCGTGCCAGATCACATGATTCGGAAGATTTTTGTTCTCTAGGATTGTCCATGGTGGATAGTCTAGAAGTGGTATGTGAAGGCCCCTTATGAAATTACTCAGCTAGCCAAGGCTATGCATGGCTTTCGCTACATTTTCCCATGGTGGATAATCTTAACAATCGGTGGGGACTTTGGTCCTCACGATCTATCTAGCAAAAGAGATTTCTTACAGTTTGGTCCACTTGTGTGAAACCCAAAACCACACACTTTTTGTGGTGTGTGCTTCATCAAGGCCTCCCACTTGGAACAAATCTGGATCAAATGGGATTGGTTGTGAAAAAAAACCCCTTCTATGGGCACTTGGAAACTCTCCCACACCTCTTTTGGTATTGTCGCAAAGCCCAGGGTGCTTGGCATTGGATTCATCCATTCTTTCAACCTTTCTGCCTCAAGTGCTTCACTTGGCATCATATTTTATTGGGAGACAATCCCCAAATGCTGCATAAATTTACCCAGATTTGGCACGCTTTCAGGGAGGAAATTTGTTCTAGTTATGGAAAGAAAATAATGATTGTTTGTTTTCTAATGTTGATGTCAATCATCACTTCTCTATTTATAACAAGTCTATGATTGTCACCAATGTTTTGTTGCAGACTCAAGTTCAAGCCAATAAGGTGGCACTTGAGGTGGAGCATCTATAGACGATCTCGTGCCAGTGGGACAACGCCCCCTACAATATTGTGTGAGTGCTGCCATTCCCCTCTCGCCGCTTCCCGCCACATGGTAGTACCAGTGATCGAAAATGAGGTGGTGGCCATCAGAGCTGCTTGTTTAGATGTGCTCGTCGCTCCCGTCATAGCCAACCTCCTCGGAGGAGATTCTCTCCCCTGCCTTCAGCTCGCCACCAGGGTTGGGATATCCCCCGCCTCCCTATCAACAAGGTTGGGCTCGCCGCCTGTACTCGAGCCTCACACTCATGACAGGTAGAGCCTTCCTCCACCACCAGACAAGTTTCCAAGGATGATGCTTGCCATCTTGTCCTCTCGGGCCCCTATTAAAGATAATAAATAAGAAAGCCATCATGGATTGGGTTGGGATGTGCCAGACTCTAGCAAATACGTGCCTAACTGTTGGTGTAGGATATTTACCATGCATATATTTTAAGTACATGGGATTCCTCCACATAGGTGATTCACCATGCTTAGGTGTCCTAGGGTGTCATTATGGCCTTACACGCGTCATAGAGTGTCATAGGAGTTACATTTGACCGACTATTCCGGGAATGTAACTCCCACCTCTTGACGGCTACATTTGTGGGGGAGTTACACACCCCACTACTATATGTACACCCTTTCATCTTGAGCAATGGAATGGAATGGAGTATGGGATTTGAGCCATTTTTCCCTTAATGCATGCACATTGCTCTCATGGGTGATTTCTTGCTTCGATCTTAAAGCTACATCATTTTGCAGTTGAGTGCAACATTTTGATGCTCACAGATTCCCTCCAGATCTTCGTCATTCCTCTGACATGGTATCAGAGCTCGGGGATTGGAATCGTGTTGCTCGCAATAGTTGCTTACTACTCTTCGTCTCATAGTTTCTTGTGTAAGCTCTCCTTTGCATGTGCTCTACTTGCATTTTTTTAAGGGACTTGTGCTTGGTGTTTTCAGCCTTCCGGGAAGATAGTGGTTGATTCATTTGCAGGGGTTCTTTAGACCACCGTTCGGTTTTGCTTTGGCGCGGACATGTGCTTTATTGTTGTCTCGAGGTTACCTTTGCATGGATGTTTTTTGCAACGTTGGCTTGTGCTTTGGTCTTCTCGACTCGTGTTTCAACCTCCACTCCTTGTGATTCGGAGTTACCTACTCGTGCATTGGTGGAATAGACTCTTCCTTTGCCTCGCTTCTGCCATTTTGCATCTGCATGTGCATTGGAGCTCCTTCCCCACTCGCAATGTATGAGTCATTGCTCACTACTGCACCATGTTGGACCCAGGATCCCATTCTTGCCTTCACTCGTGGGCTTGTGCGCACAGCTCGTGTTTTTGCTCTTGCAGTAATCGATTCGGGCTTCTGCTTCTTTGTTGACCTGGATTTGAGATTTTGCATTGTGTTCACATCTTGGAATCCCTTGCTTGTGCCTATGCCTCACATTGTTCACTGTGCTTTGTTCTCCGTTTACATTTGGTTCGTTGAGTTGCTCAGGACACTGCTTGTTGTTCCCTGCACATCCTCTCATAGGTTCCTTCACCATAACCGTTTCACCTCACCTGCTCATTGGTTTAATTCGAGGTCAGCACTTAGCACGTGGATTTGGCTTAGACTTGCATGAAATCATGCCTCTTTAATGCAAACAGTCACATCCCTGTTGGTTTGGTTTTAAAGTGAACGGTTACACCTCTGCAGCCTTGGACAGTTTTTGGATCACTTTCACCAACATGGCTTGACAACATGGACCCCCATCCATTCCCTTTTAGACATTGTTTGGCGGTCAAAACAATCCCTTGTTTTTAGGAAAAACATTCATTATGGCATTGTAATAATTTTTTGGATGTATTTTGCTTGTAATTAATGTCCTTCATTCATGTGTCGAAGACGGAGGGCGAGGTCTGGGTTGGCAAGGAGGCTAATCCCCCTCGCAAGAAAAACAAACCCTACCTAAAATTTGATGTCCATTTCCAATGAGTACCCACACGACACCCTTTGCACCCATTTCGGGCACTTTTTTAATCAGTTTGCAAAGCTTATTGGCATTTTCCATCAGTTGCGGGAATCATTTTCTTGCTATAACTTTTGACTCGCTGCTCAGTTTTGAGCGCTTCTTTAGTCAAAGTTGCATGATTTTTTGGTCATTACATGATGACATTGTCATTTTTGTAAGTGCACTACTTTATAAAGTGTCACATTTTGGGGGGTCACTAGTACTCTTGGGCCTTGTATTACACACAGACACATTATCGTTGAGTTCGACGTCTTGCATTTGTGCACCTTGCACTTTTGATTCCGCATCATGGAGGGTGCTCTTTCCAGACTTGAGCATCGTAGGATCGCTTTACAGCCTCTGCCACTTCTTATTGGGAGAGAGAACTATTCAGCTTGGCGTGCTTCCATGGAACGTTACTTCGCTCATGAGGGTCTTTCACCCTTCTTACTTGGGCCAGTTCCTGCACCCACTGATCATCGTTGTCTTGAGGACTTTCTCGACACTTGCGACCATGTTTTTGGTCACTTGATGATGCATGTCTCTAGATCTCTCTGGTTTCATGTGGCAGACTCAGATCCACCCCACTATGTCTGGAGCATTCTTCAGTCCCTCTATGGAGACCCTTCACATACTTCCACCATTGTTGCTATTGCTGATCTAGTTGTCTCCTCTATTTCTTCGTGTGATGACAGTTCCACTGACACAGACTCACTTGGTTCTACTTCTGATGATGAGGATTTTGCACCCAATTCTGATGTCGAGAGTACTACAGAGGACTCTTCTCCTCCTCTCACTATTCTAGAGAGTGTTGACACATCCCACATCTCATCAGATATCGAGCAGTCTCCTATACAGTCTCATACAGTCATCACACCCACCTCTTTTCCACCTTCAGTGTGTGAGGCCCCTTTCACTCCTCTACCTTCATTGGATGACTCATACCTATCTGACATCGCTCTTCTATTTGTTGAGCCCCCTCATTGGGATGAGTATCTGCCTGACCTTAGTCATCTTTTCACAGAGTACACTTGTGATGTACTACAGGTTCCTCATCCATCTACAGGTATTTCAGAGGAGTTCATCATCTCTGTTGTTGGGAGTGCCCCTTCTGGGACTCTTACCACTTCCACTTTTCCGGAGACCTTCATTGATCCACCCTTGCTTGTGGATCCATTTTCTATTGTGGGGGATGTTTTGTTGCCTTCACATCAGTTGGACATCCTTTCTACAGGTGTTCACCCTTCATACTCTGATAGTTCTACACTCGTGACATTACCTTCAGTTCCTTCGCACTCACTTGCTAGACCTATGTCACACTTTTGTGGACCAGACTCAGAGTTCTTCGTGTTGCTGCCTTCAGTTTCCTTCATGGAGTGGGCAGACTTCCAACACGTCATTTATGTCCTTCCTAAGGGTAGGCACATAGTTCGGTGTGGATGGCTCTTCTTCAGTCCAGAGGCAGAGGATCTCGTGATCGACATTCTTTTGGGAGACCTCCTAGAGCTGCAAAGTTCAGATCCATCCATGGCATCTTCTGCATTCCTCTCGTCTCCCTCTTCTTCTCTCTTCTTCTTCTTTCTGAGAGATTGCCTCTTTGTACATGGGTACCTTTATAGGCTCGTCTGTGGCCGGGACCCATCTTTGGCATCTTTCTTAGATTAGAGAGTGGACTTGTCTCTCTTTTGGGGGGGATTTTTTCCCACTGGGTTTTCTCCTTTTACTCCACTTTTCGAGAGTTTCTTGTACGTGGGTACCTCATCAGGCTTGTTGTCGGGACCCACTTCTCCTTGTTTTCATCTATGTGTCCACCTAAGCTATGCTTCAGGGGGGGGTGTTGGTGTAGGATATTTACCATGCATATATTTTAAGTACATGGGATTCCTCCACATAGGTGATTCACCATGCTTAGGTGTCCTAGGGTGTCATTATGGCCTTACACGCGTCATAGAGCGTCATAGGAGTTACATTTGACCGGCTATTCCGGGAATGTAACTCCCACCTCTTGACGGCTACATTTGTGGGGGAGTTACACACCCCACTACTATATGTACACCCTTTCATCTTGAGAAATGGAATGGAATGGAGTATGGGATTTGAGCCATTTTTCCCTTAATGCATGCACATTGTTCTCCTGGGTCATTTCTTGCTTCGATCTTGAAGTTGCATCATTTTGCGGTTGAGTGCAACGTTTTGATGCTCACGGATTCCCTCCAGATCTTCGGAATTAATATAAGATCTCATTCACAAAAACAAAATACCAAAAATTAGTAAACACTGTCAAACACACTAAAAACACGTAGGCAACAATACTTTCTATCAAAGGGTGCATTTGATTGTGCTCAAGTGAGCGTGCTCAAAGTGTGATTTTTACTCTCATATGGGGATAGTTACATGAGCAACAATAAAATCCCCCAAATAATTAAAAAGCCCAGACGTCCTACTTTACAATATTTCCTTATACATGGACGTTTCCATTCATGTATCTATGTAAGGTTAAGGACGTACTGAGATCCAAGTAACGTCAGCACGGCCACATAAGTATTTATATATATTTCTGTTTATTGCCCAGAGAATAAGGTTAGTGTCCATTGTACTTGTGCAGGGGAATATATATTTTTTCTTTCCTAAAGCTGTTTCCTTACCTACTTTGACCGTATATAATTGCAGTCAAAGATTTCCCTGCATCGTAAATAGTTGCGCTTCCAGATGGAGAAAATTTTGCAGGACCAAAATGTGTATCATAATATTATTGCAATCCATTTGAAGGAATTTGAATAAACATTAGGCCATATAACTTTTCAAAGATGCGCCCTTTTTAACACACAATGCGTGTCTACCAGGCAATGCCTTTAAATGCATGATATTGTGTTTATTCCTTGTGCATATATGCAAGAACGCCTCTTTGTCATTTTCTGCTTTTCTATTATTCACAAGATCAGATTCTTCACTAGAATGCTTGAAACTTACATTGGGCTTTGGGGGGATGTTTGAGGACTTTAGATTAGTAATACATTGACGAGAATTTATTATTATGGTTTATTTTTATTTTAGTTTGTTTTACGTGGGGCTTGAGGGGGATGTTTGAGGGCTCTAGATTAGTTTATTGTCGTCTAAATTAATTTAATGTTTTGGAGTTGTGAAGTTCTATTATAGAGAGAACCCTCCTATAATATATAGACAATACATAGTGAAAATCAAATGAATTAACTCTAAAGACCTAGTATCAGTCTTGATTGATTGTTTATGTATATTATGGTTCCAAATAATATAACTCAATTTCAAAATAAAATCAATCTTTTCTTTATTTGTTGAGAGTTGTCATAACTGAATAACCCACACATAAATTGTAGAATTTGGGAACAATATAATGTAATGCAAAGACCTTATAGTTAATTATATGAAAATAAAACTATTGCCGTGCATCTAAATTTAATACTCTTCTTAAACCCGATAAAGTCATTTGGTTTAAGTAATATTATGAAGGACAAGATTAAGTGTCCCCTTTTATGTGGGTTCATAATTTTTCTTTTTCTAAAATCAGTTTAAATGTTTTTAAATGCATGTTTTTCTTTGGTATAATTTTAAATTTTGATTTTGAAATATAATTAAATATATATAATTTAAAAATTTTGTTTTAAAAATAGAATTAATTTTATAAAAATTCATTGGGGAAACAACTTAAATATATAACTAATAAAACAAATTACATTTTAATTAAATAATTACTAAATTAAAAAATGAAATAACTAATATTTAAGAATTACAAAACTAATAAAAATATACATTTAAATTATTAAATTTATAAAAAAATCTAATAAATTTTAATAATATTTATAAACAAACACACATTATTTTTGTAAAAAAAATAATCTTTCTAAAATTCATAAAAAAGTAAAAACAATTATAAAAAAATATTCTAATCATTTTTTAAATTTGAATCAATTCATTATTAATACAAAAAATTATGTATGGATAACAAATTAAATATACCAACAATTATTAGCATGAAACCTTTTTGTACTATACCAACAATTATTAGCATGAAACCATTTTTTAATGAGCAACAAATTCTTTGAAAAAATTGAGCAATCATTTTTTATCAAAGAATCACCTCCTATCATAATTTTTTTCAATTTATCATATAATATTAAATATGCTCTTAAAAACTTAAATCTTATCATAGAATTAATCTTTCAATTTAAGTTAATCCGCCAGCAATATATTAAAAACTGTAATTTAATATTTCCATAGCAAAAATATGTTTAGATGCGTATTTTCGAAGGAGCTTAATAGCCTTCATATGATCTTTTACATACAATCACAGTAAAGCTGAAGTTTATTGGCTATCATAAGTACTATAGTGTTATTCCAAAGATTGGCTACAATGTTTAGAGTTAATAATTTAAGAATAAAAGTTAAATTACATCTAAAATCCCACTCATAAACTCAATAATTAAGCATTTCATGAAAAGGGAGCCAAATACGAGCAATCATAATTTTTTCTCACTATTTTGTAAGCTCAAAAATATGTCTGCCATACAAGCAATCTCACAATTTTCTTCTCTGTACACTAAGAAGGAAACCTTAAACCCAAAAAAAAGTTAAAAAAAAATTAGTACATGTATTGGATCGATACAATAACTTCAACTATATTTGTTTCGTAGAAGTTTTTCCTTTTTTATTATTTTCTTTCCTGTAACCAATATAAAAGGAGTAGTCTGGTATTAATATCTAAATTTCATGCATGGCCTCCATTGACGCACTGTTTTGAATACTCCTTTTCGAAATTGTTCCGTCTGTTAGACTGCTGGAGGCTCCCCTGATTTCCCGGCTCTTCTGAAAACATTGACCATACAAATCATAAATGCAAAATTCATAAGTTCCGAGCCAAAAAAAAATCACTTCAAGTTTCTCCAATCCATGTTAACTCGAAAAACACAGATTACAATTCAAACATGTAAATTTTTCTGTCAGGAAACAGGTTTTTTTCAGGATTTTCTCATGGATACTGTTCCACTTGGCACCGTAGGCATCCCCTGCTGCAGAAAAGGGTGAAGCTGCAGGGCTGAAATTACTCTCATACAGGGGACTTCAAAATCTCAATTACCACCATGAGTCCGAGTTTCAATCCGCCCCCCCAAAAAAATGTTCAGAGAGCTCAAAAACCCATTTTTCAAAAATTTCAAACATATATTACAAAACTAGTACCTGTTATGAATTGGGTCGGAGCCATTTGGGACTCTGCGCTTATCAGTGTCATAATTGAGATCTGGTTTGGCTGCGCCTCCCTGCGCTGCATACATCTTGTGTCTTACTCCAATGGAGTTTCTCATTCCAAGGGCACCTTGTGCCTGAAATGATAAAATTGCAGGTAGCAGAAGCACCACAAAGACTAGGATTTTCCCAATCTTCACAGCTGTTGCAACAAAACAGTTGTACCCTTTCATGGCTGTGAAATCTCTAGAGGGCGTGTGTTTTGTTTTCTGAACTGAAACTGCTTGGAAATTGGGAATGGAAGCCAGCTATCTGAAACAAAAAATCTCTACAAGCTTGTATGACAAGGAAGTACAAAGTAGTGAGACAAGCTAAGTATTTACTTACCCCACACCTGTAAGACACAAATGATTTAAAACAAGTGTGCTTCGACATAGGCTTTTTTTTTGGAGGGCTACAAAATGCAGGGTAAGTACCTAAGCAGAGTCTCTTGTAAACATGAGGTGAAAGGTTCGATTCGTGCTCCTGACTGTGTCGTGAGTCGTGAAAGCAATGGAGCCCACAGAGAGAGATGGAAGAACAGAAGCGATTCTGTTGCACTTTCTCGGACCTTGAACACAGCCTGTTCCAGATTGTACTGCTGCTACAAATAACATTGCTTTAGCTGCAAAGGAAACAAACAAAGCTATCCATTCCTAACAAGTTTAGCGGAACAACCCTTCGCTTTATGCGGAGGAAGGGAATAGTTTTAGTTTTTTTATGCACATCGAGCGCCGGGAGCAAAATCGTTCTTTTCCTTTATTTATTTTTCATCTCCCATGACATGACGTAGAATTAGAGGCGGCCGCCGTATGGAGAACGTAGATTTGTGCACATAAATTATTTGCTCATCAACCTTTGCTCTTTATTCTAAATTCTAAACAACACTTTCGAATCTCGCTCATTTGTTGCTCCGCGATAGATTTAAGTGACAACAATGTTTTTTTTAATTTATTTTTGGGGGCGGGGTAAGTGTGTGTGTGTACGATTATTTATTAAATATTTATATTTTTCTTCCTTTTGGTGAGGGTTCTCAAATTTTGTTCACTCACTCTCTGGCACGTGCAAAGGTAGATGTAGTTTTATGGTTGTACTCGAGGGAAACCCAAAGTTTCTAGGTGCCACATAGCCAAACCCCACATGTTTTATTATTACTAAATTCAATAGTAAAATTAACATGTAATTAGGAGGAATTTCAATTCATATATACAAAACCTATGTGCTCAATGATTATGTTTATAAATTTATCTCTTTCTCTCTTTTCTTTTTTCTCTTTTTGGGCTTTGATTATGGTCCTAGAGTAATGACTATTTTCATGTCACTATAAATGGGGTAGATCTTCTTCGAAAATGACTCTCTTTTTTTTTCTTTTTTTTGGTGCTGTTGTGTTGAGTTTTGTGCTTCTTTTGATGTATTTTCCCTACCCATTATGTGTCAATTCAAAGTGTATAAATATTGCTTTTAACAAGACAAGACAAGACAAGAGATAATCATGCATTGAGTTATTTCCTTTACACTAGACAAATACTAGAGAACATAATCCATTCTATTTTTGAAGCATCCCATGCCAAAATTTTAAGTCATGTATTTAGAGACTCATTCTAACTAATACTAGTTATTATACATGTGGAAATATAAGGGTAGGAATACTTGCATACACAAGATTGATTGTTGACATATACTCAATGGTGCGTGTGATTTTGTTGAATCAGAAAGGGCCTAATAATAATGGAGGGATAACATAAGCCCCCTTAATATCATATATTTATATGAGTTTTTCTAGGGAAAAGAGCATAAATTAACACCATCTAATAAACCCAAATTATATCACGCACTTTACTATTTTACTATATTTATGGCCTAGAAATCCCCTTTTATGTATTTGAACATTTATTGATCAATTAAATTGTAATTAACTCTGTTGACACTATGTTGTGGTTAGTTTTGTGCATTTATTAATGTAAAATAGCTTTACACACCCACATTGTGGTGAACCCAACTTACTATGAACATTTTTCACCCCTCAGGGTTTTGAATTTGAACCTTACTCAGCCTAGATTTTTACAAATTTATAGACTTGTACTTTCTTTTCACATTATTAGGATTGTTTTTACCTCGTGTTGATCGTCTTAGGATTTATTTTGTTTAAATATATCATCCCTAACTCATGTGTATGTCTTTTTTGTTATAGATGTAGAAAGATTGGGATATTCTTTGTTCCTTTGCAACGTCCGGGTTGCCTACCCTTCGAGCCTTAAAAATGTCACAAAATAGACATGTTGAGGGTGCCAGTGGATCCAACATCAATGATGTATCCTGATGGCTGAGTACATATTTTAAGATATCATGATGGGCTATCTCTATCAAAGAGTGTCACTCCTTGAAATTTGTCTTTGCAAAAATAACACATACAACTACATATTAGATATCAAATTAAATTTTAAAAACTCTACTTACAAGCATATAACTCTAATCTATGAAAGGAAATCACTTAAACTTTGAATCAAAAAATCACTCACTTAGATGTCTTGGTTCATCCTTGGTGACTAATTTAACCTAAATTGATTGAATTATAGAGGTAGTAACTGATGGTATATTATCCTAATCAACTAGTTTCCAATGCTAATTATAACAATATCAATGTTGAAATGAGAAAATGACTAAGTGTCAGAACAAGAAGGAACGCATGCGTGCGAGAGTAGGTGGAGTGCGCGTAAGGTTGCACACGGGACTACGCAGGAAGAAAAACTAGTTGAGGACTTAGCCATTTTCTAGGGGCAGGCTAAAAATAGACTTGAAGCTCTCAACATGCAACATATACCTTGGTAATCAAGCATTGACTATTTCTGGAGAATGGGCATTCATTCAAATATACGCATGGAGGCTATTTTTAGGATTAGAGCAAGTTCTATTTATAGGATAATCTATTCTTAAATCCATTGTAAAATCATGCAACTATTAATGCATGGCTATTTTGAGCACATAGCCTATTTTGAGAATGCATGGGCGATGAAGGGCAAGTCCCCACCCCTATATATATTGGTTAGACTTCATTGTAGTAAAAAAACTTGCAATATAATAGTGTTATATTGTCTGTTATAATGATGCGCTATTGTCCTCTCAAAATTTCCCCTCTTTTGAAAGTTTGAATTTTGTCAAACATTTTTGAGTTGAGCACCTTTAATAATGTCAGCCCTAGTAAAGAGAAAGCTTGAAGAGATGGTGAAAATTGTAATTTTTTGGAGATCTTTTTTGGTGATTTGCGGGTCTGTCGAACATTTTCTCCCCCATGTCCCAAGTTCCTTTGGGCCCGCTATTCATCGATCGACCGCTTTCCCCGCAAAATTCCTAACTGTCGGCTTTTTTGGAACTTTTTGGCCTGTTTGTCCCAAGTTCACCTAGGCTTCCTATTACCCGATCATCCGCATCGGCCGCATCGGTTACTTCACATACTTTTGTCCCATCTATCCCAAATGCATCTGGGCTTTCTTTTCCCGCATTTCCCGCGTCATCCGGATCGCGTCTTCACGTCCCAAATTTACCAAAGACTGTCCGAGCTAGTTTTTTCAGCTTTTCCCGCTTTTCATCTTTTTGAGTTGGTGCAAGGTGATTTTAATACGCATTTAATAACCTTCTCTGTCTCGAAATGGTTATTTAATTAGACTCACCCCTCGCATTTGTCACATTGCTCGCTTGCCTTCTCTTGCTCGAATCCTTGTCATTAAGACTGTCTGCTCGTGCGCCTGCATCCCTTTGCATCCTCATTGCGATTTTGATCTTAGAAGGTTAAGCCCCCTTAATATCATATACTTATATGAATTTTTGTAGGGAAATGAGCATAAATTAGCACCATCTAATAAACCCAAATTATATCATGCACTTTACTATTTTACTATATTTATGGCCTAGATATCCCCTTTTATGTATTTGAACATTTTTGATCAATTAAATTGTAATTAACTTTGTTGACACTATGTTGTGGTTAGTTTTGTGCATTTATTAATGTAAAATAGCTTTACACACCCCACATAATGTGGTGAACCCAACTTAATTTGAACATTTTTGAATCCCTCAGGGTTTTGAATTTGAACCTTACAGTCAGCCTAGATTTTTGCAAATTTATAGACTTGTACTTTCTTTTCACATCATTAGGATTGTTTTTACCTCGTGTTGATAATTTATTTAGGACATTATTTTGTTTAAATATATCATCCCTAACTCATGTGTATGTCTTTTTTTGTTATAGATGTAGAAAGATTGGGATATTCTTCAATGTTCCTGATTGCAATGTCCGGATTTACCTACCCTATCATAGCCTTAAATAATGTCTTTGAAAATAGATTTTTCATGTCGACAAGTGCCAGTGGATCCAACATCAATGATGTATCCTGATGGCTGAGTACATATTTTAAGATATCATGATGGGTTATCTCTATCAAAGAGTGTCACTCCTTGAAATTTGTATTTGCAAATGTAACCCCATGCTACTGGAGTATTAGATTTCACTTTAAGCCTGATTAGAGAACTACTTATCCATTTTCTGGGATCAAGCTAAAAATAGACTTGGAGTGTTCTCATCACGCAAAGGCTACCTTGGTGAGCAAGTATTGGCTATTTTTGGAGAAAGCACATGCATTCAAAGATTAAAGCACATGCATAGCTATTAATAGGATTAAAGTCTATATTATAGGATAATCTATTATTAGTAAATGTTTTGTAAAAGCCATGGCTATTTTGAGCATGCCTATTTTAGGAATGCATGGGCGGTGAAGGGAAAGTCCCCACCCCTATATATACTTGTTGTATGTTCAATTTTGGGTATTATTACACTGTGTGATGTAGTAGTGTTATGTTGTTCTGTTATACTGCGTGCATGACTCTGTGACACATGTATGGATGTTATGTATTCAACTTCTTTATGTAATTGTTTTGTTATAATGGATAATTATGGATGGATTATAGTCATTGATGTGTCTGAATATGGAGATGTGTGGTGCAATTGATCTTAGTTATTTGATCTGTTATGTTTCCTTATTACATGTGTTTCCAATTGAATGTATGCAATGGTTTTAGTATGTTGAATGAGTATGCTTTGGTTAATATCATTCATGTATGTGCATCCTAACATCTTGACAAACATCACTAAGGAGGGACCTGGTAGCTGCATGCGCTTTAGGTGAGCATTTAGATTTCTATCTGAATGAGGTGCCAACGCACATAACATTTAGGTGGAAAATAAAAGACTACATTTTGGTATTCCATTGTCGAGGACCTCTTTTCAAACTATCTGTCAGGATGTTGCATACAGATGGCGTATCGATTGACTCTGGAGAGCATTGAAATTTGGGTAGAAGATGATCAAGATAAGTTTGCACAGAGATATAACACTGGACCTGATTTCAATGCACGATGTTGGGTGGAAGATAATCTTTATCATGAGCTCTATGAGACAGTTCCTCAACTTCTTTCCAGTAGAATTATATGAGTGGTTGACAACATATGCATTAGGGAAGTGTTGGGGTCCTAGGCCAAGCTTTGGATGCAAGAAGATTACCAGACTTTTTTTGATGTTGATGTGGAGTGGACTAGAGTTGTAAATCGTTGGTGGGCTAGAGTGTTGCATAATTATACATTGGAGTACATTATTTCTACTTATTTGTGTCCTAGAGGAAGCTGAAGTTTCAAATTCTTTGTGAGCCCAAAGGATCTTATTTGTGCACTATACCCTTATCGATCAAGATTTTGATATAGAACTAGATTTAGAGAGCCTCCCTATGGCTAGCTAAATCCCCACCATGCATAGGGGCAAGAGCAGGTGTGGAGAAGGATGGTAGACCTGGTGGCAGAAAGACAGAGAGAAGAAAGATGACTCAAGTTTAATGAAGTGTGAGAGAGGGACATGGACACATGTGAATGGGAGATTGAGGAGTCACTAGAGTTGAGGAGGAATGATGGATCATGAAGGTTTTGAAGCTCTTGTGGAAGATGAGGAGCCACAACATCAGGATCTCCCAACTTTGGGCAAGTATAGTAGAGAATCCCCTTTAGCTTTGGATGAGAGCATGTCAAAGGAGAGAATGAGGACCACAGGCATGCATCTGATCCCACCTAGCCACCTAGCCCTTGTGCATGGTGTTCTAGATCCAGAGGTAGTCATTGAGAAGCAAGCTAGTGCAGGTAAGTAGCTAGAGATGGGTAGATATCATTTTGTGTTGAATTCAAGAAGTACATAAAGTTAACATATACCCATGGCACACAAAACACCATTGTTTGGGAGTTTGATTGCAGGATTGTTTTAGGTGCATCATCAGGACAGAATGTTGGTGTGTAGACATTGGGAGTACTTCAGTAGTGTTGTGACCATGTAGACCACTATTGGTGTCCAGTTTAATACTACAACTGGGACACAAGGGAGTTCTTCAACTGGTCCACAACCCATAGTAGGGGGTGACAAGGAGGATCAGGAGGATCAGGTCAAGCCACATTGGAGGAAATACTGGTGGAGGTTCTGGTTCTGGATCTGGTGGACAAGGCCCACATCCCCAACAACCCCCACATCAACCTCTACAACCATTGCAACAGACACCTCAGGTTTACTATGAGATGTCTCTCCACTTACCAGAGTATAGAGGTATTGAAGATGCAACAGAGCATGTGCATAAGTGTGAAACTACTATGGCACATGCTAAGGGAATTACAACTTCAGATAGGAAGGTAGTCAATTTTCTACTACTCTCTAAGGGCGTGCACATAAGTTGGTATAGAAATTATGACCCACATCAGACTATGGTGGATTATAATGCTTTGCACACTACATTTTTGGATGAGTTTCACATTTCAGAATTTGACAACAGAGCATCAATGCACTCAAGGATATCAAACAGGGTTTATCTGAAAGTGTGAGGGAGTATGATGACACGTGTTTTAAGACTTGTTGTCTAAATTGTCTTATGATATTCATCTAGTCAGCATGCACAATGGTTTCATTGGAGGATTGTTGACTCCATTTCAAGAGCACTTATCTCATAAGACATATGTGGATCTGTGTAAGGATTTGGAAATAACTTTGCATGCTGAGGTAGTTGGAAGTGTTGATACAGGAGTGAGCCCATTCTTAGAGGCAAAAATTACAGCCATGGTAGAAAAATAGTTGGAGAAGCTTTCTGCCAACTCAGCACATGAGATGCACAGTGGTATATAGTGCAATGATTGTGAGGTTGAAGGACATAATAAGGATAGTTTCCCATGCAAGTCAGTGTACATTGTTATTACTAGATTGTGAAGTCTGTCACCTGAACCATGATGTCTGGGATTGTCCTCTTTTGTAGTGTGTGATTCAGAAGAAGGTGTCCATGTATTGTAAGATTTGCAAGTCCCATACTCATGACACCACTGACTGTAGATTGATTGATCACATCCATGAAGCCATTGAGACAAGAGTGCACCAGACTAGTGTGGTGAGTGGATCAAAGGAACAAGAAGGAAAAATTAATGAAGGGCACAACAATAGGGATAATAGGAATGGAGGCTTCTGAGGAGGATATCGAGGCTGAGGTCATGGTGGTGGTAGAGGTAATTTCTCTTGAGGAACTTGTTATACTTGTGGATCCCCTGATCATTATCAATGATATTTTCCTTAGAATACAACTTGCTCATGGTGTGGAAAGATTCACAAGCTAGAGGAGTGCCTTGATTTATATGAGCACATGAGTAAAAATAAGAATAAGGAAAAGGGTGTGGGGATGATCAAGGTACAACATGTCATTGTTGATCAATGGATGCCTAAGAAGATACTGATCCTGAATTACAACCCATGTTGGTTACACATGCGTTGAGGTGCACACATGTGCATGAAGCCTCTGAAGGCTAAGCCACTCATTATGAGGGAGTAAGTGATACATGCTAAGTATCTAGATGTGGCACATCAGAAGGAAGTCTACCAAGAAACTATGGGAGTCATTAGAGACCTACAGGGTGAAATACAATGCTTAAAGGAAGTAAAGCACATGAGAGAGAGAACATGAAAAGAATGTTGAGATCCCATAGAAGGATGTGGATGACTTGAAGGAGGTGTGTAAGATGTTGTGCTAGGAGAATATCATTCCTTTACTAGGGGAATGGATTTGAGAAAAGGTACCATGCACTGGAGTTGAGTGTGAGAGGAAGATACTTCATGTAAATCTACCACCTCAGGATCATGAATTTGACAAGGAAATCACACTTGATGCAGTTATTGATGGTTGGTTAGTAAGTAATATCTTGATAGATATAGGTGCTCTGAAGTAAATGTGTTAACTCTAGATGCATGGAATCAAATGGGAAGACCTACATCGTAGCCATCTTCAAATGTGTTGTATATGGAAAAAAAACTAAGGCTATGCCTATTGGGGTACTAAAGGATGCATCTATTACCATTCAGGGAGCCAAGTTTACTGGGGACTTTGAGGTATTGGAGCTTGCTGAAGCAGACAACTTTCCAACATTACTTGGGTGACCCTGGTGCTATATGCAAACAATGTTGATCTACACTTTAATAAGAGATACATCAGTTTTGAGAACAAGGATGAGTGTGTGATTATACCTCTTTTTGAAAAGAAGGTAGAGCCTTATGTTGAGCCCTTGAGTGAAGAAGAAATTAATAGAATTTATGCACTCAGACAGTGTGCATGATCCAGAGAATCTAGAACCATCAAAGGAAGGTGTTCTTCCGTGGGAAGATGTGTAGTCTGTAAGTGACACTACTAGTGTTGCTTGTGATAACTAGGCTCATGGACATGTATGAGATGGTTGGGCATGAAGTTAAAGGGTGAGTCACTAGGAAAATTAGGTCATGCATGGTGAGGCAGTTAGGACCAACTCAAGTACCAAGGTATATTGTGAAGGGAATCCTGATACATTTCTACGCCATGGAGACTCAGTGGTAGAATGAAGGGGATAGAAGAAACATGTTGGTCTATACCTTATGTGGGACAACAACACACTGGTGGGAAACACATAGAGATAACCTCTTGGAATGGAGAGAAGTGAGAATCACCTTTTCCACTAGGTTTACTCAGAGCAATGTACCTACACACATATGTGAATTTCATGGTAATAATGTGGATTCTCATCACGTCCATAATTGTGAGAGACTATGGGCACAGGGCCAGGAGGCTTTACCACCATCACTTTGGGTACATAAGTTCTACTCCACATTTGCATGGATGTGCACATGCACATGGTATGTCCATGCTGAATTTAAAAAGGGAGACTAACAAATTGGCAAGAGATGACTACAGGTATGATTCAAACTTTTGATTACTTTTCAGCTAAGTCTCTAGTCCATGAAGCATTACAGATCATGAAGTACATCACCTTGGGGATAGCAAGAGGATGAAGAGCTCATGCTAGAACTATTTGGAGAACCTGATCTTGAGGCACACCTTGATCTTGAGGAGATAAAAGAGGTACAGATGGGTTGCGCCTGGAAAGAAAAAGAAAAGGGTAAATTGGTATATATGATTGATGATGAGGAAGTTGAATAATTTGGATGTTAGCCACACTGAAGGTTCATGTGAGGTAATGGATTTTACAGATGAGAAGGCACACTTGTACCATGCTCCTATGAAGACAAATAATGTTAACATTGGTACAGAGGATGAGCCTAAGGAGACAATTATTGGTGATTACTGGTTAGAGCAAGAAGTAGCAAAGATTACTGAGCTCTTGCATGACTTCCAGGACTTATTTCCGCGGGGCTATCATGAGTTAAAAGGTGTACATCCTTCTTTAGGTGAGATGAAGATCAAGTTGAAAGAAGGTGCCCAGTTAGGAAGAGGCCTTATAGGATGAATCCTAATCTACGTGTGAAGGTGAAGGAGGAAATTGATAAAATGCTCAAGTCTGGAATTATTGAGCCTATTGAAGAATCTGAATGGGTTAGCCCCATGGTTATAAGCATTAAGAAGGATGGGAGGATAAGGATTTGTGTGGACTATAGAGAACTCAATGCTTCATGTGTTATAGATCCTTTTCCCACCCCTTTCATAAAAGAAATCCTTGAAGGAGTTGTTGGGCATGAGATATATTCTTTTACAAATGGATTTTTAGGTTATCACCAGGTGTGCATCATGAAAGAAGATCAAGAGAAGACAAATTTCACCACTGAGTGGGGAAGTTTTGCATATACAGTTATGCCCTTTGGATTGAAAAATGCACCAGTAGTGTTCTCGTGCATTATTGTGCAAGCCTTTCAAGATTTTATTCATAAGTTCTTACAAGTGTATTTGGATGATTGGACAATATATGGCTTAGTCAAGGATCATTGTGATAATCTGAGGCTCATGTTTGAGAGGTGCAGACAGTTGAGCATCTCTCTCAACATTAAAAAGTGCATCTTTTCTACACCTTTTGGAACTTTACTTGGGCACATCATTTGCAAAGAAGGATTGTTGGTAGACCCAGCCAAGATAGTTGTGATCTTGGGTTTAGAAGAACCTACCAATCAAAGTGAGGTGTGTGGATTTTTGGGACATACAGGATACTACAGGAAATTTATCAAAGGATATGCAAATATTTTCGTGCCCTTGGAAGAATTGTTGAAGGCTAAAGGGAAATTTTATTGGGGTGATGTGCAACAACAGGCATTTGAAACATTGAAGGAGAGGCTTACTACTGCACCTATTTTGCACTTTCCTTCATGGGATAAACCATTTCATGTTCACATTGATGCCTCTGGCATGGAAATTGGCATAGTATTGGCACAACCAGGGGAAGGAATTATGGATGATACTATTTTTTTGCAAGAAGGAAGTTGACACCCACAGAGTAGAATTACACAACTATTGAGCATGAGGCTTTGTCTATGATTTACATGCTCCATAAGTTTAGATACAGTACTTGTTGGTACACCATTTATTTTCTATACATATCATATGGCACTCAAGTACTTAGTCAGCAAGCCTGTTTTACAAGGGTGCATTTGTAGGTGGATACTTCTATTTCAGGAGTTTTATTCAACAGTTATTGTGAAACGGGGAAAGAGAAATTCAGGGCCTGATCATTTATCAAGGATTAATTTGGTGAGGATGCATACATAGAGCATTTGAAGATACTATTTGATGCATATTTGTTTAGGTTGAACCACATGCCCATAGATTTGGAGGACATGGCAGTATTTTTGCACACTGGACAAGCTCCTGAAGGAATGAAGACATTGGAGAAAAACAACTTGCTATACATGTTGTGCCTTATCAGTTGATTGGGGGAGATTTGTACAAGTTGGGTCATGTGATGAAGTTTTGCATTGTTGTGTTTTGGAACATGAGCGTGATGCCATTATGGAGGAGGCTCATGGTGGAATAGTAGGAGGACATTATGCAGGTGATGCTACAATGCGCAAGATTCTTATGGTTGGACTTTGGTGGGAGACCTTGTACAAGGATACCAAGGAATATGTGAAGGCATGTGATCATTTTCAGCACCTTGGAAAACCTAAACATAGAGATGAGATGCCATTGTGACCTATTGCAAGTATAAAACCTTTTGAAAAGTGGGATATTGACTTTGTAGGTCCTATTTCACCACCCACGCGTAGGACTGATGCGTGCTACATTATAACTTGTACATACTATCTGACAAGGTGGGTAGAGGCAACACCTACAAAGGATCATACAATACCCACAACAACAAGATTTTTATGGGAAAACATTATTAGTAGGTATGGTTGCCCATTAAGCTTGACAAGTGATAGAGGAACTCATTTCTTGAATGAGACAATAAGAATCCTATTGGTAGAGTTTATGGTGGCACACCATAAAACTACTCCTTATCACCCTCAAGCTAATGGTACTACAGAAGCTTTCAACAAGATTTTGGGACAAACATTGACAAAAATATGTGATGTTGGAAGAAAATATTGGGATGATAAAGTGTCAGTTGTACTTTGGGCATACATGACCACTTATAAAAGGTTGAATAAGGCCACACCTTTTCAGTTGGTGTTTGGCATGGTGGAAGTAGTACTACCAGTTGAATTCATGTTACCATCCCTACATATTGCATGCGTAGGTGGACTTGATGATGAACAAGCTATTCAAGAGTGCATTGAAAAACTAATGCAATTGGATGAGAGTGTGCCATTGCACATTGGAGCCAGAAGACTAAGAAGGAAAGATAGAAATCATGGCATGATAGGCACATTAAGAACAAGACATTTAAGTTGGAAAATATGGTCCTTCTCTATGACTCCAAGTTTGTGTGCCACCCAGGGAAATTGAAGGTGCATTGGTTGGGACCTTTTGTAGTAACCAAGATACTTGAATCAGGTGCATGTCAGTTACAGGTGTTGGATGGCACCATGTTTCCTAGTTACTTCAATGGGAGTAGGTTGAAGCCCTACTATAAATAAAGCTTCTTGGTGTTTGTAATAAGGCAGTATTGCCATTTAGATTAGATTTCCCTTTCATGTGTTTATTTTTATTGATTGTTATACTTTGTTGTTTTGTTTCTCTATTTTGTTGTAATAAGTGCACTTGCATGTAGGAAGCTGATTACTATCTATTGAGTTCATGCGCAGAGGAGTGCACATACTTTTAGTGTGGGGTGAACCAGGTGAAAGTGCATGAAAAAGACCTTATTGGTGCTTGAAGGAAAGTTGAAGTGGAAAAGGATATGTGCAATGCTAGAAGAAGAATGGTGTGTTAGTTACAGGGTGCAGTGTAGGAAAGAGTGCAAAAAGGGTGTCACATAAAGTGAGAAGGATGGTGATAATAAGGAAATTTCTCAGGATGAAAACCATGGATGGAAAAGGATCATGCAGTGTAACGTGAGGTAGGTAGTGACATGGTGAACTACTTGGTATAAGGCATAGAGGATTATGTACTATGATGCAAGGGAGTGTGTGTGTGAGGAGGTATGTGGCCTGGGAAGTAGTGAGCACACTAGAAGGTTATGACTGTAGTGCATGGAAGGAAAGTAGTGAAAAAGCATGAAAAAAGTAAAAAAGTAGATTTAAATTTGTTGTATGGTGGTAGGTGGTGAGCATTTAATGTGGTAAAAATTTGAAAATCTATAAAAAGGCATCGGGGTAAATTTATTTTTACCTTACCTTGTGAAGAACTTGCATGTTTTCAAGAGTGAATATCGTGTGAACCCTTTAAAATCGAGTGCCAAACTAGAAAATTGGTTAACCATATCACATTAAGGACACAACCGAGTGAAAAAGATCTCCTTTGGAAGAAGGAAGTTTGAGCTTGGGATGGCGTGGGAGCTTATTTACAGGAGTGGTGAATTTTCTGGTTAGGGTTTCCAGAATTAGGGTATAAATTGGAGAAAAGTGAACCAAGGGTGAAGATTTTTTCATGCAAACGATTTGAAGCAAGAAGTTTAGGGAACTTAAGGCACAACAAGGTAATAATTAAAAGTTTGATTTTGCACTTGCAGTGGAAATGGACACCAAGGAAAGTAACAACCACATCACCAAAGGGGAAAGGAAAGGGAAAGGAAAGGAAAATCCCATAGCTAGAAGATATACAAGAAGAATGGTACTCAGAAATGCAGTACCCTTGATGGAGTATTGATGGGAAAGGATTGGGTTTCACATGTGCGTAAAATGATGGTTAGTGATTACAACCATCACACTGATGTGAATGTGTGTGAGATATTAGACATGGACTAATTATCTGGAAGATAGGGAGAAGGAATGTGGATGATAAGTCAATCTATGATGACAAGGGGCATCAAATTTTACAAGAATGTGAGGGTTCTTCAGTTGTATGAACTCCCCTATTTTGGAAATCCTGAGCAACTATACCAATGGCTTATGTCATGCATCTATAAAGATTTATTTTACTTTGCTGGGAGGAGGATGCGCTTGACCATAGCATTGATTAGAAAGTTTACTGGCCTTCAAAGCACAGGAACATAACTTCCTTTAGATTTGGATGATGATGATGAAGTGAAGAAGACTACCAAGGCATTAAACTATCAATGAGGAGGGTGCGCATAATGGACATTCTGAAGCTTGATGATCCTGTGATCAGAATGGCCATGTGGTTACTCACCAAGTTGAATGGACAGGAAGATGGGGGACAAGTAAACAAGTGATGGCTCCATGTCACAAAGAAAATTTCTGAAGGACATAGTCTACAACCTTGTCCAGGTTCATAGCAAAGAGATTATTGAAGAAGCATGCGCAGGAGATAAAATTACTTTTGGAATATGTTCTCCTACTTATTTTGTTTTCTGAAATTGGGGTGCCAGATGGGCCCAATGATAAAATATGGGAATTCCCCAAGGAAAACACATCCCAGAAAAAAGGATTTTCTAATTACACCTGTGAAACCATCACTCCTGCATACAAGGCCAGAGGAGATAAAATGGTACAAGAGGATGTGTGATGCATTTGGGGAAGAATGGTGCATTCCAAGTGAACTACCCTGTGTAGTTGGAAGGGAAGGGCTGAGTTTTTTGTCTATCAACACTTTTGCATTGGCCATTTTACTTTGAAGGATGGACCAAAATTCCTTGGTGAAAACTCCCATTTTCCTTCACAACATGTTATTTCCAGACTGTGGTGAACAGATTTTCTGAGGCACAAACTAAGGTTTGATGTAGACAAGGTAGATTATGAGCACCATACATTATGTAAAACACTTGTCTATCCCAAGAAGAGTGCATATGAAGAAACATTGATATCATATGATATCAATATGTCCAAAATCTATGTACCTTGGAAATTGCTAATGTGGTGGCTGCAAAAATTTATATACATCTAAAGCCAAGGATAGTTGATGGAAAGTATGTGGAGGATGACTTGACCATCCTAGAAGAGCCTACAGGGAAGAAGATTGTGGGACAAAAAAATTTACAAGGATACTCATGTTAGTGAGGAGGAAGAAGGAAGTTAAGATGAACCCTTGTTCAGAGCACAACTACGAAGAAGACACTACACGTAAGGAGTTAGAACCAAGTGAAGCACCAAGAAATAATTAACAAAGAATAAGTATCTAGTAAGGAAGAACAAGAAGGTAATTTCTAGTAAAGACACAGAGGAAAATGAGAGTCAAGAGAGGGTGGAAAAATAATGAAGAAGAGAAGTGGCACAACCAAGTCCTAAGTGCATAACATTGAGGAATTCAGATACAGAGGAGCATAGAGTGTGCATCATGAGGAGATCCAGTTATGGAGATAGAGATGGAAGGAGTTGAGGCATCACTCCATTTTGGAGGAGGCAATAGGAGCCTACTGAGGAGCATAGGATGAGAATGCTACTGAACCTAAAGTTGAGTGCCAGATTGAGAAAGAGGTAGAGCATTGTCGAGCGCATAGTGGAAGAGGAAGTAGAGCATGGAGAAGAAGATAAAAGTGATGATAAGGTTGAAACAATAGGAGGCTCAGATACACTCTTGCACTTAGCTTCCCAAAAGGGACCCATGGGAATAGGAAGGAAGCACATACCCCAAGGGCCCTATGATGCAAGAAGAATGATCCAAAAGACATAAAGGTAAAAGTGGCCCAGGGACCTGTATGATCTTTAAAAAGGATCTAATAGTATGATGATGATCTAGGAAATCAAGTCACACAAAGTTTGAAGTTGCAAATATCAAAGTACATGGCCATCTGATATGACTTGTAATATTGGTCATTCTTTAAAAATAAAAATTCTAATCCAATTTTTGCACAAGCACACCGAATCAAGAATGCTCTGCAAGGAAATAGAGGAGAAAGGATAAATAAATAAGAGAGATGGATAAGAGATCGGAGTGAAAATATAGGATCATCGGTTAAGTTAAAGTAGGAAGTAGGGAACAAAGGGGTGAGAACACGCATACAAAAATATGCATCACAGATGTAATTACACTGCACACCAGACTTAAGTGAGTTCACACATGAAACATTTTTTAGAAGATTTAGTGTGCATGATAACACATAAGAAGGAGTTTCTTGCCTTTCATGCAGATGCTGGTTTGTTAAAAGAAGTGACTAGAGATCGAAGCACAACTAGTATGATGCTTACAGTAGAGGTTAAAGTATTGCAAGTAGAAAAAGATATGATCACTGCAAGGATTTGATCATGTTGTGGGGAATTACTTGTTGTTAGGGATGAAGTAGAGTTAAAGGAGTTCCAGGCCAAAAATAAAAGTAACAGGGCAGAAAGGGAAAAGATATTTTATGAGGTAGAATAAAAGAGGGAAGTAATAAATTTGTTAAAAACCTCACTCAAGGATAAAATGAAGGAACTATTCCCCTAGATTCATGCACAAGATGGATGTATTGAATGATGCAGAGAAGTAGCTGGGGCTTTGATTGAATAACTGAAGGGGAAGATTGATGATTTAACTCTTGCAGAAGTCCCTGACATTGTTGATAATGCACTAGTTCAGGTGAGTAAGGAACTAGAAGGGTAGAAGGAGCTAGAGAAAAAATTGATTAAGGAGTTCTCCGTCCTTCTTCCACACATGGAAAGTTGATTCTTTTATTCTTTGGTGCAAGCCGTATTCATTGATTTGTCATTATTTGATTCATGATGAGTCATCTACAATTCTTTTTGCATGACAATTTTTAGTGTTGTCTGAGGACAGAACAACATACCTAGTGTGGGGTAATGTTGGATGAGAAAATGACTAAGTATAACATGGGTAGGATGCATGTGCACATGTACAGGAGTAGAGGTAGCATGTAAGGATGAGTAGGGTTACATGCAGGACTGCACACAGGAAGAAAGAAAGTTGAGGACTTAGCCATTTTCTAGGGATAGGCTAAAAATAGACTTGGAGTGACTCATCATGCAAAGGATACCTTGGAAAATCAAGCATTGGCTATTTTTGGAGAATGTACATGCAATTTGAATATAAAGCACATGGAGGCTAGCTATTAATAGGATTAAAGAAAGTTCTATTTATAGGATAATCTATTATTAGCTCCATTGTAAAGCATGCATGTAATGTTAATGCATGGCTATTTTGAGCATGCCTATTATTAGGAAGGTGCATGGGTGGTGAAGGGAAAGTCCCCACCCCTATATATACTTGGTTTAGACTGGTCATTGTACAATTGAGAAACCCATTGTGTTAGTGTTATGTTTATATTATAGTTGACGTGCATGACTCTATGAACACATGTTTTGGATGTTATGTATCAACTTCCTATTATGTAGTTGTTTCTATGAATTAATGGATAAATGTGGTTGGATTATGATCATTGATATGTCTGGATATGGAGATGTATTCCTACATTTGATCTTAGTCATGGTGATCTAATATGTTCTTTATTATGTGTGTTTCCAATTAAATGTGTATGCAATGAATTAGTATGTATGGATTAATTATGCATCCTAACATATTGACAAACATCACAAAGGAGGGACCTGGTAAATGGTCTGATAAGGCTTCACATATGAAATTATGTCTTGTAAAGCTTCCTGTACCAAAGCATATGGCACAATCTAAAGTGTATGACCGTTATGGCCCTTTCTGTATGCCTGTGTCCCTCTATACTTTTAGCTCCTAAAAATTTCTAAGTATGTGCATTGTTTCCTTATCTGCTCCTATTTGTAATCTGGATCTTCGATGCTATGCAATTGCTTGAATATTCAAAACCCTAGGTGGTGAGAGAGTCATGCAAAATAAAAATTAGGGTTGTGGGCACCCCTGTGCATAGCTAATGTCACCAGTGAATTTGAAGAGGTCTTAAACTGCACCTCATTCTCGCCTAGCATGTGATATATAGAAGGTATGAAACCAAATTGATAACCATAACCTTGCAACAATGTGATTATACTTGAACCTTTTTCATAGATTGACTTGAATTTGATAATGTTCCTTTTGTTTTTGCAAATATGAGTGGATGACTTCCCTAGAATGAGTATGAAGAGTATATAAGGCTCAAGGGAGTCCTGGAGTAGCTTTTCTTTTGATTGATCTTAGTGTTTTATCATTGGAGTACTAGGTGCAAAGTAGATAGAATGACCACCCATAATGAGAGATGCATAAATTGTTTATATATGTGGTCTAAATTTGAAAAAAGTAGATAAAACTGACTAGAATTGTACCAAAGAAGTTCAACTTAAGAAAAGTACCATTTTAGGGAAATGGACCAAAGCAACCAAATCATCGCATAATATATGGGTGCTATGGCCCTTTCTGGGGAGTATGGTACTATATGCATGTGTAATTGATTTAAAAATTGGGATTGTAATATGCGAGGGTATAGCCTTATTTTATGAATGACTATGACCATTATGTAGACAAATAGGTATTGTGTGCAAGCAATAATGAGCAAGACATAGTTAAGGATAACATAATTAGCCAAATTAAACAAGTGTGGGCCAATGTAAAAGTTTTGTATAATTTATGTATGTTGCAAGACATGAATTGCCAAAATAAGTGTCTACATTTCCCCCCTTTAAGTATGGAATTGAAAATTGCATACTTAAAATAAAAGTTACTTGAGTTTTTAGACACACTTTGTCTTAGATTGGAGAACCTTGTGCTTATGCTAGGAATTTATCTTTATTCTAGTTGTGTTTGTTATTCTAAGATGACTATCTACAAAGAAAATTGTAGTCAATGTCCATATTATACAAAATCAAACTTTAACTTGAAAATTTTGAACTTAGTGTGAAAATAACAATATGTAAGTTGAAAATAAAACAAAGGAAGGTATACACCTGATTATTTTGTATGAGAAGGGGAGAGAGTACTCCTACTACCATTGTTGTGGAGACATGTTTTGCTTTGTGTTGGAGATGGTTGGAAGGACTTAGAGGTGATCAATCCCCTAGTGGAATGTGCCAAGGAGAATAGAAATAAATGCAAACACACCCTGCATGGTGAAGAGAATTGTATGGGGAGTGTTCCAATTTCTCTGCATCCCTTCATAAAAAATGAGCAATGGGAAGTTAAGCATATAAGGATAATAGTCACCTTAACATTTCATAAGACCCACATATAAGTGCCACTGCAGATGAACACAAACTCAATTGATTTGTAAATGATGACACATTGTACCAAGGAAATGCTAGCTTACATGTACCCTTGGCTCCACCATAATCTAAAATGTACCATGTATCATTTAATTAAAACTAAGTAAATATTCTGTAAATATCCCCGAGAAAGTGTATTAACTGGAAAATATATTGAATATCCTTGAGGACAGAAGCCTATTGATGGAACATAGTGTATGGATGTTATGGTGTTTTCTGTATGGTTTTATCCCTTTATGTTTTTTGACCCAAGTCTATTTTTGAGCCATTTTATAGACCTCTAAATTATCTGATTATGTTTTTATTATTTATTTTCTTTATTTTGAACTGTTGTGAGGGTGATATTTTATCTAATAATTTCCTCCCTTGTTTGGGGTGTGTGAGATAGATCAATGTGAGTATGACCGAAACAATATGACATGTAGATGATGTGGAAATGTGTTATGGGATTCCTATAGGGATAAATAAGGGATTGTGCATGGTATACACTATTGTGCATACATATTAATATAGTAGAAAAAATAACAAAGTGTTAGTAGCAAACAATATAGAAATAGTGCAGTAGATGTAAGAAAAAGCATGTAAGGACACACAAATAGAACAACATGGTAAATAAGATGCCACATACATGGGACACAACTGAGGATGTCATAATACAATTGAGGAAATAAAATACAACAAGAAAAAAAAAGTAACATAGGGAATTTCCTACAAACAAGTGAAAAGATAGAGCAAACATGTAAAACAAGAAACATGCCATTTGATGAAAAGGATCCCAATTTTGGAAGTAACCTGAAAAATAGATAATACACATGAAAAACCATTAACATGTTAGAGAAATAGATAATATGACACAATGTCTTTACTAAGTGAATGGGGTAAGAGAAAGTAAAGTAGCAAGGATTGGGATAATAACACTTGTGTGTGAGAAAGTGTAAAGTGGATGCCCCCGGTTATTGCAGAAGAACTGGTAGAGAACAGTTTCAAGCATCATACATCATATAATAACCTGTGTGTAGCCCACATTCAAATCAATGTACCACATAAACACACATTTGTATAGAAAAATGATATAACATATTATGTATCAAGATAACAAGACAAGTAATACGCAACATAAATAATATAAGCATGCAATAGAAATAACCAAGCAAGAGTGATGAAAATATATTTGTATGTTTATATATATTTGAATGTTTTTGTATTTTTAGGCCCCCTGAGGGTATATATGAATACCTATTACATGAGGAGAAGGAAGGGTGGTCCAAGAATGCCCCTAAGATAGAATATTTATAGTTTTAGTGTTTTTGATGAATAGAGACTATGTAACTAAAGAGAGGGAGTAAGGTTTTACCCTATTGTGTGTGTACAAAGTGATTTTTTTGTCCAATATAGAATCCATGTTCTTTTGAAAAAAATATTTAAGTTAAGTACTTGAGTGCTATTTGTTTGAGACGCTGTGGAGTTGAAAAACCAGTGTTCTAGGGAAACCTGAAACTTAGTGTTCTATGGGTTTACCTAATTCATGGAACAAATACTAAGTACCTGACAACATTGCGATAGTAAGAGAAGTGTTCTACGGGTTTAGAAAAAAAATATTCTTCCATGGAGTTGAGAAGGAACTTAGTGTTCTACGAGTTTACGAAATTTAGTGTTCCACAGAAGTCAGGAACTCAATGCTCTATAGAATGAAGAAAGTGTAGTGTTCCACATGTTTTCAAGTCTATGTAACAAAGGAACACAATAAATCCATGGAACATAAGAACAAAAAAAAGCTACATAACATAAGAATTTATGCAATAAGAGAAAATGTCGTGGAATACATAAGGCTCTGCAAATGCATTATACTCCGTAGGATGAAGAATGAAAATTTCATGGATCATATGAAAGCTATTGAAGGATGCGAAAGACCATGAAAGTAAAAGAAAGGCCAAAGATCATATATAGAATATTAGAAGGACACATAAGACAAGATGAAGGTGGTAGGATATTAGAATTCTAAAAATTATAATAAATTCAGGCCTAGTTCAAACCAGACGCCTAACTATTCCAACAACCACAATTTAATAATGAATGACATCCATACTTGGCCGAAGAAATCAATGACATACACTGCCAGGCACCCATACATGACCATAGAAATCAATGGCGATTGACACTAAGAAATGATGATTGGTCCTTGGTGGTTGGATCTCTTTACTGGTACGGTTTGATCTTCTCCTTATGTCTTATCTTCTTCTCTATAAAAACTAACTCATTTTCATTAGTAAGGGAGCCTCTCCCAACTGTAAACTCACCATGTCAAAATGGTGATCAAACTTTCATGAGTTTAAAACCTCTGTTTTTGTCACATGTAATGTGTTTAGTGCCGCTAATGGGGTTTGGGTGGATCAGTTAAGATGGACGGTTGTGTATAGATCACCCAAGTTCAAATCCCAATGGGCACGATCCCTTCAGGGTGGTTTATCAATGGTGGTGGGTGTTGCATCACCGGTGGATGCGGCTGGTGGTTCTTATCGGTAGTGGTGGAATTTGTATCATTGGCATTGGCATTGGAAGTGGCTCTAAAAATGAAGGTGACAGAAAACAATTGCATCATCAGTGCAGGTTCAATGGTTATGGTTTGTGATTGTGATGGTTTAATTGTAATATCTTGTCTGAGGATGTTTGTATTGTTAAGGGAGGGGACCCAAGAACCCCCCGATTCATAGCTCTGCTCAAAAGCGTTTAACTATAAAAAAATGTGTTTAGTGCCATTATCCGGTAATGTAATGGAATATGTATTTTTATCAGTATAATATTGTTATTGTGGCTTGTATAAGCCCTTTACTCATGTTCATATTATCTCTTACATTTTTGTTCATTATTTGGATATCATGTGTGGGTTATACTTGCATGTTTCCATTTCTCTATATCTATAATACATGGAATAGAAGGGTCTACATAGTGTTGATATGTGGCATGCATATTTCTTCTCATGCTATGTTTTCCTTTCTGTTCTTCCCCTTGTGTGGAAAGAGATCCCCAATATTTTCTGGTACCATCGCCATTCCTTTAGCTTAGTTTTATTTTATGTATTCCACCTTCCCTTTTTACCCTTGCAATTTGTAACTTAGCTTAGGATTGGTATTATTTTTCTAATAGACAGGTAGAGGAAGCATATTCTCTAGAGGTTGATATCATAAATCCAAGTCCCACATTGAGAGATCATCCTATGTTTCACTGAGGTGCTGATCCTTTAAGGTTTCAACAAGGGTGAAACTTCAGGTGACGATAATTTTTGGCATGCCCGATGGGACAATTGTGATGAGATATACATCTTATTCACTATAATTAGTGTGCGCCTTGGTGATATATAAATTTTGGAGGCTTCATTTCGACACATATGGCGACTCCATTGATCCAAAAAACCCATTTCTCTCATATGTAGACCATTTCCATTCTTTCATTTCCCTCATTCATGAAGTTGTGCAATCATGACTTCATTTACTCACTGGAATCCTCACATGCAAGAGAAATACCACCCCCCTCCACCTACATGTTTCCCAAGTCTACCTCTAGATAATTTATATGAGCCTTACTATGATGAATATGTATAAAATCCAACTCCCATTGATCCATATGATTATTTGATTAATCGTAATGTTTCTCAAGAATAGGGATATGTAGAAAATGGAGGTTATTTCATGTCGTATGATGACTTTTAGTTATGATTCCAAAACATGGAGAAGATCATATAGAGAGTCAAGGAACAATTTTAAGTTAGGGTAGATAAATCATCTAGTTTTTAATATCAATTTCCATGGGGTGGTTGCCTACTGAGTTGGTATTGCCCTTAATAGAAGCTAGACATAATGGATGAATCCTTAAGTCATACATATGAGTGGGTTGATTTAATGGAATATTATCAATATAATTATAGGGAACCCTTTCAATCAGGAAATCCTGCACTACCATCATATAACTCTCCTATTCCTTCTTTTTAATCTGCTCCATCTCATCCTAAATTCCAAATCCCTAGCTTCCTCAAATCTCCTCCTATAAGCCATCCTCCTTTGAAAGAGGATATTATTTCTCCTCCATAATTATAAGCCCTAAAAAATCAATCAATATCTCAATCCTCCCCTCATTTCATGGACCCAAATTCATGTATGTGTGAGCCTCATGAAGAACCATGTTCAAACCATGATAAATTACAAACCAAACAATAATTTGAGTGGCCAACCCCTTGGTTTTCCCATTTCTTGGCCATTACTAAGAATGAAGCTAAAATTTTGATGGAAAATGGGGATGTTCTTCATCCTTTTGAGAAACATTATGCACAATTATTCCCAGAGAAGAATTTCAAAGAAGATCCAAACAAAGAAGATCTGTTGCATAGTTTCAAGGATTAGAGCCAAGAGTTTGAGGTAAAGAAAGTTTTTCATCAAGAAGATAACAATCAATCTCTTAGAAATACATAAAAATAAGTTGAGGTGAGATCCGTTATTGATAATAATGGGACATCTGTTGAAAAATGGACTAACTCTAAAATCATGGATAAAGGAATGATCCAACCTCTTGAAAAATCTCTTGTTGTTTTTCTTAATCAATCTAAAATGGAAGATGAATTGGTTGATCTCAAAAAGGAGGAGGTGGAGGTTAAAGAGCACAAGAAAGAGGAAGAAAAATCATATTCTAAGGGCTTGGATGTGGAGGATATCATTGAGATATTATTTCTCTAATTTGAAGATACAAATTTTGATCAATCATTTCCCTTATCCAAAGAATTAAACTTGGAGGCAATCCTCAAGGAGAAGAAAGCATAGGAGGAAATCAAACATGAAGTTCATTTTGAGCTTCATGTTACGGAGTTAGGGGATGTCTTTGAGCTATAAAACATCTTTTTTGAAGTTGAGAAGTATAATCAGGATCCCAATGATGAATCAGACCTGGTCATTAAGGATGAAATAAATGTAGACAAGTATGAACAACTTTCAAAACTTATCCAAGATAAGGAAAACACACATGATAGAATATAGTTTTATTCATGGAATGGAATACAAAAGTGATGGGAAAATCAAAAGAATAAGTTATTTGGCTCTCATAATTGGATTTCCAATTAGACATATAGCTAAATTAGAGCCAAAAATAGAGTTTCCACCAGTCATGTTCACTTTAGAGCATGAGGAATATTTACAAAGTTCCAAGGTCATCCTAAACACTTGTCCAAATCAAATGAAGAGAAAATTAAGGAGGTGTTTATTCTTTTTCAGGTCAATACTTTGAGTAAACATGAGGTGCATGTCATGTTATCACTTCCATCACTTGATCTAGTTGTGAAAATGATCTCATGGCTGAAATTTGCAAGGAAGGGAAGTCTATGGTGGGCCAAGAATATGTCTCAATGGATTGCATTCATAAATATTCAATTATACAAGGGTATGAGGAAATGAAGAGAAGAAACACATAGTATGACACACAGTTGGTTGATTTAAAGGAGATATAACAAGCGCTAAGGTCGCATATCTAGAGGGAAGTGATCCATACTCTAGGTCAGCCTAGCGTTTCTACGGCCCAAAATCAAGATAGAGGAGAGTACCCTTCTAGGAAATTGGTTAATGGGGGAGAGATGTATATTGATAGAAAGATAAGAGAAAACATGCATAATCTATACTTCTACTATAGAACTGAAATGCAAGTAAAGGAAAGATAAAGAGATGATCATATAAGAGCAATATGCTAACTAGCACTGATGTGCATGCAATACTAATATAACATAGATAAATGGGAAAATAAGTTAACTAACATGTGTAAAATTATAAAGAGAATCATAACACTTATATGTGGGGTTGCCACTGATGCATTTATCTCTCTAAAGAAACAATACACTGAGAGAGAATCACTATGGGTGGATAAGGGGAACACCATTCTTGTCTTAGAATCACTATATATGACCCAATAATACAAGCAATAAAATAAGAAGAGTGTCAAATCCAAGTCAAGTAAATCATATTTTGAAGGTACGGACCTATGTCACGTTATTTTCTTGCATCACAATGACAAAGTTTTGAGATTGGTGTTCATCACCAATAAATGAAAATAATAATTAAGACAAAGGTCACCACCAAGATATCCATATTTTTGATCACCCATCATTCTAGACCAACTATTATAAAATTATGGATTCTGGCACAACAAAAAGGTCTCTTTCTTTAACCAAAAATCTGTAGTAAAAAAAGAAAGAAGGTTAGTGACATTCATACAAAAGTTAGGAAAATGATATCTATAATAGATATAATTTCTACCTCTAAAGATCCTACTATAAAATCCTCATGGCTTCAATTCAAACATACTATTGCTAGAGGAAAGAAAATGGGAATTGCACTAGCTAATGATCAAGAATATAAGATCCTAATGAGAAGAATGTGGAAAAGATATGAAATGTTGTATGAATAACATGGAGATGAATCTCTAAACTAAACAAGAAAAGAATAATATCTTGAAGGTAATGTATTGAATTACAGACAACTAATTGAGAAACTCAAAGCATTATCTTTTGTTTCTCTTCCTTCTGTATGATTTTATTGCTTATGGAGATGAAGAAATGGGAGCATTGAAAAGGGTGTATGTGTAAAGAATTTTGAGAGTTGTGGAAGGAAATTTTGATCGTCAAACCAAACTTGAAATTCTAAATTATGTTGTGGCCATGCAAGAAAAGTATGAGAAACTTGAATCACTCCATAATGAAGAAGAAGAGATCCATCTTTTAGAAGAATATTCTGTTGAATCTCCATACTACAAAGTGTTTGTTGCTTAAAGACTCTTATGTACTTGTCATGACTATCCTCTTCTTGAGTATTCCAATGAATTCTAACTCAACACACTAGAGGATAGTGAAGAAAACATGAAAGTTGAGTACCCATTCACAACTACACTCTAGCCTAAAGCAAAATCCTTAGGAGGATCAATATGCACAAAATATGATAATTCTTATCTCATGATAGATTATGCAGTGTTTTTTATAATTCCGACCATGAATATGTTCAAGAGATGAACCCTCATTCCACACCACAATTTCTTCATGAGGATGGCTTTGAGGTTATTATGGATGATTTTCTTTCTAATTTTGGATCTTCATTTGATGCAAAACTGTCTAATGATGAAATATAGAAAATTGAAAAATCTAATTTCCTTCTTGAAACAATTGTGAATGAATGGGTAACACAATATATCTTCAATGAATTTTTTCCCTGTCATCACTAAAGGAGTGTGATAACAGTCACAATTACAAATACAAAGTTTATTCTTTTCCCTGTGAAGAAGAGGGATCTGTAGGAGAGGTTCAGGAAAATGTAAATGAATATTCTCATGTTACAACCCCACCATTGTGTTCTTCCTCCTTTCATGAGGACGATTTGATTAATATTGAATTAAAAGGTGTAACCTTCCCATTCAACATGGATGTTTCCTCTCTATTTGAAAATGATGAAGATCATGTGTGCCTTAACTTGTAAGAAGGTAACCCCAAAATGATAAGAAATGTGGACCAAGAGAAAGAAGATTTTTCAAATGATCTCTGGCCATATGATTCCTAGGTTTCCAATCATCTCGTTGAGACCTGATGTGAATATCCTTCAAATGAATGTGAAATTGAATATGTGGTAGCTTAGAAGGAGGAATATGTGCAAGAAAGTTTGAAGATTCCCGAAGAAATTGAAGACCATCAACTTAGTCTTGATATATTAGCCTATGCAATGACTATGCAAGATAAGTATGAGTCCAGTTTTAATTATTATTGTGATGCAAAAATGTTCAATACAAGGACCAAACAAACATAGGAGCTCAATGTTCCCCTTGAAACATTGATGGATGTATATGAATGTGAAGATGAGTCCTTCCCTTTCCCGTTTTGTGGAAAATATTGTAATCATGATGAATAGAAGAGAAAGGGAATGCTTCAACATCCCCCGGATTCCCTAATTTATGAGGATAATTCATCCATCATAGAGATTAATACCGAGTTCAATAATGAGATGGTGGTAAACGTAAAGAAATACTTTGGAATAAATTGATGAGGATATACAAGAATGTTGTGAATGGAGTCAGAATAAACTTGCTCTCACCACTTACAAAGTCCCTTCTAATTTTAAAAATGAATATATGTTGCAAATTTCACTTAAGGATGATTATTATCTTCATGTCAAAAGCATAGATTACATTTTTGAAAACATGGAAGAGTGGATTCTTATGGTCTAAAAATATCAAATGGAGACTACAAAAATCAAAACTTTCAAACAATTAACAAAATGTTCATTGGATGCAAAGGTGTTTTCTATGCAATATCAGTATGATAATGGAAACTTACTCTCTCTCCTTCTTCTAAAACCATGCAGAGCCATCATAAGAACATGGTATGATTGGATGATTATTTTTGAGATTCAAAGGTGGTATGAATTTAATTTACTATTTCAATATTCAAGACATGGAAATTCTTCATAACCTCAGATGTTAAGTTTCTTGTGTTGATGAAGGAGTATCCAAGTGTGATGGAGATGGTTTAAAAACATCACAATGAATTTATGGAGTCAAAACATGATAATGAATTCTTACCACCAAGTATGTATGTAGATGAAGGTCTTGAAAATATTGGCTTACAACAAAAAATACTAAGGTGTCAAGATGTGCGAACTATGGTGGAAGAATAAATTCAAACAAATTCTTGGTTGGTGAATTCCTTATTTCAAATCATGTTCTTAAGGTTCAACATGGAGACCCATTTAGTGAGTATGATTTTTGATACGAGGCTTTTTATTTCACATTGGAAGAAGATGCCTCTTTCAAGAATGAATGCATAAGTGAGAAGATGTTTATGCCTCTTAAGATTGACTCTAATCAAAAGGACGGTGAATTCATCATGGAGATGAATTTCCAAGTTCATAATGGTCAATATTGGTAAAATTATGATCTCGATGTTTCAAACCCAATCTTGTGCTCGCTTTCATGAAGATGGAGGCCTTCTAAATGAAGAAGATATAGATGGAATGGTTATGTACTATCCCAAGGCTGATCTTACTCAGAATGAAAAACTTCTCAAAAATGAAGGTATGAATAAGAATATGCTTACATCTTCCAATGTTGACACCACTCAAGGAATTGATGTTTTCAACATGAAGATAAATTTTAAGGCTCAAAATTACCAAGATGGAATAGGTGATGTTCTTCAATTTTCATATTTGACCTTGTGTTCATTGTCTTTATAAGATAATAAAGAAATGTGCACACCACACCATTTAGAGAAGTGGATCAAAAATGAGAAAAATTGTATGAAGGATAATTGTTGGGAGCAATTGAGAAACATGGAGCATCTGGAGCATCAAGAGGCTTGTGATAGTATTGAAACTCATGAAACACCTACTGAGACCCAACTCATGGAAACAATGGTCATGAACCAGAAAAAAAATCAAATTCAAATGCTTATCAAAGACCATAAGACTTAATATGAAAATAACAATCCTAGTCTGACCAAGACTCATTCTCATAACACTGAAGGAAAATCAACAATTGGAATGAACTTGGAAATAAGTGAGAAGGCAGAAAGAATATGTCAAAACATAAGAGGGAACGAGATGACTAAGTGGATCCTCAATTGTAAAATAAATCACACAAGGTTTATCAATAGATTGAGGAAGGGGCCATATTTCATTAAACCCATCAATGTATTTTTAGAAGAGAGGCATTCAGTGATACCCATGTATGGGTAAATATTTAGTAAGAATTGATGCCACAGTGAAAGATGGTTTTCCCTCGCATGTAACATAAGTGATTTATGATGTTTTTCATGGTTTACATTTTGTTGCAAGTTTCCCTTCCTTTCTTGTGTTTCCTTCCTTTGTTGTGTGTTGGTCATTGTCAGAAGTGAAAAACTACAAGCAAAAGCAAAAGTAAGCAAATAATAATAAGAAAACCTCTCTTATAGTCTTTCTTGCAAACCTCAATGATAAGATTGTTGAAGTATCATTCTTGTAAAATATTTAAATGGTTAGATTGTGGGTGTTCTAAATTAATCTCTAAATAAAGGAATAATGCTATGAGAAAATGATCATAGGGATTAAAGCTTCCAAGAATTGTCCAACATTCTCCAATATTCTCTAACATTTTTGTGAAGAGTATTACCTATTATTTATAATATGAGGAAAGGACATGAAGTGGTTTCAGATTTATAATGAGGTTTTAATGTAGAATATTAAAATAGCATTGGAGGAGGTTTGAATGAATCTATTATCCATTTAGGGGAAATGGATTGTTTTATAATTCAATGAGGTGGTTGTACGTGTAATTTTGATGCCCCCACCTTTGTAGGCTTCTAGAAGTAGATTTGAGTGGAGTGACTAGGATAGTGAAGTGGAGACCAAGTGGAGGATGAGTAGGAAAATATATTTATTTCTATTTTAAATAACTAATTTAATTAGCTTTGAGGTGTGAGAGAGTAATTAACTATTTAATTAAATTAACTAAATGGTCTTGAAGTATAGTTTAAGCATACTTAGAATTAATTTAATTATTTCTAAAGGGATATGGGTGATTAATATACTTAACTTAATTAATTTTAAATGGATGCAAATTGAATGATAGAATTACTTTAATCAATTCTAAAGGAATGTAGAGGATAATGATCTATAATGCATTCTAGAACCAATTTTAGCGTATTATGAAAATGATAAGGGTAATTAGGAAGGGCTACACATAGTTATTTCTTGATATACCCATGTGAAGAATTTAAATTCCCCATCGAGTGTGGGTGGTAATGGAATGCCCCCTCAAGTGGATGGGTGATGCAACAAAGTTGTGGACAACCTCTTGATATAAGTAAAGAAAGGAATTTGAAGGATGATGTGAGGGATTGTGCTTATAGCATGAGCTTCCATTTAAAGAGTGAAAGTTTGAGCGACCTTATTTTGTTTTTACACAATAAAGTTGTCACAAAAATTATCAAATAATCATGGTGTGTAACCAATTATGTGCATAAAAAACACACACATAATAAAAAATGAAATTAAAGAAGGAAACCAAACCCAATACACACCATAAACATATGCACCATGGCTATAATGAATCCAAGATAAGAATGAAATAAATATAATTGGTCCATATCAACAATGCAACATAAATTGAAAAGAATATAATTGACGATGCCCCTAATGTGTCCCACCATGATGATTAAACAAATGTAAATGACCCCAAACAATAACGTTGAAATGCAAGGGGATGAGATTAAACTAAAGAGTAGAGTAATCTTAGATACTCCTCGTGACACTCTTTTTGGATCCACATTAGAAATTAATATGAGATTTAAAAAGGATAACTTCTCCTAAGAAATAATGCTAAAATGTAAAGGAAGGCATGAGAGACAAGATTTCCCCAAGAAAAGTTATACGTGAGGGAGATGACTGATTTCACTTGCCCTAAATAGAGATATTAACATGCAAGGGAAGATGATGTATCATGATAGTCGTAATATTGGAACGATCACTAGGTAAATAGTTAAAAGTTTTATTTTATCAATTTTATGTAGAGTTGTTGAAATATTTTCACGTGTTTGCAAACTTTTATGATTTTGTGAATATTTATATTTTTTGGATTTTTATAGTTTTTGTGATTTTGTGAGTTTTATACTATTTTTTTGTTTTTGATTTATACATCTGCCAACAAAAAAGTAAAGGTATACCTAAAATTATATCAAGCATGGTACAGGGGAATAAGCCCAATGGAATCAAGGGATGAAACATAATGGAAGTGATGGAGAAATAAAAATGTGAGAATGAGGATCGTTCGAGATAACACGAACATCAACCGAGTTGCACTCGAACAACAAGCGTGATGAAGTTTCATGAGGGAGACAACATTCAACCATGAAATGTGCATGCAAAGAAAAGGTCTCACTCATCTCATTCATAGATATGAAAAAGGGGTACAAATAGGGGTGTTGTGTAACCCCCAATGCATGATAATCATACCTCCTCAAGTGGAGAAGAGGAGTTACATTCCTGAAATGGAAAGTAACTCTTGTATGATGCACTGACGCACACTGATGCGTATGACATGGAATATATGACGAAATCTATCATAACCCCTAAGACACCTAAGACCTATGACCTCACCTAAGTGAGATGACTCACCACATGATGTGGAAAATGACACACACCAACACCCCCCTTCATCATAACTTAGGATGAGGTGGTAAGTCAGAAATGAGAAATGGGTTATGATAACTAAGCCTGATGAGGCACCCATGAACAACAAGGATATAAAGTAATGGAGGAAAACCTCATGGGAAAAACATTCACTTATAAGAGATGGAAAAATACCCTAAAAATATAAGAAGGATGCGTTAAATGGGACCCAAAAACTGAGGGCCTGATGAGGTACCCATGTACAACTGCAATCTCTCTGAAAGAAGAAGAAGAGAGGAGAGGAAGGAGACAAGAGAGACATAAGATGTGAAGCAACATCCAGATTTGAACTCTGTAACTCTAGGAAGTCTCCAAGAAGAGTGTCGATGATGTGGTCCTCATCCTATAGACTGAAGAAGATCCAACTGCATCGAATATGTTCCTGCCCTTAGGAAGGACAAAAATGGAGTACTAGAAGTCCACCCACTCCATGAAGGAAACCAAAGGTAACAGTATGAAGAACTCTAAATCTGGTCCACTGAAATGTGACATAGGTCTAGCAAATGAGTGCACAAGAATTGAAGGTAATGCCACAAGTGTAGAACTGTCAGAGTGTAAGAGAGGAACATCCACCGAAAGGATGCCCAAGTGAAGTGAAGGAAAAGAAACAACCCCCACAACAGTAAAAGGAGGATCCGCAAGAAGAGGTGAATCAATGATGGTCTCCAAAAAAGTAGAAGTAATAAGATTCCTATAAGGGGAACTCCCAACAAAGGAGATGAAGGACTCCTCCAAAACACCTGTAGAAGGATGAGAAACTCCCTGTACTACATCACAAGTAGGCACTGCAAAGAGATGATGAAGGTCTGATAGATACTCATCCCAAAAGGGTGGCTCGATAAATAGAAGAGTGATGTCTGACAGGTATGAATCATCAATGCATGAAGGAGGAGGAGTGGAAAGGGCCTCACACACTAGAAGTGGAAAGGAGGAAGATGTAATGATGGTATGAGGTTGGGAACAAGACTACCTAATGTCTGATGGGAAGGGAGGAGTGTCAACATTCTCTAGAAGGTAGTTAAGAGAAGGAGGAGAGGAGTCCTCAGTAGTACTCTCGTCATCAGAACTAGAAGAAAAATCCTCATCATCAGGGATGGAAACAAGTGAGTATGTGTCAACAGAACTGTCATCACATGAAGAGGAAGAGGAGACAACTATACAAGTAGGAGAAGAAACAACAAAAGTCTCTGAAGGGTCTCCAAATAAGGACTGAAAGATGCTCCAGATAGTGTGAGGAGGATTTGAGTGCCACATGAAGGTGAAGAGGCTTGGAGACATGTAACATCAAGTGACCAACAACATGGTCACATGTGTCGAGGTAGTCTTCAAGATGATAAGGATAAGTGGGTGCAGGAACTTTCCCATATAGAAAGGGATAAAGGCCCTCGTGAGTAAAGTAATGTTCCATATAAGCACGTCATGATGTATATTTCTCTTTACCAAGAAGAAGTGATGGAGGCTGAGAAGTGATCCTACGAATCTTAACTCTAGAAAGAGCATCCTCCATGGTGTGTCTTAAAGAAGTGTAGAATACATGAAAAGAAGGGTGTGAGAATACACACAAGGTTGCAAGACATCGGACTTAGCTGAGAATGTGTCTGCATGTAATACAACACCCAAGAACAATGATAACCCCCTGTTTGTGACACTTTATAAGTAGTGCATTGATTACAATAAGGTGTGTTCGTGTGATGTGGGACAATTGACCACTCACCTTGTAGTAGGTGATGAATCATGCAAGAGTGGAGGCCACAATAAGTCTCAGTCTTAAGCAGAGGAACAACACGTAAACAAGCACAAAAGGGCATAAACAAGAAAAAGGGGATAGATGGTGTTTAGTGTGAGAGAAGGTGTCTCACATTGCAAAAGAGGAGCTCTCTTTCTACAAGGATATGGCAGACACGCTCACTAGCCACAAGAGAAGAAGAGCACTACAATGATGATGAGCCAAAATAAGGCCCGGAAAATCCCAATAAACCTATAATGAAGCCAAAAAAGGTTACTCCCCCTTAATGATGAATTTTGATTAATTTTCTCATATTTGAGCTTAAACTAATTAAAAAATTAGATTAAAAGGGAAAAAATGAAAAAAAATCAAAGAAGGGTGAAGAGAAGGACCTAGGCTCAAGGGTGAGCCAGATCTATAGCTTGATGAGCTAGCTGGCGAGTTAATGAGTTAGACTAGGAGGGCAAGCTAGAGCCAAGCTCAGTGGCTGAGGTTGATTGCTGAGCTTGAGATGGATCTAAGGAGCTGGGTGTCAAGTTGTTGCAATTGAGCTGAGATTAGAGCGTAGGGGAAGTGGCAAGTTGAAGGTGAGTGCACAGAGTAACAAATCAAACCTAGAAGGGTTGAGTCCAAATCAGGAGTGATCCACGTTATATGTGAGAATGAGAGCTTGGCAACTATCAAGTTGAAGGGGAATCTGCATGAGACGGATGATGAACGCCATGTGGTAGGTGCAGGGATCCGAGTGAGCTCGAGTCACACATGCATAGAGGCGAGATCGACAAGTTATGTAGGTGGGATCATGAAAGATTCCATGTGAGAGGTCAACATAGTGCAATGGCACACAAGGTGAGAAACATGAACCAGTTATGAGCGTGAGATTCCAATGCAAAGGGCGATGAGACAAAAATGGCCACAATGAAGATGCAGTAGAGGTCACAAGATGACAAAGCAAATGATGGGCATGCAACATAGCTAAGGGGAACACATTGAAGGATAAGGTAGGATGACATGTAGAGTGAGCTAAACAGTAGGTTCGAAGCACATGAGAACAACAAAGGGCCATGGAATGAGCCAAGAAAAGGGTGATCAGTAAAATACAAGTATGGTTGTAACCATGGGTGACACAAAATGCAAAACAGTGAAGTCACTGTCACAGGGTGAGCATGGTTAGAACTAGGGTCAATTTGGCTGAGCAAGGGAAATGCAAGAGCAACGATGTAAGAGGAGCCAAAGGAGCCACAAAGCTGAGTAACAATAAGCCAATGATGATGTAAAGATAGACAAATGAATCCAAAGGGATGAAGTAGTATGCAAAGAGTACACAAGGTAAAATAATGCACAGGTGAGCCAAGATGAAGGTGAGCTGGGATGAGATGGGACAACTCGGTTCCTAGCTCAGTGAGCTGGGCCGAGTTGGGCCCTAAAAGCACCTTTCCACTTGAAACTGAAAACACTTAAAAAAAAAACTCACTTCTACACCTTGAACCTTTAATAAACTCTAGAAATGCATAAACACCCAAACCTATAAACCCCTAGAAAAAAACAAACCAACAAACTCCGAACAAGATGTGAACCTGAATAAAAAAATCAATGCAAATAACGCACAAATGGAATAACGATTACGAAAGCTTGCACAAGAAACCATAAAACACAAAACTGAGAGTAGTAGGAAACAAAAAATGAGAGTAGTGCGGATCCCAACAATGTGCTTTGATACCATGACAAAGAAAGAAAAAACACAAGAATGAGGATCATGCAGGATAATGCGAACATCAACCGAGATACACTCAAATGACAATGTGCTAAAGTTCCATGAGGAAGAAAGCATTCAACCATGAAATGTGCATGCAAAGAAAAGGTCTTCTCATCTCATTCCATATAGATATGAAGAGAAGGAGTACAAATAGGGGTGTTGTGTAACCCCCAATGCATGTAATCATACCTCCTCAAGTGGAGAAGAGGAGTTACATTCCTGAAATGGAAAGTAACTCCCATATGATGCACTGACACACACTGATGTGTATGATAGAATCTATGACAGAATCTATCATACCCCCTAAGACACCTAAGACCTATGACCTCACCTAAGTGAGATGACTCACCATGTGATCGATGGAGCCAATTCTGATATACTTTTAAGTGATCCAAGGCACAAACACACCTTTCATCTAGGAGTTCTAGCTCTATAAGATGTGTTTGGTGATAATATTCTTCATGCAACAGGTACTGAAGTGACACACGAAGGGAATGGAGCTCAAATTCTATGAATAATACAGCTTCAGATCTGTATACAAGTGAAAAGGGAGTGACTCTAGTTGGAATGCAAAATTTTGTTCTATACGCCCAAAGAGTGGGATACAATTACGTGTGCTGATTGTCAATGTGATTTTCAATGATATTTTTCACTCTTGATTTTATTATTATATTGGAAGATTTTGATTGGTCATTACACTGTGGGTAGTAAGGAGTTTCCCATTTGAGTTGGATATGGATTTTTTAGCTAACTCCTTAACATTCTAATTCTTGAAGGATGTATTATTGTCTGTAACAAGAGATGTATAGATACTGAAGTGGTAAATAATGTGGTCGAGGATGAACTTGGAAATATTTGACCCAATGATGTAGGTGAGAGGAATGGCCTCCACCCAGTGCCCACTTGGTGAGATATTCTGTGGTAGTATTGATAAAGTTGTGGCCATAAGAGGATTTAGGTTTTTATCTTACCGACTAGGTCAAGAACCCATATGGAAAAAGGCTAGTGTGAAGTGATAAGATAGAGGGCTTATGAGGGTGCATGAATTATACTACCATTATGTTGACATTCCTTAAATTTTTGACAAAATTACATGCATCATATTTTATAGTGGGGCAATAGTAGCCTACATGTAATATCTTTTTTGCTATGACTATACAACTCATGTGGGCTCCACAAATTTCTCCATGAAATTCAACTAGTGTTTGATTCACTTATTTCTGATTGAGACATTTTAAGAGAGTCCTATAAGATCCTTTTATGTAAATGGTATCAGTAAGGATGGTGTAGTGTGAAGCACGTTATTGTAAGGCTCTTTTATGATCTGAATTCATGTTGGTGAGATATGTTTTATTGTGGATAAATGTATAAATGTTGTGATACCAGGAGTTCTCAGGACCAAAAATTTCACACACCGTGGTGGATTCCAGTAGATCATATATGGGAGCCAAAATATTTTAGATGATAAACTCATTCTGTGTTTGGTTTGTATCAAATTCAAGAAGAGATGCGATAGTGTCCATGACATTAGCTACTTTTTTCCAATGCATGAGGAACTTGTTCAAATGTGATTGGCCATAAATAACCTCTTAGAATGTGAACCATTCAGTTATATCGAACAATTTTATCATCCTTTACCTGATACCCTCTATTTACTTGCTTGAAGATTAAAAGGGAGTCTCCAAAATTTGTCAGTTCTTGTATCCACCAAGATATATCAAAGAAAAGACCTGCTATTAGAGCTTCATATTAGACAATGTTTTTGGTGTATGGGAAACCAATGCAGTAAGATTTGGGAATGACATAACCATCTGGTGTGTAGAATATGATGCCATCTCTAGATCCCTACATGTTGTAAGAACCATCAAAAAATAAATTCTATGAGGGAATTAGATCTATAAATAATAATTCTTTGTCAAAAAAGTCAAAATGAAGTGGTTGAGAACCTGCTATTTGCGTTATGTCTAGTTGATGTTAGGAAATTAGTGTTCATAGTGTGAACATATGGTTTGAATATTAGTATTATTTAATATTTAAATAATATATGAGTGTGCACAATTAGTTGTCATGCACAACTCATAAAGATAGGAGTGTGCAAGAATATCTTGGGATTAGGAGTAAGACTAGGGAATAAAGGAGAGATATGCGGATAAAATGATAAGACTTGATTCCGTGATTTTAGGAGCAAGAAATTGTATAAAATTTCGTCTCATATTCAATATAAATTGCTCCATTCTACTTTTATTTTGTCTATATTTTCTGTACTTTCCATTTCATGAGTTAATTTGATTTATTGTTGTTGAATTTATTTATGAAAATCTAGAGATTTAACATCATCTGGTGTTAGAGAAGGATAGGACAAGTTATGAGAGTCATTGCAGGACAAAACCACAACCTCTAGAATGCAGATCTAAGAGTTTTGAAGCTTCCGTTGCCATTTTTTGGATTCTGATCTTAAAAATAAATGAATGGTAGTTCGCATTTTTCTCAAAAACCCAGATTTAGAATTTTTTGATTTTTTTGTTTGTTTATTTGTATTATGGGAAAATTTTATCAAAACATTAAATAAACTCATTTTTCATATTTTAAGAGAAATCATGGAAACAATTCTGATGTTTCTAATTATTCTTAAAAAAAAATAGTGATTGATTTCTAGCAATAAAAATTTGACATGCTTTAGTATTTTGGTTAATTATAAAGATGATTATTATTGTAAGGGTGCATTATTAGTTGAAACTGACACCCAAGAGAATTGTAAAATGAGCCTCAAAGATAAATTTGATTTAGTTAGCAATATCAGGATGGAGGAAGGAGGCAACGAAGGAAGGAGGTTAATCAGTGAGCTATCGCCAACCACAAGAGAAGGGGCCACACAATGAATTTTTGGCCTTTATTTATTTTTTGTGTGTTTAATTTTCATTGTGTATTGCAATAAGAATAGATGATTTATTCCTATTCAATCTTGTAATAATTGAGCTCCTGTGTGAGTGATATTTCTTGTATTTTCCCTTGAATGTAAGGATATGGGTGGGGAAACATGTACCCTACTATGAAAGTGGTTGGTGGTCCACTAGACAACCAATTTGAGAGTTTGTGAATCTCTTCAAAAATCACATATAGAGTGGTTAATGGTTCCACTAGAAAACCTGTTGGAGTTGATGGTACTCTTTGAAAACCATTAGATTTTAGAACATGAGCAGGTACTAGAAAGAACTCACCCATGTTCACACTAAGGGGGTGAATGTTAGGAAATTAATGTTCATAGTGTGAACATATGGTTTGAATATTAGTATTATTTAATATTTAAATAATATGTGAGTGTGCACAATTAGTTGTCATGTATAACTCATAGAGATAGAAGTGTGTGACAATATCTTGGGATTGGGAGTAAGACTAGGGAATAAAGGAGAGATATGATGATAAAATGATAAGACTTGAATCCATTATTTTAGGAGCAATCAATTGTATAAAATTCCCTCTCATATTCAATAGAAATTTCTCCATTCTGCTTTTATTTTGTCTATATTTTCTATACTTTCCATTTCATGAGTTAATTTGATTTATTGTTGTTGAATTTATTTATACAAATATAGAGATTTCGCATTAGTTGATCCACTAAAGCTTTCCATTTTATGGATTTTTGATTGATGAATTCAAATGTCAAACTCATTTAGAAGCATGCCCCAACTAGACATATGCCCTGTTAAGACAATATAGATATTCGATATTTTAAAGGATCTACTTTGGCAATAATATATGGTGTGATTGAGAAAGTAGTGTCACAATTTGTGAAAAGTGAATGTCACTGAAAAAAAAACCTTTTCAACCTGAGCATATTTTAGTTATTGGTTGATAAGAATCCTACTCAGATAGTAGACCACTTATTCTTTTCCTTTATCATTATGGTGTACAAGAAATTCCCCAATGGCATGTTCTATTACAGAAGTGTATAATAGCATTGGCTTATATTGGATAGGAAACATTAACACGCAAAGAGTTGATAGGTATTATTTCAAATTAGTGAAATAATTTTTGCACTCTTGTTTCCATTTGAACTGGATATATTTCCTGAGCAGTTGGTTGAAATAATGGTACTCATCTACAATCTAAGAGATAAAGTGCTGGATAGACTAAATCTCCCCTTGTAATCCTCATAGTTGATAAAGATTCTAAGGTGGAGGCATGTCCATTATTAATTTAACTTTTATAGGGTCAAATTCAATCCCCTTCCATGAGACGATGAATCCCATAAGATTCCATGAAGTAACATCCAAGACACATTTATTTGGATTAAGAAAAACCTTATATTATCCTAATCTTTTAAATATACATCGTAAGACGATGGGATGATCTATTAGACACCTATAATTACGCCCAAGCAATTTAAATACTTAAATTGCGCTAATTATCCCCTTTCTCACAAATCAACAACATATCATCAAAAGTGCTCATTTTCCCTCAAATCATCATTAATTAATTACACTAAGCTAATTAATTAAGTTGCCTATCCAAAAAATACCCTAATTAACGACCTTTCATTAATAAATCACCCCTTCTACCTAGACTAATTAATTATTATTAATTAATTAGCTTTCCCTTCCATTTAACCAATAAATCAATATTTAATTGATTTAATCCCCTTATAATAGCCTAAATCGTACTAATATTCTTCTAATTGGCTTCTATAAGCTTACACCTACCTATTAATTAATCACCTTTGATTAATTAAAACACCCCCAACTCCCATGACTTGCTAAACATGTATTAAACTCTTCTAAAGTAAGGTTACCTTTAATAAAGCAACCTTATCCATTCCTAATCATGTTTTACCTTTATCCCACATTCATGAGAATGTGTTGAATCCTTTATCCTTTGGGCTATATAAAGAGCCCTCCACCTACCTTTTTACTTACACCTAAACTTCCTTAGAGAGCAAATGCAAAGCATATAGCAAAGAGACTAAGAGCTTGCACTTTTGCCCTTTTGAGAGTTCATCATCTTGAAGAGTTAAGCCTCTTTCTTAAGTGCTTAGGTCATATGGGAGGTGTCAAAGGGGTCTTGTAGCCCAACTTTGATAGGCCCTCATTCCTAGGTTACTTGGCATACTAAGGACAACTATTTTGATAGCCATGGAGCTTACTTAGGTCCATTCATTTATTTGTTGTTAGAGAATAGAGGAGTTTAGATATTTAGCATTGTTAGTTTCAAAGTTTGTATTTATGAATGCTAGCATCTAACCCTTGTTTAATTCTTATCTTGATGGTGTTTAGTTTGTTGTTCAATTCTTGCTAAGTTAAGGCTATTTAGGTGTTAGTCTTTACTCATATTAGCATTATTTTGAAAAAAACACATGCACACATTTGGCACGCCCGGTGGGACATACTCCATTGTCCTTTGCACTTAATTTCAAGTTTTTGTAGTTAAGTTTCATTTTTGGTTACTAACCCTCTTTTACACATGTTGATCTAACTTATTTTTTTTTAACTTGTTTTGTTGAGTTTGCATGTGTTGGGTCTTCCTTGTAGGTATGAAGGAGGTGAAGTGCTGTCAAAATTGGAATTAATGGGAAAATTTCAAGATTTCTCCATGTTTTCATTTTTAGAGCTTACTTTTTTCAACATTCTACATGCTAGTTTTGTCAATTTCTTGAAAATTTTAAATTCTTGAGCATGTAGGTTAGTGTTTGATAGTGCTGAGTCTTCTATTTACATATTAATGTGGTGGGTTGTTGTCAAAATTTAATCTTGGTGAGAAAATTTCAAGATTTCATCATGTTTTCATTTTTAGAGCTTACTTTTTCATCATTCTACATGTTAGTTTTGTCAATTTCTTGAAAATCTTAAATTCTTGAGCATGTATGTTAATGTTTGATAGCATTGAGTCTTCTATTCATATATTAATGTGATGGGTTGTTGTCAAAATTGAATCTTGGTTGGAAATTTTTTTCCCATTTTGTAGATTAAGGGACGTTTTTTTTGACATTTTTTGAGTGCATGTCAAGTGCATACCCGTGAGCATAAGAGCATATGCGTAACCCATCTTCCGAAGGCCATAAATTTTGCTCCCGAACTCGAAATGACTCCATTTTTTTTGCGTTGGAAAGGTATTGAAGTTAAATATGCAATGAAAACATAAATTTGGGATTTATACTTACAAAAATTATAGGTTTTCTGTTATTTTAAAACTGGTCATTTTCTAACATGTCTAATGTTTTGATGAATGTTGTATTTCCATGCTTCCTCGATTTAGACCAAAGCATGTGTATGCTCTTCTCTTGCACCTTTTGGTGATATTGAGAATCAAAAACAACTTTGATCTATATCTTTTTAACATTGGGATTAAACATGGAAATTTGATTATTCATTTTGCTTAAGGGAATGAACCTTTTACAAAGTATTTTTCAATGGTTATTTGATTTGAAGTTTTCCATTTCTATATAGTTGGGATAAAGTTTGTGTATGCTCTTCTCTTGCACCTTAGGGTGATCTTGAGAATCAAAAGCAACTTTTGGTTTAAGGGAATGAACCTTTTACAAAGCATTTTTTCAATGGATCTTTCAAAAGCAACTTTAGTCTTCATTTTATAACATTTGGTAAATTGGAAACTTCATCTTTCACTTTTGGTTTAAGGGAATGAACCTTTTACAAAGCATTTTTCAATGGTCCTTTGATTTGAAGTTTTCCATTTCTATATAGTTGGGATAAAGTTTGTGTATGCTCTTCTCTTGCACCTTAGGGTGATCTTGAGAATCAAAAACAACTTTAGTCTTCATTTTATAACATTTGGTAAATTGGAAACTTCATCTTTCACTTTTGGTTTAGGGGAATGAACATTTATCAAGAATTTTGTATGGTTCATTGATTGAAAAGATTTTCTTTACTTTTTAGTTGGATTATTTGTTGTGTATGCTCTTCTCTTGCATCCTTGGATGATCTTGAGAATCAAAAGAAACTCTTAATCCTCTTTTAAATAATGTGATTTTCTTGGAGAACTACTAACGCTTGAGTACAGGACCTAAAAACGCTTGTCAAAGAAAGGAGGAATCAAAACAAAATAAAAAAACTACTAATACAATTGTCGTACAGGTTGCCAAAAGGTGTTCAAGCAAACCAAACCTAATTAAACAAGATAAAAAGAACAACATATTCAAAACACTGTATTGCAGGTTTCAGAAAAGGGTACGTCCCTCTCCGCTCAACTGGAACATAACCCCTTTGGCATAACGCCTTAAGCTACAACAATGGGGGTGGTTCCAGGAACCCCAAAGTAGTCCACGTAAGAGGGAACCTTGTGGACGAAACGGGAAGTGCTCCGCACTACCTACTTGACTAGTGATTCCTTTGTGAGATAGTGTTATAGGTTGTCCATTGTGGCGACCCCAGTGATAGTACACGTAGATGCACTAGTTTCCTACTGTTCTTGAAGGGGGTAAAGTAAAGCCGAGATACTCCCAAACTAGTCAGTGTGACTTTTTGGGTAAATCACGCTCGCTCGTGGCAACTTTGTAACACCTAGGGCGAGAGAACCACCTAGGAGAATATACTTTGGCCAGGAGCCCACTTTGACCATTTTAAAATAGTGTTGAGTTGTGAACCTTCTTTTTGAGAAACGTGTGACGTATTACTTTCGCCTAGTTTTTACTTGCCTTAGGGCGAGGTGAAACTCTGCCGAAGTGAGGCTAGCATTTTTCGTCATTTTTCTTGATTTATTTCCTTCATATTCTTTTGACACTTTGTTGATCAAAAGAGGTGTGATTACCTTTGTGTTGCCATTCGACTGTTTCTCTCACTTTTATGTCTGTTTACGCCCATCCATGTTTGCGGCTGGGTTAGTTAAATGTCTAAAGTGAGCGGAGGTGTTTTCACGTCATTTGGTAGCCATTGTGATCTTGATACCCATGTCAAGATTGTCATTGTAGTTAGGCGTGGTTCATCACTGTGGACTTCCATAGAGGAGTTAGCTTGTTTGTCTCGTATCATTACAATTTTGATATTTACGTCTTGTTTCTTGTAAACTCGACATAAATACCTATATTGTACGGTTACGTTGCACACATTCTTAACTATTCCTAGCTATACTTTGAGATTTTTTTTGTTCGGTTTTATTATTACCTCGATTTCAAAAGGTGCTAGGCACTACCATTTGTGCGTGTTATATCAATAACACCTCGATATCAATACTTCACTTTCTTGCAAAGTGGGTTAACATATCTTGGTGATATTGTTGTGTCATTCACAAATCGTAATTGGCACTTTTTGAGATATAGGTCTTAATCAGACTTGAGCTTGCTCGTCGTATATCTTGATTGGGAGATCACATTTAACTTCGTGTATTTACTTACGTCTTGTTCATTCCTTTGAACTTGGCATAAGTGGAGACATCTTGTTAATCATCTGGCATCACAAATTACTTTGAAACGTAGTCTAGGAAGTACTTCATTTGATTAAGTTTTGGTACCAAACGATTGTTTCATTGGTGACTTTATCATTCTATCACATTGGTATTCTCACACTGTTAATTTACTCTTAACACGTACATCTTGTGTTTCACTTAGGGGTAGTCATTGAATTTTGAACAAATCTACAACTTACCTTAGTGAAACTTATCACGAAAACATGGCTCCCAAGATGCGTCTAGGTTTAAAGAAACAAACATATGAGGAACAACAGGTGCAAGCTTGGGAAACCTCTAACAGACAAGGGTCAAACCCATTTATCAGACACGATCTAGGACCACTATTTTCTGCAGAAAAGGAAACAGAAGAAATGGTCGACCATAGTGGAAATGAATTAGAGTCACCACGCGCGGACTTTGATTTTGACCCTGCTCTACTAGATGAGTTTCTCCTTAGAAACAAAGATAGAGTTTTGGCACGGGTCATGGAATTAGGGGCCAAATTTCCCACCGAGAATGAACCAATATTACCTACAAATGACACTACTAAGGAAGAATGCCCCCTTATCAATATGGAAGATATTTTAACAGGCGGGCATGCTTCCACTTCTTACACAGAAAATGATAAAGTGGTAGGGCATAGAATACCCCTCATCAAAGTGCCATGAAGAAACAAGATAGAACATGAGATAGGGGAAGAACCTCCACAATACGAAGAGGAAGAACCTTTAGAAGAAGAAGACACAAACCAAGTCACAATCCAACAACAACTCAGTAACCTAAGCCGACAACTAGCTTTGCTTACTTTCCAGGTACAGAAAGACACAAACAAGAATGTTCAAAAGTCAAGGCCTAAGTTTAGGATCCACGAACTCCATCAATAAAACCAAGGAGAAGAAGACACGAGGTATCATCATTTACACATCCCCGCTTCTCCCACTAGAGAACAATTGCTTGCACAAGAAGTGCAATCTATGAAAGCAACACTTGCGAGCATACAAGAAAGCAATATAGGGAGTATTAGGAAATACCAATATGAAGAACTATGCCCCTATCCTTTTGACAAGACAATGACCCTTCAACCCTTTCCAAAGAAACTTGATATGCCAAAGTTCGACAAATACAAAGGAAAGGGAGACCCAAGGGATCATGTTAAATATTTCTACATGGCATGTCAAGAGGTGTCTTATAGTGATAATTACCTCATCAGACTTTTTCCTAAGAGTCTCGGAGGTCAAGCATTGGAATGGTTTACGCGCTTACCACGAGGATCAATTTTCACCTGGCCAGAATTGGTGGAAAGATTCATGCGTCATTTCTCGTATAACATAGAGAGTGACATCACCATGGCAGACTTGTGTGGCACAAAACAATGCCCAAATGAGACCTTCGCTAGCTTCCTCCAACGATGGAGAGGGATAGCTAGTCACTTCCCTTGCGCTTTCCCTGAGAAGCAACTGGTCAGTATTTTCATCCCTAATCTCAACCCAGATATAGCTTTCCACCTCCAAATGCATTGTGTCCACACCTTTGAGGAGGTTATCGAGAAAGGGATTCAAATAGAAAAGGCTCTCATTGCCAAAGGCACCCTCAAAACCCAATCTAAAGACAACCAAAGTGTCAAACCCGCTAAAAAGCCAAAGATCTTTAACAAAAACAAAAACGTGGTGGGAGATGGAATCACTGATTCCAAACATGTTCAAATGGTCCAAACCAGTCAACCTTTTAAACTAACCAAGGGCCCAATTCAACCACCACCAAAGTGATGAACATTCACCTCCCTCAATGAACCATTGTCCGTCATACTAAAATAGTTGGATGCGGCCCACATGATGACCTATCCTACAATGCAACCATTTGATGACAACGCTCCTAAACCTTCATGGTATAAGGAGCATGAATACTGTGAAATGCATCACGTTAAAGGTCATAAGACAGAAAAATGTCTGCGGCTTCGCCACTATATTCAGGACCTCATTGATAATGGGGAGATAGAGGTGGATAACCCTGGAAAAATGCAAACACCTAACGAGAAAATGGGGATTTATAAGGAACCATTCCCTAAGCATGATAAGTCGGAAAAGACAAAGCCGGATCAGGGAGACTCATCCCAAACCTATAAAGCTGTGAATTACTTGTATACCAAAAGAGATAACAATCATTACGATTCACTTATCGGATGTATTCACTCCCCTGCTAACCATGTCAATACCATCCGGATCAAGGGAAAGGACTGCACTGTGGTAACAAGGCGTTCCCGCCTCGTGATTTCAAACCCTCTCTGTTGACCCCGTAAACTGGTAAATATAACCTTTTAGAACAACTTGAGAGGACACCTGCTAAGATCTCGATCTTAGATCTTCTCAAGATATCCAATGTGCATAAGGACATTTTGTATCAAACTCTTCAGGGGTCGGGAGTGCCTTTAGAAGTTGATCCTACGTACCTTCAAGCTGCGGTGGCAAATATTGCACCCAGTGAGCATCTCACTTTCAACCATAGGGAGGTCCCTACCGAGAATCCTAAACATAATCTTCCCTTATACATTGATGTAGTTATCACCTGCAGGAAAATCAAATGGGTGCTTGTGGATAACGGATTTGGATTGAACATCTGCACGCTTAAATTAGTCAAAAAATTGGGACATACGGAGGTAGATCTTGAGTCCCATATCATCACTATCACCACATACGACAACACGGAAAGAGAGTCAACAGGCACCATTACACTACCCATGGAGGTGGGCCCCACTTGCCATCAGACAAAGTTTCACATCCTAGACTTGGAACTTCCATATAATATGCTTCTAGGCTGACCATGGATTCATGCCATGCAGGCCGTGCCATCAACATTTCATCAATGCATCAAGCTGAAGCATGAGGGACATACAGTTACAATACCAAGAGATTCAGAGCCCTTTCTCATTGTAGAGCTCTAAATAGCTTTACACGAAAGGGTACATACGCATGTCCCTCCACAGATATAGCTGTCCCTCTTCATTCTAAGGCCATGGAATCTCAAGTAGATTCAAATTCTCTTAGTTCTTACACTCATGGGGCATCTACTTCAACATCTCCATTTAATTCATGGGAGATGAAAATCCTAGAATATGGTTGTGGGGAGTATAATGTACAACAAGAACTCTTGGTTTCTGACCTCTCCTTGTCACCCAAGACTAGAGGTCGACCCAACTACCGCTTTAGGAGACCTAGAGAGGAACACACTATTGGGTCGTTCCTACCTGGAGGCTTGTTAGCTGAGGAAAAATTGCTTGATCCACCTACTACTTGGATCCCTGAGGACACTCAGCCATCTTGTTATCAAACCCCAGAATATGAAAAATCGAGCAGAATGATGTACTCCATGGGCTACAAAGGCCTAGGATGTGGTAAGAATGAACAAGGACAAAGGGAACCAGTCCCTCTCCCCCATTTCAAAACTGAAAGATATGGCATCGGGATTCACCCTTATGGGGCACACCCTAACGATCAAGATGTGACTTGTTCAGAGCGTGAGGATGGCTCTGATTATCTAGACAGTGATACGGATTCCTGTTGTAGCCAATATGAGGATCTGGCCTCCATGAACCTTTTCACGAATAACGTTGTCCTAACCATCACCCCACTGAACCAACCCTTGACCTTGTATACCCCTCCCTTGTTGAATGGGACCAACAACATCACGTGCCACTAGATTTATTCGAGAATGATGAGGCTATTGCAGAGTTCATGGGCATAAGGGATACAATTCCCATTGGAGATCACAAGAAGGGTTTCTTTATTGACTTAGACACCTGTGCCTACTTTGGTGAGGAGGCTGAACTTCGTGGTCAGCAAAATTTAAAGAAAAGTGAGGGAAAGAGTTCTAAAGAAAAGCCTCAGCAAAAATTGAAGTCCAAGTCACATAGTGAAAACCTCTTTGAGGCACTGGCTGACAAACAAATAATAAAATCAAAGGACAAACAAAGTGACCACGCCAAGGATGAAAATCTCGTAGAGACATCCTTGGATGAAGATCTCAACCTACCTCTTGATCCTACACGTATGGAGGATTTATCAAAATTTTTAGTTGAAGAAACCATTGATGTCAATATTGGTACTGAAGAAGATCCCAAGATAATAAAATTAGGAGCATCACTTTCGGCTAGAGAACAAAATACATTCACTATGCTACTGCGAGAGTTTATTGATGTGTTCGCATGGTCTTACAAAGACATGCCCGGCTTAGATCCAACTTTGGTCATGCACAACCTAGTTGTGCACGCAGATGCTAAGCCTATCAAACAAAAGCTCCGAAAGATGCACCCAAGAGTGGCCTTGTTAGTTAAAGAAGAGTTGGAAAGGTTTCTTGCAGTAGGATTCATCAGGCCAATTGATTATTCTGAATGGATATCAAACATTGTTCCTGTCTAGAAGAAACCTATCGGTATCTGAATCTGCACAGATTTTAGGGACATCAATAAAGCTTGCCCTAAAGATGACTTTCCGTTGCCCAACATTGACATGATTGTTGACTCAACTGCAGGGTACGAAATGCTATCGCTTATGGATGGATTTTTGGGTTATAATCAAATTAAGATCGCTGAGGAAGACCAACACAAAACATCTTTCACAAACTCCTTGGGGCACCTTCTGTTATCAGGTGATGCCATTTGGCCTTAAGAATGCAGGAGCAACTTATCAGTAGGCCATGACAGTAATATTTCACGATATGATTCATGACATCATGGAAGACTACATAGACGACATCCTGGGAAAGTCCAAAACAAGAGAGGATCATCCTATCATTTTATGGTGTATCTTTGAATACACCTGTGTGAATACAAAGTCAGGATGAATCCAAAGAAGTGTGTCTTCGGTGTGCTATCTGGGAAACTATTAGGCTTCATCGTGTCAAGACGAGGTATTGAGGTAGACCCTGCTAAAGTGTCTGCCATCACAAAAATGCCTCCACCTAAGAATATCAAGCAACTGCGTAGCTTGTAGGGGAAAATTCAAGCCATTCGCCACTTTATCTCCCAGCTTACAGATAAATGTCACTCATTCACTCATTTTCTTAAGAAGGACGTCACTTTCATCTGGGGACCTAAGCAACAGCAAGCCTTTGCTTTTCTTAAACAGTACCTGGCTAATCCACCTATCCTCATGCCTCCCACTCTGGGAGAACCACTTTTGCTCTATATTTCCGCTACGCAATATGCTATTGGTGCACTGCTCGCCCAATACGACCTTAGCCATAAAGAGAAAGTAGTGTACTATTTGAGTCGCACCCTTATAGCCTATGAACTTAATTATCCTCAGATTGAAAAGGCTTCTTGGCCGTTGTTTTTACCTTTTCAGAAACTTCACCATTACCTGCTAAATACTAAGACCAAGCTCATATCCAAGGTCGACCCACTCAAGTATTTGTTGTCCAAACCCTGCCCTCACAGGTAGAATGGCTAATTGGATCATTCTACTCAGTGAGTTTGATATAGAATTTGTCCATCAAAAATCAGTTAAAGGACAAGTACTTGCTGACCAGCTAGCAGAAGCACCTTTGCAAAGCACAAAACCTTTGAGTCTGGATCTGCCAGATGCATCTTTGCTCTACATTGAAGAATTTGTCGTATGGCAGATACATTTTGATGGATCTTTTATGTTTCATGGTTCAGGTGTAGGAGTGGTCCTTATTACTCCTTTGGGTGATCCTATACCACAGGCTTTCCACCTGGCCTTCCCTTGCACGAACAACATTGTGGAATATGAAGCACTCATTGCAGGGATGAAGCTAGCCATCAAGTGGAATATTCAACATGTTAAGGTTGTAGGTGATTCGCAGCTAATCATCAAATAGGTTAATGATGAGTATAAAGTTAAGGATGACAAGCTCATACCTTACAAGAAGTTGGTGGAAACTCTGAAGGAGTATTTTTTGCGCATTACCTTTGAGCAGATCCCAAGAGCGCATAATAGATTGGCAAATGCTATGGCAATGGTGGGATCTATGCTTCGTATTCCACCAGGGAACAATGATATGCCATTTTTTGTAGAAAATCTACACCAGCCCACGTATGACGTGTCAGAATCTTACCTGGCTTGTGAGGTTGTTGGTCCCTATTCCCCGTGGTACGAACCCATTTTCACCTATCTTAAGGACAGTACTTTCCCTCCCAATATCTCCCATTCTGAAAAGCAAAGCCTGATTTTCCAGATAGCCCGTTACACCCTTTTAGGAGGTACACTTTATCGTTGTGGCTACGATGGGAATCTGTTACGTTGTCTGGATGTGACGGAGTCAATCCAGGTAATTAAAGAAGTACACGAAGGAGTATGCAGAGCACATACAAACAGAATGGTCTTGGCTAAGAAACTGTTAAGAGTAGGTTACTATTGGCCCACCATGGAAACTGATTGTTGTAATTATGTTAGAAAATGTGTGCTTTGCCAAAAGTATGGAAATTTCATCCATGCTCCATCACAACCATTGCAACCAATCACTACCCCGTGGCCATTCTCCAAGTGGGGACTTGATCTAATAGGGAAGCTTACTCCTACCTCATCTGATGGTCATACACATATCATCACAGCTACAAAATACTTTACAAAATGGGTGGAGGCTGTCCCTTTAACCTATGTCACAGGAGCACAGATTTCTAAATTCATCATGAATCACATTATTTACCGATATGGTATCCCTACAGCCATTGTCACAGATAATGGGAAATCATTTAAGAATAAAACTGTGAAAGGTATTTTCCAACAGTTCCAAATCAGATTGAAATGGTCCACTGCCATATTACCCTTAGGGTAATGGACAAGCTGAGGCAACAAACAAGACTTTGGTAAGGATAATGGAGAAGATGGTTAGCAAAACCGGTCGAAACTGGCACCTACAAATCCACCCAGCCCTCTGGGCCTACCGAACATCAATTCGCACTCCTACGGGTGCGACGCCATATTCCCTAGTGTTCGGGATAGAATCTATCATCCCTTTAGAGATTGAACTCCCATCCCTGCGAATTTCTCTTCGGGACTATTTGGATAAGGATGAAGATTATCGAGTGGCAAGATTGGCTGAGTTAGAGCTCCTAGATGAGAGGCGCATTCGTGCTCTTAATCACCTGAAGGTATATCAACACATAATCTCCCGCAACTACAACAAGAGAATCATCCCTCGCCAGTTTGAGGTGGGTGATTTAGTTATGAAGGAGAACCAGTTCAACACCAGAGTAGAGTGAGAAAAGAAAGGGAAGTTTGAACCACACTGGTTAGGACCCTATGTCATAGTTGCCAAGTACAGCACCGGGGCATACAAACTGGCTCACCCCAATGGTGATGAGCTCCGAGAGCCAATGAACACCATGCATCTTAAGAAGTTCTATGCTTGAACATGGCACAAAAATCAAAAAAAATAAAAAAAACATAAAAAAAAATTCAGAAAAAGAAAAAGAGAAAACAGGATCATCCACTAGTGAAAACCATGCAATTGTGGCACTTTGGACAAGTCCTTGGGTGAAAACTAGTTTCTAGCACCTCGGGAGGATTCGTTGTTCACAAGCATTATGTATTAGAAGGGTAGTTATCTTTGTCCTGGACCTGGTTCTACCTTCAAGTTTCCTTGTGCACACCATCTAGTCCAAGCCTTGATCTGATCTTTGCCTTCTTCTATTCGTCTGTGAGGGGCATGGTCTTTCATTATTTCCCATCTTACGTTGGGGGCAACTCAATGACTTCACCTTCTTGTTCATAAGCATGTGGCTTTTGCCCTTGTATATTCCCCACCTAACGCTAGGGGCATCCATGCTTTCTTGGTTACCTGCACATAGCTTTGGAAAACTGTTAAAAACACAAAAATAATAGAAAATTGTTTCGAGAAAAACACAAAAACAATAGAAAATTATTTTTAGAAAAACACAAAAACAATAGAAAATTGTTTCGAGAAAACACAAAAAGCAATAGAAAATTGTTTCGAGAAAAACACAAAAATAATAGAAAATTGTTTCGAGAAAAACACAAAAACAATAGAAAATTGTTTCGAGAAAAACACAAAAACAATAGAAAATTGTTTCGAGAAAAACACAAAAACAATAGAAAATTGTTTCGAGAAAAACACAAAAACAATAGAACATTGTTTTGAGAAAAACACAAAAACAATAGAACATTGTTTCAAGAAAACACAAAAACAATCAGACAATTGATTTCGAGAAAAACACAAAAACAATAGAACATTGTTTTGAGAAAACACAAAAACAATAGAACATTGTTTCGAGAAAAACACAAAAATAATAGAAAATTGTTTCAAAAAAACACAAAAACAATATAAAATTGTTTCACAAAAACCTAAACAATAGAAAATCGGTTTATGAAAACATATCTTACAAAAACATTTACTTGCATTGTCTTGTTTTCTTGCTTTGCTTGTTGCTTGTATAGTGTTTTGTGTGCTTTCTTTTGAGTTGTTTTTTGCTTGGGTGTACTTTGTTATAGTTTATCTTTTCTTTCTTAGAATAGATTAATTCTTTCTTGTGCATATTGTAGTGGGTTTGGACATGCTAATGTGTTAATTCCTTATTTCTTTCTTAATGCATTTGGTTGTCTTTTGTTACTTGTTAATAAGGCATGGTGATTCATGGTTTATTGCATTAATTCCTGATGTCCTTTGTAGCATTTGGCTGTGTTTTTTGCATGTGCTTTATTTTGTTATCATTCACATCACACTATCATCACATATAGCATCATCTATACATCATATATAAACAAAAATGCTAAGTTTTACATCATGCATGTATGCTAAGCTACTCATCGCATATCATATCATCAATGGGGGCAAGAGGGGTTACGCATAATCACAATCTATCCCCCCCGCACCAATATCATCATATCATCCCATCCATATACATCAAAATAACACTTGAAAAAAACATTTGATATTGGCTACAGATCTATCATCTACAATCTACAACATGCATCAAATGATCACGTGCGATCACCATCTCTCTTGAGTGTCAGAGCCTCACGGTAAGTTTTCTAAACTGAGCGGTTAAAATGAACTGATTGCAATGTTTTTACATATCGTACATCATAGATGTGGTTCAGCAATGGACAATTATTCATATTATGGCTTTTCATGTCATTCTACCTTTGTCGTATGCTTATATTTTTCATAAGGACTGATGACGTAGTTCCTATGGCAATATGATGACATCCAAATTGTTTCAAACAAATATGCAGCTAGAGTTTAAGCTCTTCTCCCCCCTCATCCATATTTCTTCTACACCACTTCCCTTTCACCCCTAATTCTCCCTCTCATCAAGGCATCCTACCTCGTCCCCCTTCTTTTGCCTATATCTCACCTTTTTCGATCGTCGATCGGCTTCTTCCATCACCCCATCGACACTTGAGGGGGCATCTCTCCCTCCTACTAATTTTTCTTCTATACCTTAAAAATCTCTTCTGTCTACTATCTTTGAAGTGGCATCACTTACGCCACTCCAAAGAGGGGCAAATGTAGACACCTATAATTATGCCCAAGCAATTTAAATACTTAAATTGCGCTAATTATCCCCTTTCTCGCAAATCGACGACATATCATCAAAAACACTCATTTTCCCCTCATATCATCATTAATTAATTACATAATTAAGTTTCCTATCCAACAAATACCCTAATTAACGAACTTCCATTAATAAATCACCCCTTCTACCTAGACTAATTAATTATTATTAATTAATTAGCTTTTCCTTCCATTTAACCAATAAATCAATATTTAATTGATTTAAACCCCTTCTAATAGCCTAAATCGTACTAATATTCTTCTAATTGGATTCTATAAGCTTACACCTACATATTAATTAATCACCTTTGATTAATTAAAGCACCTCCCAACTCCCATGACTTGCTAAACATGTATTAAACCCTTCTAAAGTAAGGTTACCTTTAATAAAGCAACCTTATCCACTCCTAATCATATTTTACCTTTATCCCAAATTCATGAGAATGTGTTGAATCCTTTATCCTTTGGGCTATATAAAGAGCCCTCCACCTATCTTTTTACTTACACCTAAACTTTCTAAGAGAGTGAATGAAAAGCATATAGCAAAGACTAAGAGCTTTCCTTTTACCCTTTTGAGAGTTCATCATCTTGAAGAGTTAAGCCTCTTTCTTAAGTGCTTAGGTCATATGGGAGGTGTCAAAGGGGTCTTGTAGCCTAAATTTGATAGGCCCTCATTCCTAGGTTACTTGGCATACTAAGGACAACTGTTTTGATAGCCATGGAGCTTACTTAGGTCCATTCATTTATTTGTTGTTAGAGAATAGAGGAGTTTAGATATTTAGCATTGTTAGTTTCAAAGTTTGTACTTATGAATGCTAGCATCTAACCCTTGTTTAATTCTTATCTTGATGGTGTTTAGTTTGTTGTTCAATTCTTGCTAAGTTAAGGCTATTTAGGTGTTAGTCTTTACTCATATTAGCATTATTTTGAAAACAACACATGCACACAAGAGTAGTTGATAGACCTTATGAATCCAACTTTTAGCAACTTTTGAAGTTCCTACTTGATTAATAATGTAACCTTAGGATGCATTTTCCTCAATTTATGCTTAACGTACTTTGCACATGTGAAAAACATAAGATTATGCATAACTAGGGAAGGAAACAAGCCCTACATATTTTTATAAGAACATGTGAAGCCATATTGAAATTCAGTTAGTAGTGTTGTGAATACCTTGATCTCTGATTCTGATGAGCTCGCACCAAGTTGTATAATCTTTGTATCATCACTCATTCCAATATTGATTGTGGTGGTTTCTTCTACCAAAAATTTAAATGTATCATTATCTTAGAATGATGTTGTAGGTTTTTGGAGGTCATTTGGTTTATACTAGACATTGAGTCTCCTCTCTTTAGCACCTCAGAAAGGTTTTCACTCAGGAGATACATCCTTTTCTTTTTGTTTATTTTTCTCTTTTTTCATTTTTTGCTTCTGACATAGTGTCTTGGTGAGGTTTTCGTTATGCGTGATTATATTTTTCTTATTTTCTTTTATCTTTAATTTTTTTTTGCTTTTTTTGATGGATTGGAGCACTCAAATTCCTCTCCAAATTAAGCATAAGCGTCGAGGTTTATATCGAAACCCTTCTTGTGATTTGATAAGGGAACATGGTCCTAAGTCCCAAGGATTTCATTGATGGCCTCATCATTCTAAAGAGGTCCATGTCAATGTGATTTTATTGATTATGAAGGATAAGAGATGAATAAATGATGTCAAGGGTATAAATGGATATATTCTCAAGGAATAGGGTGGTTTCAACCAAGTCTTCGAAGAGGCTATGTGTGGAACCACTCTCAATGTTCGGATTTAGGAGTCCTCTTAACTAGTCGTTATATCGAATATTACATGCCTCTTTTCAAATGTTTTATAACCTGAGAACCATGGCAATATAGATTTTCTTCATGTAATACGGGTTCAAGATGACCTTGTTCTCGTGGACCAAGTCCTTTGCCCTTCCAAGTTCATATTTATCATCATCTTGTAGGCCTTGGTATAATGCATTGACTTATAGCAGTCCTTCATTTGATCCTCATATAACCAAGAGCCATTAGAGCCATACATGTTCTCATCCTCTAAGAATCCATAACACCTCCAAAGAGTATTCCCAAGGTGGTAAAATAGAGCTTCTTTCAAGGGGGGGGGCACTGGGTGGTCTATAGTTGCATAAGGACAATGAAAGTCTACCAATATGGAAAGTGTTTTCAAGAGTGTATTCACCAAGACCTTTATGGAAAATTTTAGCTCAGTGTGTATTTAATATGTGGATGGGTGAGAGATAGATGTAGATGTTCTGGGATTGAAAGAGTGTGTCAGGGTCGACGCGATTATCTGCATCTAGGAATAACACGAGGCTCAGTGGATCATTTTTCGATAAAAGGACAATAATTAGTGTTGTTATGTATGGGTTTCAAAATCTTACAATATTCAAATGGTTTTGCATCAGAAAGCAAGGTAAAGTGTTTTCCATCATGTTGGAATTTTATGCATTGGTGGAAGGTGGAGGGAATGGATTGCATTGCGTGTATCCAAGGTCTTCAATAATGATATTATATGAAGTTTCCACATCAACATCATGATAAAGGGTTTTAAGGATTTGAGGTCCCACTTGTATAGAAAGGGTGATTTTCCCAGAGGACAGTTGTTCAATGTTGTCATAACCACAAATAGTTATAATGTTAGCTCCCAAACATTCCTCTGTGTGGCTAAGAAATCTCAAATTTTTCATGGAACCAATGTTTGAGGCTGTCTCCATTGTCAATAAGAACTCTTTTAACCTTATGGTTTGTTATGTATATGCTTTAATATACAAAGAGTTATTGTTCTAAAGGTTGGGGTTCAAGTAGGTCTTGAGGATCGAATGACACTATATGGAATGCTTGGACGAAAGATTGGCAATTAATGCTTGGAATTGCTAAGAATTAATGTCCTTAGGGACACGTGTTTCTTGTAAGAGGACGAGCAAGGATGGTCTTGTAGAACGGGCGACAACTTTGAGTAACTCTATGAGAGAGATATGTGCATGGTGTGTTTCTATTTGTCTTTAACTAGGTCATATGAACCAGATGTGGAAGCTTTAGTACTGGTTGCTGGTTTAGGGTTATTGCTAGGAACTATAGGTTTAGTAGACACTTGAGGCGTAGAGGAGGTTGATGGTTGCTTTGTTGCGGGCACCCAAAACCTTCTTTTGTCTTGTGGCCATCACACATTGGCAGGTGCTTGAAACTTAATAGTAGCAACAGAAATGAGGCATTTCCTAAAAAAATGAAATGATTCAATTTAAGTCAACATTATTTGACGATTAACCCTTTTTAGTAGTTTGTCCACTCGCGCCATGCTTAGGAGAAGGGTTTGAAAACACCTTTAAATTATCGTTAGGTGTCTTATTAGATGAGGGGCTTTTGACTGCGATGTCTCCACTATCAATGAGATCTTGAATGTAGTGGTGAAGCCTCATGCAACAATCTGTATTTGATGGTCGTCAATGCAATGAAAATTGCAATACTCATTTGCCTTGTTCCAAGACGGTTTTGGTTCCCCTTTGACCCAAGGCTTTGAGATAGGATAAGTGACCATGTCAGTGCTTATCAGTTGTCATAAAACACTTGAAAAACTCTCCCCTAACGGTGTAAAGTTTCCTCGCTTATTATCACGAGGAGGGGGAACTTCTTTACTGGGCACCACAATGTCTTGTTTGGATTTAGAATTGCTAGTTTGGATTATTCTGCACATTGTGTACATTGCGGTTATTAGTTACGCCATCGTTGACGACATCGATTACGATTGACGTATTTGGATTTATCTATGATGAGTGTTATTGTTATTGGTGTGATTGTTATCCTTAGAATGAGGCTTGATTAAGCCTTTTACAATGAGTGTTTTTTCTATTTGAGTTCCTTTCTCTATAATCTCCTCAAAACTGTTGAGGCAATGTATTTGCATGTGAAAGGACAATTCATTGTTAAGATTTGGTACGAAGATGTTAACTAATTGTTTTTCTGGAATGGAACATGGGAATCTGCTTGCAATTCCTCTCCACCGTTGTAAGAATAATGCAAAGCTTTTATTGGTTTGTTGTTTTGCATTACACAAATCCATCATTGTTATTTCTGAGTTGAGGTTAAAGGAGAAATATTAGATGAATTTCTTCGAGAGGTCTGCAAAATTGTTGATTGATTCCTTTGGGAGGTGTATGAACCAATTTAAAGCTTGCCCTCCATAACTCTTAGGAAAGAGGCGCAAGAAAGATATCATTGTATGCCACTTCTTGACGTGCTATGAAGACTCCTTTGATATGCTCTCATGGATCGTTTTTACCCTTGTATTTGTCGAATTTGAGCTTCTTGAAGGACCTTGGGAAGGGTATGCGTAGGTAGTCCTTATCAAAAGGGTAAGGACAAAACTCATCGAAGTTGAATTATTTTCATTGTTGCATTCCCAAAATTGTATCCTTCATCATTTGCCATTCTTGGGCGAATGGTGAATTAGTTTGTGGGATATTGTCAAGTTTTGAATTGTTTTTCTTGTTTTCTAGTTCATTATGTGTCTTGGATGCGTTGTCACCCTTTGTCTTTGTGTCTTTGTGACTCGTGTTGTTGGCGACTTTAGAGGCCATTAAAGCCGGCTGCGTGGCCATTGCATTGATTTGATCCATCATGTCAAGATGAGGGGTGAAAATTACATTCACCAATTAATTAATTAATGTAAAGTTAACATTATAACATAAATGTAAATGTAACTTATATAAAATAAATAAATGAAATAAACATATTGAACACAAAACACAAATATAATGTAGAATATCCCTAAATGGGTAAAAACCATGGAGAATAAATCCACTATCGAGAAAATTTTACATCCACAAGTCCAGTAACACTCTCCTCACTTCTATTCGCTATATTTTACAAGGATTTACCTTCATATTCACTAGCAATATTATTTTATCAATATTCGATATAAGAATTGATCTTTGATATCCTTAATATATGACCTAAGGTCATATTTAAATAAATTGAAGGGTTATGTCCTTCTTAAGTGACGAGGCACACCCCAATTTAATTGTTAGTTAATTAAATTAACCAACCAGATAATATAAAGTTTATATTTAAATAATATGAATATAGTTTATTTTATATTATTTAAATATAAACTATATATTATGATGCACTTAATATTATAGTTCTAACACTCCCCCTTAATATTAAGTGGGATCCATATGCCAACATTACCTGTTTGTACAACAAGATTTACAAATCCATAAACCCTAAAGGTTTAGGCTAACCCATGTATTTTTGAAGGAATTATAACACCTTCATCATGATAAAATTACATTTTGGTACAAAAATATTTGGAATCCATAAATCAAACATATGATTTATACGAAGCATGATTTGTGAGATTACATCTCACCATTTCTCACGAAAATGTTCTTATACTGCATCTCTAGGAAACTTTTATAATGCAAAGACATCCTTTACAAACATATGCACTCTGGACTATATTTTTCCTCGTAAACTCTACTAGTTTACATGTAAAATCTATCAGTTTAGTTTAGATCATACAAGATATTTTACAATGCTTTTAAACTAGAATAGAAGTATAGAGGAAAAGGAATCAATAACCGGTCAGCCATTAGGAGGTGACATTGTATGCACACTCCCCCTTAATGGAAACTCTGAAAGGCCAAGCATTGCACAGAACTTCCAGTATTTTATAGCACATAATGTCTTGTAAACATAACTGTAATCTTGATCTTCAGTATGATACAACTAGAGATATCTATCACCATAGAGAACCTTATCTTGGATAACAGTGCATATGAACTTCAATATGCTTCATTCTTTGATGTTGAACTAGATTCTTTAGAAAGAGTAATACAACTCTGACCATCATATAGAAGAGGAATACTCTCTTCAACTTCCATGAGCATCTCTTCCAACAACCTGCTTTAGCAACATGGCTTCTTTTCTACTTCCATTTTACTTCTCTGCCTCAGTAGAAGAAATGGAGACTATTGGTTTCTTTTGTTGTTCTAATTAATGGTTCGTGCACCAAAAAAATTGAACACATATCCAGCTGTATTTTATGATCTAACACAAAATCATCATGGTTAGAGTTATAATATGCATATAAACATCATAATGTTAGCATATATAATTTAAATCATTATTAATTGTCACTTTTAACCATATGTAAAAGTTAAACATTAGTTGTATAATAACTAACAGTAACTGATAATGTTTAATAACTAACCATGTTAAAATATGTCAAAAAAATTCAACACATTCACTTTTATAAAATATATATTAGATGCAATCAGTGTTGGACGTCTCCAAGTTACAAACACAAAGGTGTCCCCAAGTGTTATTTGATATGCATATAGGATAATATTTTAATAATCACATACTAAATTAGAATTTAGAAATGTATTATCAAAAACATATTTAACTTCATTATCTACTTTATCCTTTAAATGATAAGACATATAGATAACATATATGCAATAATGACCATATATCATGTCAGAATAATGCAATACAACATTATCCATCAATACGGACTTGCATAAAAACAGGTGAGGATTTATCTAGTTGAAGGTATTAAACACACCATTTTAGGAAATGGGGGTCTGGGGGCAGAAGCCCCCTTAATGGGGTCGAGGGGAAATTCCACCCATAGGGTTTGGGGGCAACGCCTTAGGCGCATTCCCTAATCATGGTACAGGGTGGGGTCGAGGGGTAGTACCCCTCAATGCCAAACACAATTTACAGTTTATTCCTCCTAATAAAATTGTCAATAATTAACTCTTTGAATGATCAAAAAATGATTATTAGTGACAATTTTATGATCAAATTTTCAATAATAAATTAGGTTTTATGGAGGAAAAAAACATTGCAAAAATATTTTAGAAATAATCCCCTTGTTTAGATTAAAAACGATAATGTCACTCGTTTTTCAATGAAATTATTTTCACATCATAATTTTGACTTCTAGTTGAACAAATTCTTATAAAAAATTATATTAGTATTGACAAATTTAATAATATTCAATTGATATGTGAGTGATTTTTTTTAATCTTGCCCCTTTAAGTAAGATTTTTATGTCAACTTGGTTGAGTTGGCTACCCAACTCAACCAGTTATTTTCACTGAGCTATGTTAACTTCTAAATTAATGTAATATCATTTTACCAACCAAACCATATATAATCTAACTAAGCTATGCAAATACCGCAGCCAATCCGCATAGGAGAATTGACAAAGCAATTGCAACCGAGCCACACAGGAGAACCGAGCTCATGAAGAGTTTGTTGCATTGAGGAGATTCATTTAAAGGAGTGGTGAGACATGTAAAACACCCACCTGTTATTACTTGCTTATAGCCTTCCACTTAGCCCTGTAACATTACACCGATGTGGGTAAACCACACTACGAAGGATAACCAAGGTGGACTATATATGTTTCATGAGGCAAGGAAAGGGTCTTGTGGAGGGACACGCAGGTTATAAATGATGCAAGGCTCGTAGAAGCTTAGCGGACCTTATAACACCTTTCGCAGTCCACAAAGGGGTGGGTATTTAACATTTTATTAAAATTTAAACTTCAATCCATAGTTGAGAGGTGTGAGGTTACATAGGTTTATATATTTTAGATTTTAGGTTTATCTAATTTAGATTTAGGCTAATATATATTTTTAATATAATAAAAAAGGTTTGGTTTTAAATGGGGACCAAAAAACCCCATACAAAATAGAAGCAAGTTTTTAAGAAAAAAATACTTTTGAATCTCAAGGACTCCATTTCAAGAGAGACTTGAAAGTAGCCAAACTCTCGGAGTTTACATGATTGATACAAGAATATTTTTGAAGCATCTAGGTACCCAAGTTTCAAATACATGCAATTCCTCAAGGAACATGACGATATTTAATGGTGAGTTGCATTTGCAAAAATCCCAGAATTAGATTGTGTATGACATCCCTGCTTAGGTATTACCAGCTCGAACCACCTGACATTTCAAATCGGCCAATTTCATGTTTGAGTATCTTCGTTGCTATTTACAAGCCTCTTGATCCTCAGCCTGAGTACCAATATTAGCCTCTTTATCAAGACTTTTCACATGATTGATTCGTTACAATACCCGAGTTATCCAAATAGGTGGCTGCAACTTCATCATTGTCAGAAGAACTTAGACTCAACTTCATGTTATTTTTTGGCCTCTTCAGAAGCAACCTGGTTTTGAAGCAAAGAAATCCATTGCTCTTACATAAAATAATCTACTTGAATCCCCTTGATGGTTATGTTTTGGGTTTCAATCCTTTGATGTGGATATTTTAAATCCTGCATGACCTTTCTGTCCACGTAATGAGAATTCAAAAACTACCTTTTGTATTCTATTTTCTTTCTAAAATATAATTACATAATACCAAATTCATCACAGGCATTGTGCATGGTACTCAATATTTCTATTTATGGCATTCTTTCATTGGAACATGCAGAGCAAGTAAAATTTTCTCTTCGCACCAAGAAATGGCACTCTGATCGACCCACCATGCATGAATCTACCAGAGTTCTAAATTTGATGTTGATAGTGCCTTCTCCTAAGAAAGTTCATAGTAATAATTACATGAAGAATCCTTGGACTTGAATATGCAGATGATAAGCACATAGATGTTACTTTGGAGCACAAGTAACACTTCTGATGGGCATTTGTTTGTGAGATTTTGTGAGGTGATTTCTACAAAACACTGTTTGACTGGAATGAGATGTAGGTGACGTTGTGCCAGAACAAGTGACCTATGGAGGAAGAACACGAGGCTCATAATATGGTCACAGAAGAGAAAATTGAGGATGGATAGGTGGTGAGTGAAGATTTAATAGAATTTTCTTTTATAAAATTTAACATTTTATTCTTCTATTTTATAAATCCTTTCTACAAACTCACACCCATTCTATATGGCAGGAATTGATTTTGAAAAATTATCATCATCATAGGCAATCATGTGATAAATCGAGCTTAAATCATCGAATCCTAGAATATTATATATTTTTCTTTCCAAGATGTATAGGTTTGATATCAATTATGGTTATAAGAAAAAATAAAAATAACTATTAAATAGTTATAGATTTAGAGATAAGGTTATAAACTATAGGTTTATAGAGTCTAAAAATCTATAGAATAAAGTTTATAGGTGAGAATTTAGACAACAATATAAATGTTTTGATACTATAATATTTACAAGAATAATACATACATACATACCTACTATACATACAGGTATTTTTTAGTTTTTGAATAACGAAGGTAAAAAAATTGTACTTGAAATTTTTATGAGAAATACGAAGATTTTATAAAAAAATATACAACTATTATAGTTTGTGTTTAAACTATAGGTGCAAAATTTACATAGGCCCTATTTAGGACATCAATGAGGAGACATACAAAATTGATTAGTATTTTCAGAATGTGCGAACACATGTATTACCAGGTTTTATCAATTTTACCTGGTGAACAATTGATAAATTTGATAGGACCTATTTTAGAAAATTCTTATTTCCCTATGTATTGTGGGGTTTGTCTCATGGTCTTTGTAACTTTCCCTTTAATACTCGTATTAACATCTAAAATCATTTACCCTACATACATTTGAAACTATAGAGAATCTATAAAATATTTCATATATTAATTTACCCTTACCTGTATGTGATTTTCATGCGCATGTGAACCCGTTTCACCTGTGCACACACCAATCTCCAAAAATATAACATTTAAGAGGGAAGGGGGGGTTAAATAGGTTCCCAACCAACTAACCACCCAATTTCCCAACATACATGACTTTATGATAAGTTAAATTATTCAACCAATACTTTATCCTTCTCTGGTACCATGTCAGGATGAGGGGTGAAAAGGTATATTTACCAACTAATATTAAATGTTAGGTTAACATACATTAATTCCCAACCATGGACAACCTTATATAATATTGCACAATAACACCCTAATTTCACATCTGTCCTAAATCAATTAATTCCCCTTCCTCATTTCCCACAAAAATACACTTCGAATTAATCAAATATAATTTGATTAATTATCCATTTCAAAATCCAAAAAATAACCCAATCCTCACCACATGTCATTATTCTCCATGTTTTTCTACTATTGAATTAAAAATTCAAAATCAAATCCTCACCCACTCTTCGTGGTCCCCACTCACCTAAAATCCTCCACTTATGAATTAAAAATCCAAAATCAAATCCTCACCCATTCTTCGTGGTCCCCACTCACCTAATCTTGCCCACATTTTCAAACCATGATTACTTAAATTACTCTAAGTTAATCACTCCCCCAGGCTATAAATACAGCCTTACCCCTCCCCTCTAAAGACATGGAGAATAAGCTTGAATGCCTTGTCTAAGTTCTTGCATCCTTTGAGAAAAGAACATCCTTCTGCCTCATCCTAATGCCCAAATAGCCTCATCTTGAAGCACCCCAAATCCATAATCCTTTTACCCATTTGGTGCAAAGTAAGTGGATCATTGTTGCAGGAAGGCCTTGCTCCGTCTTGAAGAAAAGCACCTACATATCACACAATCAGGGCTCAATCCATGTTTCCTAGCCCATTCTGAGGTTTGCTACGGAATGTGAAGGAGGAGGTATGATTGTTAGTATTTTACTTCCTTGTTAGTAGTGCATTTTTCCTAGCTTACATTCTGGCACGCCCGGTTACTTTTGATCTGTTACCATTAATTTCCCAATTAGTGGTTTTATCCATTCTTTGTTTATTATTGTTCGTTATTATCTCCTTTTCTGTGCCTTATGGCCTTCTTTGGTTAACCTTCACGCTGTGGGTAGTGTTTTTGTTGTGCGGTGTCTTGTGGTGCATCTACAGGTTGTAGTAACAATGACATTATGATGCTCGTCATCTCTTTGATCTCCATAGTGCTCGGTGTCTAGCAAAAAGAACATTCATCCCCTGCTCTAGCTACTCGTGGGTCACCGTGGAAAAATATTTTGGTATGGGAAACCAATCAGAAATTCATTACTTTCTTTATCTCTTTATTTCTTTTTGCTACAAAATTTGTTGTATACTCTTAGAGCTCATATCTTCTTTAATATTCAATTAGTTTTTAAATCTTTTTTAAATCTCTATCTATTTTTGATTTCCAAACAAAACAAAACAATTTATTATTTTTTTACAAAATAAAAAAACAAAAATATTATCTTATTTTTCTTTCCCTATATTCATTTCTTATATATCTATATTTTTCATTTTAACTATAAACATTTTATTTATTTCTTTAAAAATCAAACTTTAATATCCTAACTACCCATAAATCATTTTATTTAAAAAATTTTCAAACAACTCCACCTATATACACTCTTAGTTTATCCTAATTTATCTTTTCCATTTTATTCATCCTTTTCTTACCCAAATTTTGGCTCTTGCATATATCAATCTTACTATTTATATCAGGTTTCTTCATTTCCCTTATAAATAAATTCTAAACCTATAATCCTAAACTAAAGCCTATCTACCCAATACCTCCCGATCACAAGCTCTCCCCTTCCTCCACCATTCCCTTCCCCTAAAATCCCCATTTCCCCATTCCCTCCCAACTCCCATCTCTGACTCCTCCACTCCCATCACATCCCCACCCCCACTCCTTCCCATCCTTCTCCTTCCCACCAACTCCATCCCTCACCTTTCCTCCTCCATCCTCCTCCCATCCCCCATCCACTCTCTTCCCTTCCCTCCCTATTTCCCCCCACCCCTACCTCTACCCCCTTCCCACTACCCATCCTCCCATCCACCTCCTTCAGACCCCCACCCATATTCCTTCCACCTTCCACCTAACTCTTCCCCAACACTCCTGTCCTTCCTCCCATGTCAACTCTGCCTGCTCCCCCTCTCTTTACGAGATCTCCCCACTACCTCGGCCACGAATCCCTTCTCCCACTCCTTCCTCCCCCCTCCACTCCCAATATCTTCCCTGCTCCCACCCTCAACACTCTTCCCACTCCTCTGATCCTTCTCTCCCCATCAACATCTCCTTACATCCCATCCCCATCCCTCCTTCCCCTTGATCCTTCCAATCCCAGACCACCTATCCCTTTCCCCTCCCTCATCCACCTCCACCACTGAATTTCTCCCACATCCCCATCTCATCCCTCAACTCCCCATCCCCCTCCCCCTCCATCGTCCTATCTCCCAAATGAATTTTCCTCCTCCCAAATCCTCCCTTAAACAAACTATTTTCCCTTTCTATAGTGATTCCTCCATTCGCACCTTCAATTGGCAGTTTATTAGGAACTGTATAATCCAATCCCAATTTGATTGTCTTCTTCACACAAACCACTTTCCCCATTATATTTCACCAAATCACACTTTCAAAATTTTTCCATCGATTTATCCATATTCATTAAACCATTAAGTTTTATTTTTTAATCTATTCATAGACATCCATTTGGTATGAATTCGGTAACTAAATTGACCAATTTCCACTCACCTTCCCCTCAACAATCATTGTTTCACCTTCCTTGATTACCATTATGTTGTATAGTTTTTACTTTTAATATTCAAAACCCCTTCACATTTTTCCACCATCCCCAATTCCACATATCCAAATAAGTCAAATTCCTTTTGGACTTTTATCTTCGTGATTCATTTAGTCCAACATTTATAATCATTTTATTATCTTAGAGTATATTTATTATATCATTAATAAGTCACCATCTTTTATATTCAATTATCAGTTTATTTACTTGTCCTTTCCTCCATAGTGTCAACACTCCCACATCGTTTCCACTATCTTAGTTCCATTTTCTTCTTTTGACGATTTAATCATCCTTAAAGTCCTTATTCACATCAATTAATCCATTTATCTATTAAGATTTTCCTTTCAATTTTCTTTGTGCTCCTTCATTATAAGTCCATTAATTTTTTTATATAATTAACTTTTGAATCACCTTGTGTACTTAGTTCACACATTTTCATTTTTCACTTTTTTATTTTTTACTTCTTGTTTTTTAATGAATTCTAACTTGCTTACTCTAATCACTTCATTTAGGTCATTGAATGCTTCGATTTGTTGTGCAATATTTTTTCCCAACAAATTTTTCATGAGTTCATGTTATCTATTTTTTTTATTTTTTAACTTATTAGAAAATCTAAAAACTACAAACTCCACATTTTATTTTATCAACTTTATTATTTGATTTTGAACGTTTTGTGATTACAATTATTTATTTTTCATGATCATTCTACTAACATTGTGTGTAGGTACAAACTAGTAATCATTTTCTTGCAGGACCTTTTTCGACAATAAAGGACCTTTTCACACCTATCCTGCCAACATTATTGGGTTCACATTCCTGGTCGTCATCTTTTGCACACTGGAGGCCACCCGGGCTCCGCAAAACAAATTTTTTTTTGCCTTACATTCCAATTTTCCAAGACGACACTTCTGGTAACATTTTTAATGCTCTTCTTTCGTTGTTTTTTTTTTTTTGTGAAGATAATCATTATTACTATTTCACAATCACGATTAATTGTAATAATTGTTAACATTTTACAAAAATCTATTCCAATTGTATCCACGTATGCTCTTTTCCTGCGCCTTCGAGTGATCTGGAAAATCAGAAATGGTCGCAATTGTTTAGTTTCTTGTTCTAACATTGCAGGATCCATCTAGCCTTGTTTTCTAATTTTCATTTCAATCATTATTTTACTTCGTCATATTATTAATATTTATTCGGTCGTTGGTTGTGTATGCTCTTCTCTTGTGCCTTCGAGTGATCTGGAAAATAAAAAACAACCACGATCAATTTTCTAACATTTTGTCTATAGGATAACTTCTAATTTTTTTTGTAGGACCGCGTCACTAGAATATTGTAAAAAAAAACACAAAAACAAACAAAAAAATTCCGCAAAAGTACCACCATTCAAAGAAAATTGCTGAAACCAATATTTTTTTTAGCACGCTCAGGTACGCAATTATTTTCTGCTAGTGATTTATTTCAAGTTGGAAAGAACCTTGCATTTAATCACTTCATCATTTTGTTTTTACACGTAGTCGAGGTGGATTTCATCACCACCAAAGCTACACCAGTGACGTGGACTTGACTACCATGCACCAACAACATTTGCATCTGCATTACACTTTGAGACCTAGTCTCATCACAACGTTTGGTATTTACCTCACCCCTGCTCTTCACTTACAGGTAATGTTGTCATGTGGTGCATGCGAGTCACGCCTAAATAGCTGTAACAACGAAGCCTGGGCATCATCTATGTAAATCTTTGGGGAGTTATAAGGAAACCATACACATTCATCCCCCCATCACCTTCCACCTTTTCACAAAACCTGTTTTGGATGTGGTGATTCACTCTGAAGCAGGCAAGTAAGAATTGGTGAGTCTCCTCCAGTGCTCTAAGGGTTCCCCGTACCAATTCTGTCCCCATACAGAATTAGGTATATCAGGACTAGGGTATATCAGAGGATGCATATTTTTGGAGTAATAAGAGCCTGCATCCATCATTCCACAACATACTTGTATGATTGCATGAAACAATGATCATTCCTGAAGAATTTACCTCCTGAGCCAAAACAATTTGATCCACATGATTGCTTGTTGTTTGTAAACAAAATAGTTTAGCATTGTTTTATCATAAAACTTGGCTGATATCAATGTGTTCATTGTAAAAGTTCAAACCCTAGTTGTGTTCCACAAAAAAATCATTTCTCGACCAATTCAATACCAAGCGAAAACATCCAAACAATCCAACAACGCAGACCAAAACATCACACTGATTTCATTAGCTTGCTTCAGCCAACAATACATCTACCATAGCTTGTCTTCGGCTATATCCAACTGATATTGAGTGACTAGCATTCACTCCCCATATCGTCAATTGTCAAAACATCCTTCATAGCTCGTTTCAAGCTATATCAAACTAATATTGGGTGACTTGTTTGAGTTCACTCATTATTTTTTCAACCATCACGTTTATCCAAATCACAGCCAACACAAATCCTTTCATAACTCATTTTGAGTTATATCACAACCATATTGAGATTAACCTGTTTGAGTTACTCTCCCCATCAACAATCCAGAGCTTGTTCAAGCCAAATCTACACAACGTGAAACAAATTCCCTAATAACTCGTCTCGAGTTATATCACAATCATATTGAGATAACTGTTTGAGTTACTCTCCTTATCAGTCATCACGAGCTTATTCGAGCTAAATCCAAAGTAATCAAGTTCTCATTTAATCACACCTGCTCAAAATTCCTACCCACTTTTCAGCTTAATCAGGCACATTTCATCATGGTATTCACACGTAGTCACAATCATGAAAATGATGATGAAGAAGTCACACAACCAGAACTCACCAATGAAGAACAAGAACAAGTCAATAGGGTGATAGAACAAAACAAAAATGAATATCTATTACGCATCCTAGCCATGGGGGAAAAACTACCCCCTGACTTTGGGACTGAAAATTTAAACAAACTTATCGACAATGGTGAATCAAGTTATCACAAATGAAATACCAAACAATCCAAATAGCTCTTCGGCCGATGAGTTATTCACTAAAATCTAAGACTTAACAAAGAAACTTGAGGAAGCAACTGCTAGAGCTGAAAGATTAAAAGACTCCAATCTAGACCCCAATACTCATGACATTCTTGATAAACCGTCCCCTGCCTCTCCATTTGCACAAGAATGGAAACATATGAAAGACACCATTCAGGGACTACAAAAACAATCAAAACAATTCAACTTTGAAGAATTGTGTCCTTATCCATTTGATACAGAGATATCACGCTTACCATTTCCGTCATCCTTCGAAATCCCAAAGTTTGATAAATACAAAAGCAAAGGTGACCCCCGTGAACATGTCAAGGAATTTTACATGCAATGTCAGGAAGTTTCCTATCGAGACATGTACCTTTTATGATTATTCCCCCAAAGTTTAGGAGGACAGGCTTTAGACTGGTTTTTCCATCTTCCCAAAGGGTCGGTCACGACATTCGCAGACTTATCAGAGAAATTTTTCAAACATTTTTCCTATAACTTAGACTCAGAAATAACCATGCTTGATCTCTGTAACACTAGGCAAAGGCCAAAATGAAAACTTTTCCTCCTTTTTACAACGATGGCGAGGAATTGCAAGCTGATTTCCCTGCTCAGTACCTAAGAGACAACTAGTTAGCATTTTTGTTCCTAATCTCAATGCCGAATTATCATTCCACATGCAAATGCATTGTCTAAATAGTTTCAAAGAAGTCATTGAAAAGGGAACACAAATAAAAAAATCCCTCATTTCTAAGGGCTTACTTAAAGCACCCTTTAGGGACCAACCTTATCGAGACACCCCTCAGAACCAGGACAAATCTAAATTCTTTAACCAAAATTGAAATATAGTCAACGATGGCGTTACTGATTCCCACCATGTCTGAAACATTCAAAACAATCCCATCAACACATTAAAATCCAAACAACCAATCATAATCCCTAGAAAGGAAGTTCCTTCTCGGGACCGACGAAGACAGTTCACTCCTCTCGGAGAAAGTCTATCTAGTGTCTTTCGTCATTTGGAAAATGCCAATATGATTACATATCCCATCGTCAAACCCTTCGAAGAAGGACAACCCAAACCAAATTGGTATAAGGACAATGAATATTGTGATTACCATCGCATAAAAGGGCACTCTACAGATCGATGCATGCAACTCTGCCATTACGTCCAAGACCTGATTGAACGTGGAGACATAGAAGTTGAAAATACTTCTGAGACAAAAACACCTAATGAAAAACTTCACATGTTCAAAAATCCCTTCCCTAACCACGATAACAATTCAAAAGATAAGGGTCAATCATCAAGCAATGTCGAGTATGACTCAGTCATCTCGACCATAGACTATGACCAAGACTTAGTGGCAACTATAAAGATCAGAACTGACTGTGTGATCACCACTAGACAGAAAAAAATGTGGGTCCCTACAACAAAAAAAATCTGCCACTTCATCCCCCACATCACCTCCTAATCCACCATCTAATTCCGCCACCAATTCCACTCCACAACCTATGCCATCATTCAATATTGTCAAACAATTGGAGAAGACTGCAACACAAATTTCCATCATGGAATTACTTAATTCTTCTCCCGCACTACAACGCATCCTTATGCAAACATTGAATAACACTCGTGTCCCTGAGGACATCAATTCACAACAATTCCAGGCTTTAATTACACATCTTACAGTCCCCAATCCTATTTTATCTTTTGGTCCCACTGACCTTCTTAATCCCAACATCGCTAATAATCATTCTTTATATGTCGAGGGTTATATAACTCATCGTAAGATCAAGTGCGTATTAATCGACAATGGATCCACATTGAATATTTGTTCCATGAAAATTTTACGTTGTCTAGGTTACACTGAAAATGATTTACAAAACAATATCATAACCATTCGTGGGTATGATAATAGTGAGAGAAAGTCTGAAGGCACAATCACGTTGCCTCTCCAAGTTGGACCCATCACCTTAGACATGGTATGTCATGTGGTGGATGTAGAAGTTGCATATAACATTCTCATCGGCCGACCATGGATTCATGCCATGAAATCCATCCCATCAACGTTCCACCAATGTATTAAATTTCCTCATTTGGACAAGGAATTTACGTTACGTGTAGATCCCCAACCCTTTGAGTATTGTAGATTCCTCGAAGGATGGTATCGACATGATCACTATTGTCCATCAACAGATAAGTATGCTCCACCTCGCATAATCCCTAATGAAACATGCATCGATCCAGATACACTCCCTAACAATGATCTGAAACCATCATCTTCTAACCAAAACACATTTTCCAATCCATTATCTTCTACTAGTCAACAATCTTCCACCAGTCCTCCTCCCACTAATCAATCATCTTCTTCCACTAATCAAGCTTCTTCTTCCAACAACAATTATTCTTCCACCACACCATCTTCTTCCTCACCTAGCCAACCTTCTTCATCCAACCACACCTCTTCTATTAAGATACCTTCTCCTGTGAATAACCAAACTTCATCCTTCAATCCACCCCCTTCTTCTTATAACCCATTCTCTTCATCTTTTAAAACTACCAAACTGACTTCCCCACCACATGAGGTACCTATTGGTCCCCCATCCCACACATTTAAAATCATTGACACAGGATGCGGTGAATATCAATTTCAAAAGATGGCAGACTCCTTTTATATCAACAAATCCCCACATAGCTACGGAAAACCTAATGCTCCACATCTGAGAATCCATCCCACTTACCAAATGGGACAGTCAGTTTGGAAAAAAATTGGTTATCTTGACAACGAACATATTCCAAGTTCTTCAGGATCTTGGTTATATAATGACGACTTTGCTCCATGTTATGAGTCCCCTCAATTTACCAAAGCTCATCGAATAATGAAAAACATGCGATGGAAGGGTAAAGGACTCAGTCCAAATGAACAAGGTTGTTTAGACCCGATCAATTACACACAACATCATGGTAAACATGGTCTAGGTTTCAAGGTGTTTGATGTTGCTCCCGTAATAATTTCAAGTGATAACGATGACACCAGTTCTGATAATGACACCAGGTCTCCACGTAGCCTTTTTGAGGACCTCGCTGAAACACATCTTTACTTTGAACATTTATCTGTTAATGTCATCAATTTTGAGCCTACGCATCTGACTCTCATAGACCATGGCCAACCACATCATGCGGCCATGGACATGTTCCAAAATGATGAAGCCATCAAATAATTCCTTGGAACTCACGACCAAATCCCTACTTCTGACCATAGAAAAGGATTTGAAATCAATCTAAATGAATTGGCCTATTTTGGTGAAGAAATAAAATATTCATATCCTTCACCCTCAGAAAATTTGGATCAGAAGCGCAAACAGAAAATTTCCCATAGTCAAAATCTCACCACCACCCTATCAAACAAACATGTCAATAAAAAGTCTCAACATTACACACAAAAATCTTGTACCAACTCCCCTAAATCACCCGACACCGATGACCTACATCAACCATTAGCATCATTCTCTGAAAAGGATACATCTAAAATGCTTGTAGAAGAAACTAAAGACATAAACATTGGAACCACCGAACAACCAAAAATTTTACAACTTGGCATTAGTCTGTCTGACCAAGAATGCATGGAATTCACAACACTCCTTATTGAATTCCAAGATATATTTGCATGGACATATAAGGACATGCCAGGCCTGGACCCATCTCTTGTAGTACACCATCTTGTGGTGCATCCAGATGCAAAACCTATAAAACAAAAACTACGCAAAATGCATCCCCAAGTTACATTGCTTGTCAAAGCTGAACTCGAGAAACTCTTGGAAGCTGACTTTATCCGACCTATTGATTATTCGGCATGGATATCTAACATAGTTCCCATAGCCAAGAAAACCCCAGCATCAGAATATGCACAGACTTCTGAGACATCAACAAGGCTTGTCCCAAAGATGACTTTCCCTTGCCAAATATAGACATGATTGTTGATTCTACGACAGGCCATGAAATGCTCTCCTTAATGGATGGATTTTCTGGTTACAATCAAATACGTATTGCTGAAGGGGATCAACATAAAATGACATTTACTACACCATGGGGCACCTTCTGTTATAAGGTCATGCCTTTCGGCTTGAAAAATGCCTGGTGCCACCTATCAACGAGCAATGACTGTCATCTTCCATGATATGTTACATGATATCATGGAAGATTATGTTGATGATATATTAGCAAAATCAAAAACATGAATAGGGCATCCAGGTGTGTTGAGATGCATTTTTGATAGATTACGTGAGTATAAGGTTCGTCTTAACCCAAAGAAATGTGTGTTCGGAGTGACCTCTGGTAAATTGTTAGGGTTTATTGTCTCACAAAGAGGCATAGAAGTGGATCCTGCAAAAGTCAAAGCCATTATGGAAATGCCTCCTCCTCAAAACCTAAAACAATTACGCAGTCTTCAGGGAAAGATACAATCTATTCGGCATTTCATATCACAGTTGGCTGATAAGTGCCATCACTTCAACCAGTTACTCAAGAAAGATGCACAATTTCACTAGAACCACGATTGTCAAGACTCTTTTGCTAAGTTAAAAGAATACCTCTCTAGCCCACCTGTTCTTATGTCACCAGTTGCCGATAAACCCATGTTTCTTTATACATCTACCACTGAACATGCCATAGGAGCTCTATTAGCACAACATAATGATCAAGTAAAAGAACAGGTTGTATATTACCTTAGTCGAACACTTATTGAGCATGAAGTACGTTATTCCCAAATCAAAAAAGTATGTTTAGCGGTCACCTTTGCATTCCATAAGTTACGTCATTACTTGCTCAATCACACAACTAAGTTGATTGCCAAGATTGATCCTCTCAAGTATCTGTTGTCCAGACCCATTCTCATGGGAAGAATGTCTAGTTGGGTCGTATTACTTAGTGAATTTGATGTCAAATTTGTTCTGCAGAAGGAAATTAAAGGACAGGCCCTTGTAGACCAACTTGCCGAGGCACCCCTTCCTGGCACAGAACCACTTCATTTTTCTTTTCCTGATGAAGATCTTCTACACATAGACATTGTGCCAACTTGGACTCTATTTTTTGATGGATCTTGTAATCTCCATGGCTCAGGGGCTGGTATTTTTCTTATCACACCTAGCGGACACGTTATCCCCAAATCATTTCACTTAGCATTCCCATGTACCAACAATATCATAGAATATGAAGCTCTAATCATAGGATTAAAACTAGCTATATCTTGGAATCTTACAGAATTAGTTGTATTTGGTGATTCTTTACTTATCATCAAGCAAGTTACTGATGAATACCAGGTCAAGGATGAAAAAATTATCCCATATAAAAGCATGGTGGATAGTCTTCGAAGTTATTTTTGATTAATTAGCTTTGATCAAATCCCAAGAATTCGTAATAAATCTATTGACGCTATGGCAACCATTGGATCCCTATTAGAAATCGCATCTAGTCAACCCCAGGTACATTTTCTCATAGAACATCTCTTAATGCCTGCCTATGATCTTCCTAAAAACACTATGGTATGTGAGATCGTGGGTCCAAATAACCCTTGGTACCATGATCTTTATACCTTCATTCATGATAAAACATTTCCTGCCGACATGAAACCAATGCATAAACGTGCTTTAGCACAACGTGCCTCTCGTTACACCATTTTAGCAGAAACTCTTTATAAATAAGGATATGATGGCACCCTGCTCTAATGTCTTAATCAGGAAGAAGCCTCGAGTGTCCTAGCTGAAGTCCATTCTGGTATCTGTGGAGCACACATGAATGGTATAGCCTTAGCCAAGAAAATCCTACGAGTTGGATATTATTGGCCCACCATGGAAAGTGATGCATGTCATTTTGTCAAACGATGTCAAGCATGTCAAAAGCATGGAAATATTATCCATGCACCTTCCCAAGCATTACAATTGATAACCACACCATGGCCCTTCTCTCAATGGGGACTTGACCTCATTGGTAAAATCAGACCAACATCGTCCGATGGACATAAGTTCATCATTACCGCTACTGATTACTTCATTAAATGGGTGAATGATATGCCTCTCACTTATGTTACCGGTAGCCAAATATCAAAATTCATTTTTAATAATCTCATATGTCGATTTGGTATTCCATCCGCTCTGGTCACAGATAATGGAAAATCATTTAAAAACCAGGATGTAAAAGACCTAGCCAAACGTTTTCACATCAAACTTAAGTGGTCCACTCCATACTACCCTCAGGGTAACGGTCAAGCAGAAGCAAACCAATAAGACTTTAAAATCCTCATGGAAATTTTTTTCAATACCCATGAATGTAATTGGCATACTCAAATTTACCCCGCTCTTTGGGCTTACCGTACATCTTACCACACACCTATACAAGCCACCCCATTTTCCCTCTTTTATGGTTGCGAAGCCATTTTACCTATTGAGATAGAAATCCCATCCTTGAGAATCTCCCTTAAAGATGTAATTAATGAGGATGAATACTGACAATCATGGCTTCAAGAGCTTGAGCTTCTTGATGAAAAATGACTTAATGCTCTCAATCATCTTCAAGTCTATCAAAACTGACTGCAATGCAGTTATCATAAAAAGGTAAGACCCAGAGAATTCAAAATTGGCAACCTTGTTTTAAAAGAAAATCAAAATAATACCACTAAAGAGTGAGAAAAACAAGGAAAATTTGAGCCTAATTGGTTAGGACCCTATGTAATTACAACTAAATTTGGCTCTGGAGCCTATAAGTTGGCCACTGAAGATGGTCACAATCTTGATGAACCAATGAATGTAGTTCATTTAAAGAAATTTTACCCTTGAGATGTTCAATATTCTAGAAAACAACAATGTGTACATTGTTTCTTCTGTCTTTCTTATCTCTGAATAATTTAAATTTATTCATTTCCATTGGCAGATATTTTCTTTATCAAAATCACATCTTCATATTTATCATCAGGATATAGGTGCTAATTGATGATTTAAATACCCATATATTTAAATCTACATAAACCTTAATGCAATCCATTTCCGATAACTGTCATGAACCATGTACAACTGTATGAGAGAATACTGAACCTACTCGTTCTCCCTCAATGCTCTATATGAGCCCTTACCTGAAATGTATCCTATGGTTCTCCTTTGTCAAGGTATGATATATAAGTGAATGCTCCTAAGTGTCTACCTAGGTTCCACCTATGAAATCCACAGGCATCTGACAACATAGATTTAGGGAAATCTCGACAGTGTAATCAGTAACTTACACCACTTTGTGTAAAGTTTTTGAGTCATGTATGCCATGCTCAATTCCATGAAGGCACACTCGTCATAAGGAAATTTTCATTTCACCTTTACCACTTATTCAGTTATATGGATTCACAACTTAGATGTTGTAAATAGCTACAAGCCTTGAATAAGGTACAAACTAGTTTAACCTACACAAGAATGTACCTCTATGTCATCCTAGGGTGCCTATGGAAAAGTAAGTGTTTAATGGACAATTTTTATTTGTTACTTTCCCACTTCCCTTTCTATAACCATCATAAGTTGATATAAGGGTGCATTCCCAGGAGGCCCATTCTAACTTTGTAACTCTATCAAGGTTTGTACTTAAGGAAACACCATGCCACACTTCAGCCTCTTGATGAGACAACTCGGTATGGCTACTAAACAACAGTATCCTAATAATGACATCTATCATTATAGGGATACGACTGTGTAGCAATTGCATGAGTTAACCCACCAAGAAACTGATGTGGGACATGGTATCTAAAGTTTCCAAGGTACTTATTATCATAAAGAATGGTCAATATTTTACAACACCTCTATGAATGGGTCGTACCCTAAATCTAGTTTAAGGTGATCCCAGTACCTATATCTCTGTATCACTTAATTACCTTACTAGGTCTTATACCCAAGTTAACCACTGATAAAATGATACTATCAAGGTCTAGGATCATTATTTCAGTTTTAAAAACTGTCCCATCTTAATCAACTAAGCCCATGTTTTCTTCATTCCATAACTTAGGGATATGTACTCACATAAAGTAAATTATTTAGGTATGATTCATACCTTTTATTAAGTACCATAGACTGTCAATGCCAACCATCATTTCAGTTTAAGAAACCACTTTTCTTAATTGCAACTCAGTAAAGAGCGTTCATTTATTTTACTATCTCCAACAAGTAAGATATATCTGGGGTATCCAATATGATAGATTTTATGAACCACTTACCCATTTATCTTTCCCTGTCATAGCCTTTTAAAATATCTCTAATTCTCTTTAAAGATAATTACAGTATTGACCAGGGATGAGATTCAAATGTTATGTTCTTTTTAACTTAGTATGCATGTTCCCATATTACTTCCATTGTATCCGACATGCTTATGTGCTCATAATGATGCATCATGGAAAAAACCCTAATTAAAAACATTTCATCTCCTTGAGCAAAGTATTTCATAACACAATTTACCACAATTATACAATTCCTGAAAAGTGAAACCATAATCAAATATATATTCATGTTAGACTACCATAATCTTGTCCTCTTGTTGCTTATGTGTATCATCCTTGTATAGGACTTAGTGTTGATTTCACTTAGAAATCAATATTACATTCCTATATCTTTGACTGTTTGAGTACACCCTATACAAAACCTTTGGAGAACTTAACACAATTATACAATTAGATTGTTATTTTGCATTTTATAAAGAGACATTTACCCATTAGTAACCTTATCTATTTCCAAGTATGCTTAACGTATGATTAATTAGAACAAGATATTCTTAAGCAACATTTCTCCAATAGTTCCTTATATGATCCCTAGAATCTCACACATAAGATGTGTATAGCACCTACTACATGATTGATACTAATGATTAATACAATAGTATTGTAGATACTGATTTCCTAACTTGATATATTTATGACTCATAACTCATCAATCGACAATCAATCACTTATAAAACAATATATAGCAACAGGAAATCTGTCTTAATTTCATTTATGAGATAAATACAACTCATGCCCATAAGCATGACCAAAATCTTTCATTTTAATGAATAAAACAGTTACATTAAGTAGCAAGCCCTTTTTCCATTTTCAAGGAGAAGTATTTCATCTTAAGAACATTCAAGTCAGTCATATCTTCAAACCTTCCTCGTTCAAAATAATATACAAGACTAAATACTTCCACCTTCTTTCTCGGCGTTTGTCTACAAAATTGTTAGCATGAGTCAGTTCACATGAACTGAGCATGATAAGCCTTAACTCATCATAACAACATACTCTACTTAATTATTTCATAAAAATAACCCATATTATTTTTATGAATCAATACTGCAGAGCTTAAGTAGATAAACAATTCTTTCTATAACATGTCAGAAGCAAGCAATTTAATGAGCCATAAAAGAAATCAATTTCAGACTTAATTTTCCATACAACTACTTCAGTCATTCAGAAATAGTCATATAATTCATAAGATACATGAGAATTATAAGTATTCAAAGACTTACCGTATAAGAGTATCAAGATTTCACTCATGAAATCCCATACTTGCATGCCTGAAATCGTTTTACTCAACAATTAAGTAACCATATAAATATCAAGAACACATTCAAGAAATCTCTCAAATCTTCACAACAGATCTAATGAGGATTTCATACACCCATAAGGACTGCTAAGGTTCAAGCAATAATACCAAGACATCAAGAGTATTTGGTTAATGAAATATGATATTAGAGTGTTTAACCTCAAGGATAAGAGAGAGAGAACATTCATGGCATCCTTCCATATAAAAATCAGGTATAACTTGAGTAACAGGCTACATATTTAATACTTACCTCAACTTAAGCATTTATTGAACATTCCAAGACTAGAAAAGAGTACATAATTTCATTCTTCAGTAATGTTTCAACATATCAAGACCTATTAAACACTAAAGTCTTTAAAACTCTAGAAGAGATTAGGTACCATGTGTTGACGAGATAATATAATTGTTACTTAACCCAAAAAGTTCATCTGGACATTTAATATCCCTTGAGTTTGCTCAACATGAATTTCAACTTCTAGCAATCCACTTTTTCCCAGTAAGTCAAGACTTCACATGAATATAAAAATGATCTCCTAACCCATTCTACTGAACAAGGTTAGATCATAATGAACTAAATTCATGACACAACTAGGAAAGGTCAATAAGGAACTTTCAAAACGTCAAGAAAACCCCGTATTTTATAAATGAAACCGAGTACAGTTTGCTATTATAGAAAGAGTCACTTATGGGTTTGATGAGATACCACATAATTCAAATCAGAAACATTACACCCGGTGAGGATCTATCACATATTACGGACTCAATTAAATGACAAATCCAGTTATCATCTATTATAAGAGTAGGAGTATATAGCTTAACCATTTTGTCCCAGAATGGGTTACCATACAAAATCAATGCCTCCAGTTTCTTAATAGAACACATAGTATGACAACATGATCAACAAGATTTGTACCATGTTAATTACTTCAGAGGAGTAATACCACCAAAATTTACAACCCTGAAGCCAAGAGATTTCCTATTTTGTTACAAATTTAATCCCCAGTCCTACTTAATGACTCAAATTCCAACATTTAAAAACATAAAACCAGCTTTCGATAAAAATGGTTAGCCCATAAAAAAGGGATCATCAAAACTCAAGGGATAGTTCAAGGTCTTTCCCTTAAACCTTCTAATAGCTGATTGTATGGTAGATCATACGAATGATAATTAATCATCAAAACTTTATTACAGGTTTTGATCTTCGAAAAAGGTAATCAATAAACTTAGTAAGCACAGATAAGAGTGTAAGGACCTAAGAAATCAAACACTACTATTATTACCAGCTCATACGTTGAGATAAGGAATACCCAATAAAAGGAATTGTTCAACACCTTTTCAACCGTAAGATCTAATGCATAAGCTTCTAGGAGATCAGCTCACTTTTTAGGATGGTTTCCTAAGGGACAACAGTGAACTGCATTTCTTACAAGAGGAAGGAGGTTCTTAGTCGAAGTCGACATTACTTTTGAACTCAGCATAGAATTGCAAGAAGAACCAAGCTTTAGTAATAATAGTGAATAAATTAGCTCACTAAGTATCATACAAGGTTTTACAGGAGAATGTCCAACTTCCATTATTGAGGCTAAGATGGAACATAAGTGACGAGATTTTAACAAGTTGGACTTAACCATCATAGTAATCAAATCTCAATATAACCTTTTCGCAACTGGATTCAAACCATGAAGGAGTCAGAATAGTTCCAGAGTTGTTAAAGAAGACACAAGGACATCAACATGAAATAATAGAATGAAGTATCATGAACTTATACAATCTTAATTGCAAACAAGATACAACAGTTAACTATTAGGAAACTCAGTGATTCAGTCAAGCCATCATAGTGGCTCTGGAGTAGACCATAAACACCATTCTAAACTACCCATTCAAGGGTCGAAGAGGTAGACCTTGTAATTATTACAACTATCCTTATTATCTACAACTCGATGATAATATTAAATTCAGTTGTTTTTCTTCAGTACAAATACTTATTTTAAATAAAACCAGGTCGATTATAAGCACCGACGATGCCTCCTACAAGACCAACACAACTCCACAGGCATAGATTTCTTTAAAGAATCAAACCCAGTTGTGTAAATCCAACAAACACTAGGTCAAGGAAAGTCATCTACAACAAAAACTCACACAAAACAATTTCTATAATTCCACAATATCTTGCTATATTTATTCATATCCTTGAAGAGATGGGTAACAAATTAAACAAAGTTTTCTAAAGTATGGGTAGATATCAATTCACAGCTGTAAGAAGATTTCAACAATGTTGGCATATTAGAATAAACCCATTAATCATTATAGCAGCAATCCTCAAACATCTCAAGAGTATATTCTTTTCTTAATGATAATAAACCTCATTGGAACCTGTACTTAGTTAATCACTTTTAACAACATACATCACGAAGCCATAGTAATTCATACTCTACAGAGAAATTATTAAACGATTCTACATCTCTGAAATTATAAACAAAAAATTTCATTCAAGGCAAGGTTATTTTTGTGAAATTACTAAATAGAGAAAGAAAATTATGAAAATTTTAGAGCGTATCATGCCTGTTATGCCGGTGTTTTCTTTCCTTGCAAATCTTTCACAATTACTTAAGAAAATCCCCAAACCTTTGAAACAAATTCCTTCATTCAATAGATCACAAAGTTTCTGTGATATTTAATGAGTCTGGGAACTTGTTGTACAATCTACTCAACTGATGTTTTCTTCATGCAAACTTGCAACAACACACAGCTAAACTTCCTCCTTACATGTCGAGCTACTACGAGTTTCTAGCCATGAAATGAATCGATACCAAAAACTACCCCTTTGTTCCAATCCATCCATGTACTTCCCGAGGAAGGTGGGTAATAAAAGACACTAAATGCAGAGTTAATGGAGCTTGCCACCAATTTCCTTCTTTAAATTTAGCAAAGTCACACTTCATGCCATGCAAGGTGATTTAGATAAACTAAAATACTTCACCTCAAAATCAGTTGGCGGAGATAATAAATAAACAATTAAGGAACTGTGAGTACAACTTTTAGGCGGTGGGGTGCCACCTCATCAATCATTTAAATTTGAGAAACATTATATCATTTTTAAATGACCAACCAATATCTTATACAAATAGAAATTTGGATGTCCTTTCTTCACATAACTTAAGGCTTCATAATAATTTAATATGTTTATACATCCATTTGAAATAGCTAGAGTTAAATCATCTCTATATTCACAAACAATGAGTTCTCATATTAGGTTAAGAACCATACCATAAGATTAGATTGTCGCTTCCTTCGTTACACAAGTTAATACATTTTCTGTAGTAGTTGTTTAACTAATTTAAACTTGCAAATTCCCTTTTCGTAATATATATATATATATATATATATATATATACGAAACTGTTATAACACCGTTATAATGTTGGCGTTGATCGATTGAGTTGCTTGAGTATGCTTCGAGGGGATTGAAGCCTTTAATTTTAAATAATTAATTCCTTGACTAACGACTATAGTCCTTCACCCAAGAAAATACGACCATGCTAGTATTAGCCACCATGTGGGGTAGACTATCAGAGGTCGGCTCAAGGTCAATTATTAGTCAAAATAAGGTCTTATTCAAATTCCAATTTTGGCCATTAAGCAAACTATCAAAATTGTCAAAGCCTTAACATAACTTAGTTAAAGAACTATAATGTTAACAATTTAATAGAGATAAGAAACAATATCACAAATAACTTTCGAGGCTTAAATTACACCAAGGATTTTATGACATACCACATTACAAATGACGTAATGTCACCTTAGCGAAAATAGTTCATCAATAAGATAGACCCCGGATTAGCAGGGTTCACATCTAAGGAGATCATCTTTAGCTTATTCTTGATATTGTGATTACATGTTCACATCAAGTTTTCATTTAATTTTTTATACGTAAAGGTGCCAGCAACAAAGGATAAAACCATTTTTCCTATCATTCCTTTAAAAACAGTAAAAAAATCCATCAATTCAATAACTTATGAAAATTTCATCGTCACATCTTTCATCCTTCATAGTCTTTGGTGTTGAGCCCACACTTCTTACTGGTAGTGTGAGACTAGGAATGGAGGAAGGTGCCCTTACTCATCTATGTCTTGTCTTCGGTGATAAACGCTTGCCTTTGACAAGTGGCATGGAGAAAAGCGTAGAGGGTCATTCTCATAAAAGCATAAAAATATTGCAAAACATTCAAAAATTTAAAAAAAAAATCAAAAATAAAAAAAAGAGAAAAGGGGAATTCACTTGCCTATGTTTTTCCTTCGGTGATGAGCCCTTGTACCTCACAAGTAGCATGGGACAAGGAATAGGGAGTCATTTAAAAAATACAAAATATTACAGTGCTTGCAATTATAGAATTCCCAAAGAAGTAATTTAGATGCCTAAGTGAAGAGAGAACTATCCCTTCACCTCATATCTTACCAATCAACATGTCACATAATTGTCTAAGTCTAACACGTGACTCATAAAGTGAAATCCATTTTTGAAAATGGTTCAGTACCGTTATGAAGAATTGAGTCACAATTTCCCAAAGGAATTGTTGTAGCATTTGTCTCTATACTCATTATCTACCTCTTGCATCCTTCTTGATTCTTGGTGATGAGCCCACACATCTTACTAGTTGTGTGGAGTCAAGAATGGAGCTGGACTTATTTTCATCATATCATCACCACCATATCTTGCCAATGGAATGAGAATATGTGTTATTCCAAGCATGAGTTACCACGAGGAACAAGGTACATGTGGATAATATTCTAGTTTATCACCTCTCAAAAATAAGTTTGCGCTATGATCCATAAATTGCCAAAAACAGTAAAAAAAGTTGTTAAAAATCTAAAAACATTTGAAAATCGTCAAAAAATAAAATAAAATTAGAAACAATCATCAAAAATCCAAAAAACATTAGAAAAGAAAATTATATATATATATATATATAATAATAATCAATAATATATATATATATATATATATATGATAATTTTTTTTTGTAAAATCCACAAAAACGCAAAAAATCTAAAAATACCAACACAATTCAACCATTGAACTATTATCTCTAACGGATGATCCAATCACTTTATGACTACCAAATTCAAAACCCTTCTCCTCGCATAAATCCTCACTTGGGACAAATCTGGCTCTTATTGTTTCCTTGTTTGAGGACAATGACCCAATCCTTTTCTATGTCCTTGTACCCCTACTTGGGGGAACATCTGGTCAATCCTCACTATGGAACACGTTAGGGACATGTTTATTGGTTATTGTGCTGCATTATTAGTTATAAATTATTAATTTCTTTCTTGTATCTTGATATATTACATGGGGCATCTTTATCTTCTGTATCCTGGTCTTCTCTCTAATATGCTTATGTTATCTGATTGCATATCGTACTGGGGCATCATATTTTCTTGATGGCCTATGTCTATGCTCTCTTCCACTTGCATATAATATTGGGGCATTAAACCTTTTTAATGTCCCCTGTCTATGCTATCACGCATATTACAGTCTAGTCATCCTGATCTTTTATATCATGATGCATTTTGTTACGTGCTTTATTAAAATTAAGATGTTTTTTGTCACATGAGTATCTTCCTGCATGATCAACATCTTACTTTGCACCCCATCCATTCACCAATACTAATACATTCCCTAGTTTGGGAATCCTACTTGATCACCATTGTAGTTTGTGAATCCTACTTGAAGATTTTTCTCAAGTAGCATTCACTATCCAATAGCTCCTTCTCCCCCACCATGATCACCATGTATTTTATCCATTCATTATCTCTCCTCTCCCCCATATTACCCTTCTCACCATTCCTATCCCCTCTCACCCATTTGTAGTATTTCCTTTCACTCTTCTTCTTCCCGCTTGACAATCTTACTTAATAACCCCTTCTATATGGAATCCTTGGTGGAGGTTTACCCTCTCCCTAATATCTTCCCACTGTAGAAGCTTCTTCACCACCTCCCCTCTCATCAAACAACAAATTCCACCACACACATCTTCCCATTCCACCTCTTCTAATTTTCATTCTCACATCATTACTCTCACCATGCGGGCATCCCAATTAAGGTTTCCCCTCACACTGTCTGTCTTCCACTGCATATATTCCTTCGTCCATTCATGTTACACTCCTTTGTTTCCTCTCTTCCTTATTACCACCTCATCTTGTATCCTCCTCCACTCAGGCATACATTACTCACTCTTTTCTCATCCTGCTTACACACTCTTGTAGTATTGCAAATTCACTTGAGGGTTCCCCTTCAGTCCATTTTGTCATACCCTATTCCCACCAACTCTATCATCATTCTTCTTCTTCTTCTTCAACTTGGAGATCTTACTTAACCATTCCAGCTGCATGGAAATCTTACTTAAGACTTCCTCTAAGGATGATCTTCCCTATGGCCTTCCCCCATCCCATCATATTTCCCCCATTTTATTTCTCTTTCCTCTTGTTACACTCATCTTCTTCAACCAACCATTCCACCCCTGTACCCAATACAATTTTGTCTTTCTCCCTACATATCATCCTTCTCAGTTAGATGATCTTATAAAACCACTCTGGCAGCATGACAATCTTACTTAAGAGATTATCTTAAGCATGACATGTCATCTTACACTTGCCCATCACTCTACATTGTCCCATCCATATTTTCTCTTCATTCCGCATCATCAAATCTTTTTACCACGACTATCACCATCCTTTGCTTAGCAATCTTACTTAACCACTCACCCAACATGGCGATCTCACTTAAGGGTTCCTCTTAAGGATGATTTGTCTTCTTTCCTTTCCCCATCACTACACAGCCTACATCCATCAATTTTTATCGACATTCCTCATTATCACATCCTTTCACCTCCTTTTCCATTCTCGTAAACACTGCTTATCGCTTTCCCACTTGTCATCTCCAGTTTCACTCACTTGGAAATCTTACTTAACCACTTCCATTGCATGACATTATTACATCAAGGTCCTCCCTACGCTAAACCCTTCATTGTGAACTTTTCCCTCATCTCATTCTTCATTCGCTTTGTTGATCACTTCTTCCACTTGACCTCTACTACCAACCACATTTTCCTCCTACCATTATCCTTTCTCCACCTATCATCTTACAACATACGTCTAATCTCTTCCACATACAATCACGTTCTTTTCCCCCATTTTCCCCTTCTTGATCAATCATCCTTCATATTTTTTCTTCCCATTCTTTTCATGTCTTGTTTCTTCATCCTCACCTCATTCGTTCTCATCTCCCACATCCTCTCCTCTCTTTCACCTAGTCCCAACTCGTTCCTCCCATTTTCTTTACTATTTCCACTTCATCTTCTAAAATCCTCCCACATTTCTACCCACACACGTATTCACCATTATTGTTAACATTCCTCTATCATTCTTTCATCATCATATTCTATTCCCGTGTTAATAATTGCTAGTGGAATTTCCCTAAAAATCATCAATCCTCATTCTGCATGACCTCATTCACTCCCTTGGACCTTCTAGAGTTTCCCTTCATTCCTTCCCTCCTCTAAGCCCACCACTTATTGTTAGTGGGCTTTCCCTAACATCCCTTCGTTGGCATTCAAATCCTTATTACCTTTCTCATTTTCTTCATTTTTTCTCTCACCCTTCCTCATCACTCATTGTTAGTGGACTTTCCCTAATGTCCTCTCATTAACATTGCCTCTTCTATCCCCCATTCTCTTTTCTCTCCTATTATTTTCCCCCAATACCACCCTTTCTTGTCGCTTCTTACCCATCTCTCCATCTTCCCTTCACCTTATTCAATATCTTTACTATCTTCATCATACATCCTTTATCTATTTTCTCATAATCCTAGTATCCTCATTTCATGCATCTCCGCCTCTTTTCCAATCTATGTCATTCCTCCCCTCTTTCTTCTCTTTACATTCCTCATACTGTTCACTTTCCACTTATTATACCCTTTCTGTATTCCCTTCCTTCTACATCATTTTCTCTGTTATCCTCTTCTCTCTCCCACCCCTCATCTTATTTCCCTTCCCCTGTATCATCTTCTTCCCCTTTTTCCATCACATTTCCTCCTTACTTTCCCATCAATAACCTAGACTATTCAGCGTTGTCCTATCTTTTTTATCATAGCACCCTCCACATGCATCTCCATACAGTTTGTTCCATATTCTTTGCCTTGGTCTTCCTCGCAATGACACATGGTTCCTTCAATCTTCTCCTTGTATTTGTTCTATCTTCCTTTCCTCTCCCATAATTTTCACGTTTCTTCTGACCACTTCTCCTTTTCTTTACCACCTCCTACCTTTTCATTCATTCTGTATCTATTTCTCTTCCTTTCTCTCCTCTTTTTCACACTTTCCTTGCCCCTCATAGTTTCTTTTTTTTTCTCTGTTTTACTTCTTCTTTCGTCCTCTTTCAAATTTTCCTCCATTTCACCCCCTACTCCCACCTCATTTTCTCCTTCTTATTTATCCTTTTCCCTGTTTCCTGCTTTTATCAGCTCTATCATTTATTTCACTTCCACGCATCCCTCTTTACTATCTCTGTTGCTTCCTTCATTTTACACATCTCTTTATTTCATCCCTTCACCATCTACTCTTTCATTTTCCTATTTTCTGCCTTGTTTTTCCTTCATGATTCCCTTCTTCCCCTATCATCCCTCTCTCTTATTTCTACCTCTTTTCCTTCTTTTTTTTCCTCCTCTATCTCCATTACTCTTCTCATAATCAACCCCAAATCATATCCATTCCCTTTTCTCTTTCCCACACACCCTCACACCTACCATTCAAGGTCGATTGAATCCTTTCTCCATTTGCGATCGTGCGGTCATTCCAGTCTCTTCCACTCCATTATCATCCTCTTCTCTGCCGAATCCATTTCTCCTTCTTTTCGAGAGTTTTGTCGTATGTTCCATTCTCGTCCGTCCTCTCGAGGGGGCATCACCACATCTATCCATAATCACATCTTCTCATGACATTTTTGTCTTAGAGGATACTATGACATCCGTCACTCACCACTTTCTATTCTCCTTAACAAACATTCACCCTACTTTACCTTCTTAAGAAAAGTAGATTGAATTCTTCCCCCATACTCGTCTACTTTCTTTGAAAGGAAACTACTTTCATAGTACCCTTCCAAAGAGGGGCAAATGTAGACACCCCAATTTCACGTCTATCCTAAATCAATTAATTCCCCTTCCTCATTTCCCACAAAAATACACTTCGAATTAATCAAATATAACTTGATTAATTATCCATTTCAAAATCTAAAAAATAACCCAATCCTCACCACATGTCATTATTTTCCATGTTTTTCCTCTATTGAATTAAAAATTCAAATTCAAATCCTCACCCACCCTTCGTGGTTCCCACTCACCTAAAATCCTCCACTTATTAATTAAAAATATAAATTCAAATCCTCACCCATTCTTCGTGGCCCCCACTCACCTAATCTTGCCCACGTTTTCAAACCACTCACTTAATCTTGGCCACATTTTCAAACTATGATTACTTAAATTAATCTAAGTTAATCGCTCCCCCAGGCTATAAATACAACCTTACCCCTCCCCTCTAAACATACGGAGAATAAGCTTGCATACCCATATCTAAGTTTTTGCATTCTTTTAGCAAAGAACATCCTTTTGCCTCATCCTAATACCCAAATAACCTCATTCTGAAGCATCCCAAATCCACAATCCTTTTTCCCATCTAGTGTAAAGTAAGAGGATCGTTGTTGTAGGAAGTTCTTCCTCCGTCTTGAAGAAAAGCACCTAAATATCACGAAATCAGGGCATAATCCAAGTTTCCTAGCCCATTCTGAGGTTTGCTACGGAACGCGAAGGAGGAGGTACGATTGTTGGTATTTTACTTCCTTATTATGATACAGTGTAATATTATAGTTCCTAGTATACACTAGGAGAATAATGATTTGTCTTAGCATTTAAGTTAATTATCTCCTCTAGACTTCCCACAATGTCATCAACGTTTGTTTTAATTGGTCTGGCTTCATCATTGTTATATGATAAAAGTTGAATATTGTGGTTTGGGTGTAAGAATTGACCTAGCATAATTTTATCAAATTATCATTGTCAAATATTATAAATGTGTATTTTCTTATTGAGTCGTATTCTTCAAGAGACGAAGTAGATATTGGTCTGTTCATTTTGTCACACATAATGTATGTCCAATTTTTGCTTCCATGTTCTGACCACTAACATGTCAATCCCTTGACAAAATCTGTAAGAAGGGCAAGTGGTACTCATGTTTGAAACTAATATAGTCTAGGATTTATGCTATTTCCTTCTATAATTGGATCATAATTTTGAGTCAATGGTTCCCACCATTTTGTCTGCAAGTAGGGAAGGTACAAAGAATTGAACAATGTGAATAATCAACAAATTAGCAACTTATGTGAATGTTTAGTTTGAAGTTTTATTCCTAGAATGCATTCATCTTTCCACTACTTGGTATTTATATAATTTCAATCTGAATGTTGCATAATAACTACTTAATGTCTTCTACTATATTTAGAATTGAATATTTTACATTCAACATTCAACGAAATGGTCATCATGCAAAGTACCTCATCTCCTTCCAACTGTATCATCATTATTTAGGATGTGGTGTGTGGGATTGATGTATTTTGGATGATAAAATGATAGGTTTGATTGCTTAACTCTTAGAAAAGTGAATGCTAATATGGAGGAGGGTGAAAAGGTTTATTACTCGACCCTTAGAAAATTGAATGCTAAGATGGAAAAGGTTGAAAGGTTTCATTGATCGATCCTTAGAAAATTGAATGCTAAGATGGAAGACGGTGAAAAGGTTGATTACTCAACCCTTAGTAAAGTGAATGCTAGGATAAAATAGGTTTAAAGGTTTGATTTCTCGACCCTTAGTAAAGTGAATGCTTAGATGGAAGTGGGTGAAAAGGTTGATTTTCCAACCCTTATAAAAGTGAATGCTTAGATGGAAGAGGTTAAAAATGGAAGTATGATTATTCAAACCTTAACAAAGTGAATATTAAGATGGAATATTTTAGAAATGGAGGTTAGTTACTCAAGCGTTAGAAAAGGGAATGATAAGATGGAAGAGTGTAGTAATGAAAATAAAGTTCTTAAATATCAACAAAGTGAATGTTGAGTTAAGAGGATTAGGAATTATGATCGATTGTTTGATTATAAAATAAAATGAACATTAATATAAAAGATGAAGGGGTTGATTGATTAAATAATATAGTCTTAGAAAAGTAAACGCTTAAGATAGAAGAGTATGGAAATAAAGATGCCTAAAATTGAACAAAGTGAATGTTGAATTTGTAGACGTAAGATGGTCCAATGCATGCAGTTTAACAATGTGAATGTTAAACTATTTTTTTTAGGAATGTGATAGATCATTAAGATCATGATGGTGCTTGATCATGATAAAGTGAATATCAAGGTGTCAAGACTTAGATTGAGAATTGATATACTCAAGTTAGGACATGGGTATCCCAAAATTTAAGAATTGAATGATGATTACAAATTTAGAAGATAAGTAGATAAAATGTATATGGTAAGATTGTGGAACACAAATTTGATGACATATAAGGTAGATGAGAATAATGTTATGTAAGGATGACCTCTAAACTTAAATTGTCTTGGTCAAGTGGGGATTCCTATAACATTGGTTCTCTCATTAAATTCCAAAAGATTACTGGAGTGAGAATGGTATAATATTTCTAGTTTCTAGCTTTACATTTCCTCTCATGATTTAATAAGCGAGGATTTTACTCCACTCCAAGGATCTAACTGATGTTTCCACTCAGGATAATTGTGTCTCTAATCTCTCACAATGTGCACTAGTCAGATAGGTGGGGGTTCCCGTTTTGTTAGTCAGTTACCTTAAGGATACAACTAATTTGGGGTTCTTTTGGTTATCTCAATGAAGAGTTTCTGGCCCTAGTCATGTACTTCCCACAATTATAGTCGAAGGGGGAATAAACTTGTCTTCAAAAAAATTAATTTAAGAGAGTTTTATAAAGTATGATAACAAGAAGTGATAAATGGTTTTCTTAATTATCACAAACAAAGACAACCTTTAGTTAGTACTTTTGATTTTAAAAACAACCTTCATAAAGATGATCTTAGAATAAATGAGTTAGAATTTTTCCTGAGGTAAAAACACAAAAAACTCATGTTTCTGATTTTCAAGATCAATTTAAATAAAGTGCGATAAAAGACCGTACACGAGAGCTTGTTAAGATTAGATTCACAAAAACAACTTCCCAAAACATAATAAAATTCCCCCAAAAAATCTCAATAGTTTCACAATATCCTCTTAAAATAATTTAATGGCAAAGATACATCTAATAACCCATAATTTAGAGTTTCCCAGTTGTCTTATTTAGTTTAATTTGATCAACAAAAATTTAAACTAGGACCTAATTGTTATATAAACCTTTATTAACTTAAAATCTGATTAATTTAATTAAAAAAGAAAATGAAAAGATATAGTAGAAGTAATTAAATAAAATTAACCTAATTTAAGTTTGAATCAAATTTAGAACCTTTAAAGATAGGAAAAGTAAAGAAAGAAACCCTAATATCCTAAGAATTAGCTAAGGAGAAGGGTAAAGGATCAAACTTAGATCAGTGAGATGAGTTGTAGGGTTCAAGAAAAGATTTGATGATGAAGATGGCTCACCCGCTATGCATGGTTTTAGGAATCTTGGAATAGGTTCGGTGTATTAACTTGGCTCGATCGACCAGGTTTTGGATCCTCCTTAACCTTATTTGTTGTAGGTCTTCATGGATTGAGGGAGAATCTCACCTCCAAGAGGCTCAACTCAACAAAACTCCTTGCTAAACATTAGTTTAGTTCTAAATTCATTGATGGTCCGTACGTGGATGTTGGTGATGTTGGGATGATAATGTCAAGTGGGATATCTACCACTGTAGTACACCCCATATTCATGCATCAAAATTTATTATGATGGTCTTCCACATTTAAGAGTGAAGCGGCTTGACCAATTCAACCACCCATATTGATTTTGGCGATCCCTCTCAGGATTGGCTATTACCAACATTTACATTTTTACATAATGATATCAAATTAGTAAGATCATTCTTTATGACCATAGAATGGGATTGTATTACATAGCATTGAATGACCGAATGACTGTCTATGATCCATCTAGAGTTTAATGTTTTCTATAGAGTTCCTCCAATATAACACATATCTATTACATTGAGTAGTTTAAGGAACTGAAAATTTGGTGTGGTATGTTCTAGAACTTCCTTGTCAACTCTATTTAGCTCAATTCAATGGATAATCCCAACCTAAAATTTTATCCCCAAACTTAAACTCGTATCTCATCCTCGAGACAACTTTAATAAAGAACCCTACTCTTGGATTGGAATCATTTTGTAACATAATTTTATTTCTTTGTATTTATTAAATCGCTTATATGATAGACACATGGCACCATACACAAGGAATCATTTCAAGACAGATTACACATATGAAGACAAGTTTTAATGTGGGAAACCCAAATTGGGAAGAAAACCCACTAAAATCATAGAACTAGCTTTGGAAAATTTTTCCTGTGTGTTATAATGATTTTAAGTTGAGCTGCACCTCAAATTTTTGAGGCTACAACCACAAGATGATTTAGTTAGCAACTACTGACTTCTGCAAGCTACAACTTGTAAGGAAGCTACATCTACCTAGAATTTAATCAGCTACAACTGATCTTCTATAAGTTACTTCTTATAAGGATTCTACAATCCCCTATGTGCTAAGCTAAAACTTAGACTTATTCTTGAGTTTTGGTCACACTTTTCTCATTGTCTCTCTACAACTGATAATGATCCTCTAGATTTTCTCACTCTTCTATTTTTGCTCCTAATTCCCTTTTCTTTCAATTCATGTTGCATACACCCTGATTGTGACTCTAAATTTACAACCTCTCCTTACAATTACTACTTAACAAATTTTATCAAATGCTCAATTATCTACTCAGTTCCTCTTTCTTGTTATCTGACCTCTTATCTGATCTAGGATTTCCAAAACAATACCCTATTTTTTCATCTTTATCACTTCCCTCTACTATAGGAAAATGTCTTACTTTTCAATGGAACATGGTTCTATGAAAAATTCACTATGTTCTAGTCATCATACTCTTTTACCTTCAAAGTCTTCACCTATGTCTCATTCAAGAATATATCTTTATGATCACTTCACAATTTTTTTTACTCTCCAAGTTTCTCAATCATCAGGCAATTATTCTATATTCTCTATCTTATGTTTAACAGGTTCAACTCAGACACAATTATCCTATATACTTCTTTCTTCACAGTCACATTACTTCTAATTGGAAGCTTGTATTACTTGTTCTAGGTCCTTCATATCAAGGTTACACCTATAACTTCCACTGTCTGCACACTCTAACTATATTTTGAATAGTGTTCATTCACTCTTTTACTCCTTCACTATATCATAAATCCTCCTTATCTTCAGTTCTTACACTGTTGCACAGTCTCACTTTATGTATTCAAAGACACAACCCTTAGTTATATTTCACCATTTACATTCTATGCTACACCTTATATTCTATACAAAATCATGGTATCGTAAATACCTTAAGCCACTTCTTTGCCTCTTCTATGTTACTACATTTTATTGCCTTGTCAAACTTAAACCAAGTTACCACTATATCATTTCTTCACCTTTTCTATGTACTCAACTCCCAAATTCACACTTGGTCTAGTGCCGAGCTAACATAAAAAAAATTCCAACTTGTCAAATTCTAACAGTTTTTTTCAAGTTTTTTTATCTTATTCAATATTATTTTATAATATAATACTCTTCATGTTATTATTCAAGCTAGATAAGGAGTTCATCTACAATAGAAGGCTCTTCATGTTCCTAAAACCATTCAAATTGACTGACCTTTTCTTTTCACAAGATAGCTGACCTTAGAGGACAACTATAGTCTAAACATTGATGACATATGTAAGTAACTGTCAAGTGAAGAAAAGCTACATTTCTATGCTATTTGATATTCTTGACCTTTTATCTTCCTTAAGATCTCAAACACTTCTATTAAGTAGTTCCACCTTTACTCAGATATGAATGGTCATTTCACATTCACTAAGGCTACATCTTATTAACTTGAGAAGAGACAAGAATAAAATTTTAACTAAGACATTATTGTCATATCAATTAGAGCACATCAATTTGTACATTGTCACATTCTTGTCATGTTCTTACACTTTGGTCATGTTGTCACTCACTTCACCTCAAGCACCTTGTCTACTACACTTTGTACTAAAAAATTCTTATCATACTACCATATTTCCTCCTTGAAAAACCTTCATAACACTCCACACATGATTTAGATCATGCTTTAAACTATTTAATACATCCACAAGGTCACAAGTCTTTCAACGAAGAGAGAATTACAATAATGATCTTTATAGACTATTAGAGAGGCTCGAACTTCTGTTTTAAGATGACTATTAAGGAAATTTACATGAGGGCTTGATGTAATGACCTAAAAATTAAAGGAATTACACCACAATGCCAAGACAAAGATCTTATTTGGGTTTTAGAATTTTCCATTGGGTACTTTCTAGGTTTCGAGTTTTTCTTTCTCTAAAACCCTAATTAGAGGGTTTCAACTCATGTGCTGACCCGAGTGAACTCAATTTTTTTTCTCCATCAATACTTGATGTTTTCAAGATATTTTTCCTAGCTCCACAGTAGATGATATAAACTCCATGCTTCTTTTCACAGCCTTATTTTACCTTGAAACATTTAGAAACACTCTCAATAGTATGATATAAACCCTGCACAGTAGACCAACTAGTTACTTACATAGTTCGATAGAAAACCAACAACATTTGAACCTCCAACATCTCATTTTAGATTGGTTTTTCAATTTGAGAGAGGATTTGTTCATTCTCAATGGATTACAATGGTATATGTGATAACAATATTGACAGTCAAACTAAGAAGGAAGAATATTTCTTTAAGATCTACTCATGCACTTTGAATTACTTGAAAGAGCAAAAACTAGATCTAAGCTCAGTGTTCAAGGAGCCTCTTCAACCAAATAATTACTTCATTGTTTTAACTATACTTGCACAATAGTACTCACACTCCATTGTTCTCCTAGCCTGAAGATGGTTATTTGAAAATACATGTCAGTTCATTTTAGTATAGGACCTCAATATACCAAGAAATTTATTCAAACTTCATATGTGCATGAAAACATCTATAGAACATGCAATGGGTGATTTTTTTCCCAAAAACTAAGAATTTACCTTCATGAAACAAGAGGATAGACTTAATACTGACTGATAAAAACTTATAATTTCATGACAGTCACAAGGAAATCACGTGTTTTAAAAAAATAAGTGGAGCCTCTTGTATGAACCCATAAATGGCTTTCTCTTCCTTCATTCTACAACCCTTTCTTTGTATGGATAAATCACTCCTCATCATGTTGCATGTTTGGTACATTGACTAATGAAAATATGTAGACCTATTCCAAGAAAGGTTGACATAGTTCGCAAATGTGGTACCCTGGATTCATCACTTTCCATACTGAGATAACTGTCACTTTTAAGAACCTGACTAGTTATTTGATGAATTCTTCAAAATATAGTCTTATACTATCATTTACCACATGTTAGCACAAGTTGTGATGAAGGATCAACCACAACCACCTTGTCTTGTAGTCTCCTTGGTTGAGAAAAATCAATAATTTACCATATTACCAAAAGGTTTTCAAAAAGTATGCTTAGTGCTATTAGTAGGATGAATGACTGCTATACGATCTTTGAAATGTATAACTGTCACAATGTTATTTTCTTGAAAAGATTACAAGCTTGGAGATGTCAGTGTATGACTGCCTAGACATATTTTTATCCATAGAAAAGGAAAGCCTATATGGCATAGTTCACTATGAGATAAATGGGATAATTTGTTTTGAATTATATGATGCCTCTTATGTTTCTGATAAGTGTATTTAGCTTGCACCAGTGACTTAGAGCTGTAAAATTCACATTAGGCCACTCAACTCAAGAACTCATGGAGCCCTTAGAGAGACCAGAGCAAACATCGACAGAAGAATGCTCGAAACTTTATTAAATATTATCCAATTTGCATAATATTTTTTGAAAAATATCAATCTTGGAATCATACCCGTACAAAACTTAATTCTATAATTTATCTAAAGGAGTCACTATATTTTTTCTTGAGTGTCAAGAAGGCCAAACAACTCATTAGTTGCATTTTTCAAAAATCTTGTTTTAGAAAAACTAGCATAACTTCCACTTACCTTCTTCATAACTTGATGAAATATTGCATGAAGAACAAAAGAATAACCCCTATACATGATACATAGAGATATTTACCATATAAATTCCTATAATATCCTATATCCTATCTCATTTTCATCAGTCTTGATTGCCAATTCTAAAAGCCAATTTGGAGGTTATGAACTTTTGAATTTTTCCTCCAGGAGCTAAATTAAACCATTTAGATTATCCTAAATTTTATATGATAGCATTGTTAACAATATCCTAGCATTGTATGACTACCCTTGTAAAACCCTAGTCTTGGATTGATAGCTGGAAGAAATCTCATTTTTATGGGTATAAATTTAATTGGGGTAATAATATCATTATTAAATGTTGTAGAGGACTCTTCAAAGCTCTGGTAGGTGGTATTTCCATGTTCCATGTGTTTTAGTAAATTGAATAAAAACCCTTATTTTATGCAGATATGCAGGGATAGAATTGATTTGTAGGACTCATTAATCTATAATCTTTGGCATTTAATTTTGTGGATCTATAATTAGTGTTATTATGCATTCCTTATAAATCCTAACATGGTATCAGATGGTGATTATGCATGTGCAGAGATCAATTTGGAAGTTTTTAATTAGCTAGAGTGAAGAATCTTGAAGTCTATTTATAGGATCTACAAAGCCCTAGTTTCTCCCAGTCATCTTCAAGCTAATCAGGTTTAAAATTACGGATTCCCACCCAAATATTTCTTTGAAAATATTGGTTAAATGGTTGTTTAAGCTATGTTTGATAAATTTTCTACTTAGATATGTACTTTTGTATCTAGTTACAGTCATTTTTAGTTTAAATCCATTCTCTGTGAGCTTATTTTAAGTTTTTCGTGTTGTTTATAGCCATTAGGGATGTTTTTGACTGTGGATCCAAAAGGATATCCTTAGATCCAGTTAGTTTGGAGTGTTTAAATCCACCCCAACTTTATAATTCTTTGATTTTTTTATAGATCTTTTTTTGCAAATCCTGATCCAATCATTGATTTCCAAGTGGCTTTTTGTGTTAGCGTTTTTATTAGATATTTTCATTTTTGTGAAGTTTAACTTCTTTGTGAAGCTTCAGCCAATCATTTTGTCCATATGCTTCATTTTATTTGTTGTCAGTATTTTTAGATCTTTTCATTTTTGCAAAGCCCAAGCCAATCATAAGTCTCCACCTCTTTCAGTCATCTGTTTTTGATTTGCATATATTTTCAGTACAAAGTGTGAGCCAATCAAAAGGCTTCCATGTTTCTTCATGTTGTTCATTTTTTTATTTATCCTGCATTGTCAGTTTGCGAAACATGATCCAATAAGAGATTTCCATGTATTTTCACATTATCAGTTTTGTTAAACTTTTTTCTATGCATTTTTGAAATTTGATCCAATAAGAAAGCTCCAAGTCTCCTAAAATATTTCATTGTCAATATTTTGTTAGCTTTTTCTATCTTTGAGAAATTTGATCTAATAGGATTAAGCTCAAGTATCTTTGAATTTTGTCTTTTGTCAGTTTTTGATAATCTACTGAACTATGTGAAATTTGAGCCAATAAAATTTTTCCAAGTATCTTCTATTTCACATTTTTTAGTTTTATTTTTGAAAAAGTGGCCATTAATAATTAACCACTTTTTTTCACATTTTTTTAGTCTTTCTTCAATTCTGATTTGTAAAGAGAAATCCATTAAAAAGGCTCCACGTATATGTTCAATTTTTCATAGTTTGTCAGCATTTTTACGAAAACTAATTGAATCCAATTATTAAGCCACATTTTTAATTTATCCACCAATTGTGTCATTTTCACAAGTTCAATAGAGTCTTTAGATCATTAATTTCAGACCATTATTTTTACTAATAATTTTTCAGTCTTATGATCGGGGACTTTAAGTTGACAAAGCAATCTATTTAAACGTTTCAGAAATCCACATGTGTCTTTTTTTTTCTTTAATTTTATCATGAATGAGTGCAAAAAACTAAATTTATTTAATTTATCAGTGTGTATACCGGTTGAACTATCATTTTTATTTAATTGTTTTTGTATAGTATTGACAAAAGTTGATCCAATTAGTTAGTGACATGTTTCTTATGATTTCTTGTCTATTTTTTTTTCTAAGTGTTTCATTATTTTTTGAGTTTTTATTAGTCGGACACTATGAAGTGTGATTTAATTTTTTCAAATTTGTATCTTTTAGCTTTTCACTATGTCATTTTATAATCTCTTGCTATGTGTTTTTTGGGTTTTTGTCCTAGTTTTATAATCAAATTATGGACCCGTATTCTTGAATTTATTTTTCTTTTAATTCTGTTTCTAGATTCATGTGTACTATAGATAATATTCTTTGTATAAAGAGGGTCATGAATTCATATTTTTAAATTTGATTTAATTTTATTTAATTTTCTATTTTGGAATAGTTATAGCTTGGACAAAATTTGAAGCTATTATTTATAAATCAATCTGAAACTTGATCAAATCAAGTATTTTTTGATCAATTTTAGCTAGTTGTTTTGTATTTCTGCTAAAATTAGAAGATCTGTAGCTTTTTTTTGTCTTGTTTGGCTTCTTTGATTTGATTTTTAGCTATATTTGTTTTTAGTGCTATCTGAGCATTAAAAATGGCTAGTTCTACTAGTTTTTCAATGGATAATTCTTAGTTATTAAATGGAATGAATTATAGTATTTGGAGAGTAAGGTTAAAAGCATGTTTTATGGCTAGAAAGCTATGGGATCTTGTAATTGGTGTGGAAAAATGACCCACTAGAAGATAAGCAACCCTAAAAACCTTAGCTCCTTATCTCAGAGATCTCAGGAAGCTTTGTCCATCCTTTTGCAAAGCATAAAAGATGATTTTTAATGCATATAGGTCATATGGACTCCCCTGCTGATACATGGAAACAATTAGAGACTATGCATGAAGGTAGTCATTTGTCTAAGATAATTAAGCTAGTTTTAGAATTGTTTACAACTCCCATGAAGGGGGATGAGAAAATAGTTAATTATCTAGCTAAAATTAAGAACATTAAAGCTCAATTAGATGGTTGTAACTGTGAATTGTTTCAAGATAAGCTTTTGTATTTCATTATTCAAATAAATATTCATGAAAATTTGAGAAATTTATATCTTTATTCTTAACTCTAAATATCAGAATGAGAATGATCTGCCTGATTTAGACACTTTGTCTTCTTTGTTAATTCAAGAAGAACAGTGTAATGGAGAATTTTGATTCAAAAGAGACTGCTTCTCAAGCATTGTTCTCTCATAATCATAAGTCTGCTCTCATAAGAAGAAATAATAGTAATCCTAATCAGAAGTCTAATATCAGATCAAGATTTAAAGAAAATCCTAAATCTAATTCTGTTAAAAACAATCAGAATTTTAATTTCAAATTTTATGGCACATGTAATAAATGTGGAAAGTTTGGTCACAAAGAGTATGAATGTAGAGTAAAATCCAACAAATGTGTTAAAAATACTAAAACTAGTAAATTTAACAATCAAAAGAAAGATCAAAATCAAAAGAAAAATCATGCAAATAATGTTTTGATAATCTATTGCCCTGTATACTTCTCTTTCAGCTTCAAATGATAATGAATGGATCCTATATAGTGGTGCCTCTAGGAACATGACTTGTATTCATGGTATCCTCTCAGATGTTGTTAAATGTTAAGAAAACATATATCTAGGAGATAACTCCATCATTAGATCTGAAGCTTGTGGGAATGTTAAATTAATGGTGTAATTAGGAATGTCTTATATGTTCCTCAGTTGAAAAATAATCTTGTCTTTCTCTCAGCTAACTAAAGAAAATTGTAAAGTTATTATTCTGCAAGATAAATGGTATGTAAAAGATAAGTTCGGTAATATTATTTCTTCTAGTATTCAGAAAAATGGCTTTTATATATTTGATGGTTTCATGTTTGAATCTTACTTTTCTTCCTCTTCTAGGAATGATATTCAACTTTGGCATGAAAGGCTTAGGTCATGTGAATTTCAAAAGTTTGTATGAAATGTCTAGACTAAATCTTGTTGTTGGTATCCCTAAAGATAAAATTTGATCATGAAACATGTGAAAGTTACCTACGTGGTAAGCAACATGTTGAACCTTTTCACAAACATCATGATCCAAATTATTCTCAGTTATTATATTTGATTCATAGTGATGTGAGAGGTCCACTTGAAGTTCCTTCTCTCAGTGGTGTTTTGTATGTTGTTTTCTTTATTGATGATTTCTCTAGGATGACTTGGTCTTACTTCATTAAGAAAAGTATGATGTCTTGTCTAAATTTCAAGAATTTAAAGCTTTAGTTGAGAATGCTTCTAATATGAAAATTAAAATAATTAGAATGATAATGGAGGTGAGTATGTTAGCAATTTTTTTGATGAGTTATGTGTGTCATGTGGGATTCAAAGAGAGTTGACTACTCCCTATTCCCCACAACAAAATGACATTGCACAAAGGAAAAATAGGACTGTTTTAGAAATGGCTAGGACCATGATTCATGGATCTAACATGCCTATTTTTTTATGGGTAGAAGCTCCATGAATACTGTTGTCTATATTCTTAATAGAGTTCCTACTAATATCTTCATAAAACTACTCCTCATGAAGTATGGAAAAAGAAAAAACTAGATATCTCTCACTTAAGAATATTTGGTAGTCTGCTTCTATCTTTATTCCAAAAGTTAAAAGGAAGAATCTTGATCCAACCTCTTTTTCTTGTATTTTTGTTGGCTATGGTTGTAGAACTAAAGGATTAAGAGTCTATGATCCTTTCAAGCATGACATTTTTGAAAACATAAATGTTCAAGTCTTAGAAAATACATTATGTGATGCTTCTCATGAACCCTCCTCTGTTTCTCCTGAGATAGAGCCTGATAATCCTTCTCCTAAAATTATGGAAATAGAAGTTCAAGAGGATGATTATCCTGATCTAGATATGATGGAGATTGAGGGGGAGTCATATCAAAATGTCTTGCATCAAAAGGTTCCTAAATGGGCCCAAATTATTATTCAAAACTCTCATCCTGTTAGCCTTAGAAAAGTAAATCATAGTCAACATTCTTATCATGCCTTGATGACCCTATATGAGGTTGAACCACAATATTTTGAATAATCCTATCAAGATGATAGATGGATTCAAGCTATGAAAGATGAATACAATGCTTTAATTAAAAATAACACTTGGGAACTGGTCCCTCTCCTTCTAAGAGAAGAATTTTAGGATCTAGGTGGTTGTATAAGATCAAGTATAACTCTGTAGGAGAAATTGATAAATTCAAGGAAAGGCTGGTAGCTCATGGTTTCACTCAGAAACCTGGTCTTGACTATGTTGAGAACTTTTTCTCCTGTAGCTAAAATGAGCACTGTTAGAATTCTTCTTGCATTGGCTGCCCAATATGGTTGGGAGATTCACCAAATGGATGTTAAAAATTATTTTTTAAATGGTGACTTAAAAGAAGAAATCTACATGTGTCAACCTAAAGGTTTTGAAGAACCTGGTAAGGAACTTTATGTCTGTAAGATAAAAAAAAGTCTTTTTATGGTCTTAAACAAGCTCCTAGAGCTTGGTATGCTAAAATTAATAGTTTCTTTCAGGATCTTGGTTTCTCTAACTATTGTTGTTCTAATAATGATTTATTTGTTAAGTTTGAAAATAATCATATTATCATTATTGTCTTATATGTTGATGATCTTTTGATTACTAGTAGTGATAAAAATTTAATTATTAGAATCAAAGAAAGGTTAAAACAACATTTTGAAATGATTGATTAAGGTTTGCTAAAATCATGTTCTAAGCATGGTTATATTTCAAGATCATAAATCTATTGTTGCATCTCAATCTCAGTATGTTGTGAATTTACTTAGAATATTTAGCATGATTGTTGTAAGCCTGTTTCCATTCCTATTGAATTTTGTCTGAAATTAGATCCTAAACCAACTTGTGCTAAATTTGATCCTACTCTGTATATAAAACTAGTTGGTAGTCTAATTTATTTGACTATTACTAGACTTGATATTTGATATGCAGTAGGAGTTGTTTCAATATTTATGCAAGATCCTTATGAGGATCATTGGAAAATGGAAAAAATAATTTTGAAATATATTAAAGGAATAGTTAGTTATTTTTGTTTTATTCTTCTTCTAATGATGCAAAATTATTTTGCTTTTGTGATTCTGACCATGATGGTGATGTTACAGATAAAAAATCTACTTTCTGGATATGTTTTCTTAAGTTTGGTGCAGTTGCCATCACTTGGAGTAGCAAGAAGTAACCAACAATGTTTATCTCTTCTACTAAAGCAGAGTATAGAAGTGCTATGTAAGATGTAAAGGAAGCTATGTGGATGAAAAAAGATTGTTGGATGGTTGCATATGGGCATCAAAGGGAGAACTACTCTTTTATGTGATAGCCAAAGTTTCATTTCTCTTGCTAAGAATCCAGTTCATCATCAAAGTGCCAAACATATTGAAGTTCATATGCACTTTATTAGAAAAAAATTCATGAATGGTGATATTGATCTCAAGTTTTGTTTAATGGGATTAGACTGAGGAATGAATACTTGGAAATGAAGAAAAATGGTACTTTGAGGAAGAACACATGCAGAAAAGAATATAAAGTGTCATGCAAAATGTGAGACTAATAATAGGATGTAGATCTAGAATTAAAAATAGAAGATAAACATATTATTAGGTGAGAGCTTGCATGCTTCTGTAGTTATATTTTAATGAACACATGGCTATTTGTGTCATGTGGGCTATTTTCGAGAGTGTATAGGTGAGTTGAAGGGGAAATTCCCCATTGTTATATGTATTTATGTGTGTGTGTATTAGTTTGCATGGATTAGAGAGGACACTGGATTGTTACAGAGTTATGCCGTTGGTATGATTTTGTACACATGACTTTTGATGGTAACTATGATGTATTCAACTATTGTGTTTTGATGAAGTAATATAATGGATCATTATGGATGGATATTGGTTATTGATGTACTGTATTATTGGTGATTATATGGTGAATCTGTATCCTAATCTGTTATGTGATTGTATGATTTATTTTATTATGTGTGTTTTCCAATTGAGCTTCATGGATATGATTATTAGAATGGATTATACACTTTGGGATTTGGTTATTATGAACATGCATGTTAACTCCATGGTAAGGACTAGTAACAAAGAGGGACCTTGGTACCTTTTGTGATCTTTAGGTGAGTGCTCAGATCTGTCTAAGTGATGTGTCAGTACGTATAGGGTTTTAGCAAATAAAAATAAGACTATATTTTGGTTTTGTTGCGAGGACCTCTTTTCAAACTACTTATCAACATGATGTACAATGATGGCATATCAGTTTACTCTTGTGGCTATTGAAGATTGGTTTATTGACAGAAAATATTAGTTTACACGAAGATATGGTTCTGGACCTGATTTCAATACAAGCACGTGGGTTGAATAATATATTTATCATGATTTTTATGAGTCATTATTTTTAGTTGCTTTCCAATAGATTTGTACAAGTGGTTGTCTATGTATGCATCAAAGAAAAGATGGTATTACAGATCAAGGACTTGGATGCAGGAAGAGTATCAGGCTTTGTTTGATGCAGATGAGACCTTGGACATGCATGTTGTAGATCATTGGATGGGCTAGTGTTGTGTGCAGTTATACTTTGGAGTACATTGTGTCTACGTATACTTTTCTGGAAGTTGCTGAGTTTGAATTCTTTCATGTGAACTGAGAGGATCTTACCTTCACGTCATTCCTTTAGTTTATATTAATATCTTAATGGTGGTGGTGCGCTTAAAGCACCTTCCTATGGATAGATAAACACCCCAACATGTGCAGGGGGAGGCATGTGTGGTGAAAGATGGAAGACCTTGCAGAAGAAAGGAAGAGAGAAGAAAGATGGACTTAAGTATAATGAGGTACAGGAGAGGGAATTGGTGAAAAAGTATGATATTGAGGAGTTTGTGGAGTTGGAGAGGATGATGTCTCGTGAAGGATTTTAAGATCACATGGAAGACGTGGAGCTTGAGAATTAGGATCTCCCCCACTTAGGAAAGTGTAGTAGAGAATCCCCTCTTATTTATGATGGGAGTGCATTTGATGAAGAAATATTGAGGACCATAGGCATGCATCTGATCCCACTTGGTAACCTAACCCTTACTTGGTGCTGAGTTCCAGAAGTAATTATTGATAAACAAGTGAGTGTAGGTAATCCAATTGTTTCAGGTAGTTATCATTTTCCATTGAATATAAAAGTGCATCAAACAAAATATATGACATCACAAGTGATAACATGTTTACTATTTGGAGGACTGATTGGAGGATTATTTTTTACACATCATCAGGACAGAGTGTGGGTCATGCAGAACATTGGGAACATGTCTAGAAGAACTATAACTTTTCAGACTGTGGGAGTTCAGTTTAGTATTAATGTTGGGACTCAAGGAAGTACATCCACTAGTTTGACACCCACTACTAGAGGTGGTTTAGGTGGATCAAGAGGATCAGGATCAATTGGATCAGGTGGTTCTAGTGGTGGAGGAAATACTAGTGGTAGTTTTGGTTTTGGATCTGGAGGAAAAGGCCCACATTCCCAACAACCCCCACATCAACCCCAGCAGGTGTTTTATGAGATGTTTATTCACTTAATAGAATACAGAGGTATTGAAGATGCTGCAGATCATGTACATAAGTGTGAGTTACTGTGGTGTGCTAAAGGAATCACTGCTACGGATAGGAAGGCAAGTCATTTTGCTACTACTCTTCAAGGGAACACGCATAGCTAGTACATAAAGTATGATCCACACCAATACTATAGTCAGATTATGATGATTTATGTTATGTATTTTTAGTATGAGTTCCATATCCCTAAGTTTGAATAAAAGAGTATCAGAGAAATTATGACATTAAGCAGGGCTTATTTGAAAGTGTTTGGGAGTATGATGCACATGTTTTAAAACTTTGTTTTCAAAGCTATCTTATGACATACATCCTAGCCATCATGCACACTAGATTTTTTGGTGGGTTGTTGAATCCTTTTAGAAGGGAGTTATCTCATAATAATTTTGTAGCCCACACGTGAACTTTGGAGGTAGCTCTTGTGCATTTAGGAAGTTGGGAGTGTGGACACCATTGTGAGCCCATTTCTTGAAGCATAGATTGCAGATATGGTGAAATAATTGGAAAATATCTCTGCTAATTCAGCTCATGAGACACGTAGTGGGATTTGGTGTATAGATTGCAAGGGAAGGACACACTAAGGATAAATACCCTCACAATTCTATGTGTGCCATGTTGTTGGACTGTGATATTTGGTCATTTGGACCATGATGCAAATAGATGTCCTCTTTTACAATGCGTGCTTCATAAGAATGTATCCATGTATTGTAAGATTTTAAAAAATTATACTCATACTATTATCAACTACATAGTGATTGATCACATACATGAAGCTATTGAAATTGGTTTGTGCCACACTGGTGTAAAAAGTGGATCTAAGGAACAAGGAGAAAAACATAATGAAGGGGGCATTAATGGGGACAATAGGAATAGAGGATTTCCTGGTGGATATAAAGGCCGAGGTTGCGGAAGTGGAAGAGGAGAATTTCCTAGATGAACTTGTTTTACTTGTGTATATCTTGATCATTATCAGTACGAGTACCCTCAGAATGTGGTTTTCTCCTGGTGTGGAAAACAACATAAATTTGAAGAATGCTTTGATTTGTATGAGCATATGAGAAAAAAACACAAGCAAGATAAGGGAGAAACTATGATTAAGATTTAACACACTGATGGAGATCAATGGATGTTCAAAGGTTGGATTAAATTCTGAATTACAACCATTGTTAGTTACAACACACACTGAGGCTGCACGTGCTTGTGATACCTTCAAAGTAGAAGCCAACTATATAAAGCAAGAAGTGATTAATGCCATGTACCCCCGATGTTGAACATCAATAAGAGGTTTACCTAGAGACTATGGATGTGATTAGGAATCTACAAGGGGAGATTCAGATTTTAAAGGAGCAGGTATGCACATTGGAAAGTGTTAAGCATGCTGAAGTCCTACAGAAGGATGTAAATGATTTGAAGGAATTCTAAAGAATGTTGCAACATGAGAACATAATTCCTATATTAGGAGAATGGTTAAGAGATAAAGTACCACACACAGAGACATGAGTGCAAGAGGAATATCCTTCATGTAAATATACCTCCCCATAATCATGAGTATGATAAGGAGATTATATTGAATGCAGTCATTGATGGATGGATTTTGAGAAATATTGATAGGTATAGTGACTGAAGTTAATGTAATCATGTTGGACACTTGGAGTCAGATGGGAAGACCACTATTGCATCCCTCTTCAAATGTGTTATACAAAGAAAACATAATTAGGGTTAATCCTATTGGGGTGTTAAAAGATGCTACTATTATGATTCAGGGAGCCAATTTTACTGGGGAATTTGAAGTATTGGAACTTGTAGAGGTAGATAGTTTCACAATGTTACTTTGGTGCCCCTGGTGTTATGAAAATAATGCATATTTGTGCTTCAACAAGGGTTACATTAGCTTTGAGAAAAAGAATAGCACATCATTATACCATTGACAGATGCAAAGGTTGCCCCATATGTTGAGCCTTTGAGTGATGAGGACTTGAATAAGATATACACATGTATAATAAGAGAGCCTGAGGTGATTGAGCCATCTAAAGAAGGAGTACTACAGTGGGATGATTCTCATTTAGTTAGTGATTCTACCAGTATTTCTTATGACAACTAGGTGCATGGGCCATATGAAGTAGTTGGGCATGAGGTTAAGAATATAGTTACTTACATGATCAGGCCACACATGGTTAGACACTTGAGTAATAACCAGGTACCTCAATACATTGGAGAATGAAACCCTAAGGTATTTTTGCATGCTTTGGAAGCCCAATGGAAGGATACTGGTGATAGAAGAAATATGTTGGTTTATACCTTATGTAGGACAACAACACATTGGTGGGCTACACATAAGGACAACCTATTAGAATGGCACGAGGTGAGAATCATCCTTTTCTACTAGGTTTCTAAGGAGTAAATGTACCTTCACAGATATGTGAATTCCATGGGAAGGATTCTTCTTCGCACAACATTCATAAGTGTTAGAGACTCTGGATGGAGGGGAACGGGGCATTACTACCATCACTTTGGGTACACAAATTCTACGCAACCTTGGTGGATGCACATGTGTGGTATGTCCATGCTAGAATTGACATGGGAGATACTTAATTAGCGAGAGATGACCTTGGGTATGATTCATACTTTTGATTACTTTTCTACTAAACCTTCGATCAATGAAGCACTATCCTATTATGAAGTGCTTAATTTGGGAGATAGCACAAAGGCTGAGGAGATTTTGTTAGATATGTTTGGTGAGATGGATTTAGAGGCACACATTGACCTTGAAGAGACTAAAGAAGAATAAATGGTCTGTGCCTAGGAAGAAAAGGAAAAAGGTAAACTGTTATACATAATAGATGATGATGATGACGAGGAAAATCACCTAGATGTTAATCATACTAAAGGTACATGTGAGGTTATGGACACAATATATGAGAAGGTGTGTGTGTATAAAAATCCTATGAAGACCAATAAGGTTAACATTGGGACAGATGAAGAACCTAAGGAAGTGATTATTGGTTTGAGCAGAAGGTTGCAAAGATTATTGAGATGTTGCATGAATTTTATGACTTATTTATAAGGGGATATCATGATTTAAAAGGAGTGTACCCTTCTTTAGGTGAGATGTGAATCATACTTAAAGAATGTGTGCACCCAACTAGGAAGATGCCTTATAGGATGAATCCTAATCTGCGCGTTAAGGTGAAGGAGAAATTGACATGATGTTGAAACCTGAAATCATTGAGCACATTGAGGAGTCAAATTGGGTTAGCCTGATGGTAATAAGCATAAATAAGGATGGGTGAATAAGGATTTGCATGGAGTATAAAAAATTAAATGCTTCATGTGTTATTGATCCTTTACCCACCCCATTTACTAAGGAGATCCTGGAAGGATTTGCAAGGCACGAGATATACTCTTTTACTAATGGGTTTTTAGGATATCATCAAGTATGTATAGCAAAGGAAAATCAGGAAAATACAAATTTCACAAATAAATGGAGAAGTTTTTAATACACAATAATGCCCTTTGGACTGAAGAATACACCTAAAATGTTTTCATGCATTGTTATACATGCATTTCAGGACTTCATTCATAATTTTTTACATGTATATCTTCATGATTGGACAATGTATGATCTGGTTAAAGATCATTGTGAAAATTTAAGAATGATGTTTGAGAGGTGTATAGTAGTTAAGAATATCCTTGAATATTAAGAAATGTATATTTACAACACCTTTTAGAACTTTTCTTGGACATATCATTCGTAAAGAAGGCTTGGTAGATCCAGCCAAGGTAGCTATGATCTTGGGATTGGAAGAACCTAACAATCAAAGTGAAGTTCATGGATTTATTAGGTCATACATGTTATTATGGGAAATTAATTAAGGGCTATTTAAATATTTTTGTGCCCCTGGAGGAACTTTTAAAGGCTAAGGGAAAATTTTATTGGGGTGAGGTGCAACAACAAATGTTTAAAACACTAAAGGAAATGTTGACTACTACACTTGTTTTGCACTTTACTTCATGGGAAAAACCATTATATGACCACAATGATGCTTCTAGAATGGACGATTGGTGTCATGTTAGCACAAGGTGAAGGAATTGTAGACCATCCTATTTGTTTTGCAAGCAGAAAGTTGACACTAGCTTAATCGAATTATACAACTACTAAGCACGAAGATTTTTCCATGATTTATGCACTCCACAAGTTCAGAAAATATTTATTGGCTACACCATTTATCTTCTTCACAGATCATATGGTGCTTAAGTATTTGGTAAACAAGACTATTTTAAAAGGGTGCATTTGTAGGTGGAGACTACTATTTCAAGACTTTCAATTTACAGTTGTTGTCAAACAAGGAAAAAGTAACTCAGGGCCCGATCATTTTTTGAGGATAAATTCTAGTGAGGATGCACAAAGCATTGAAGAAACAATGCCAAATGCACAACTCTTTAGATTGAATCGTATGCCCACATAGTTATAAGATATTGCAGTATTTTTGCACACTAGATAGGAACATGAGGAAATGAAGATGTTAGAGAAGAAACAATTTACAATACATGTGGCACCTTACCAATTGATACGTGGAGACTTGTAAAAACTTGGTCATGATGAATTTTTGCATTGGTGTGTGCTGGAACATGAGCACAAGGAAATTTTGGAAGAATATCATGGTGGAATTAGAGGAGCTCATTATGCAGGAGATGTCACTATGTGCAAGATTCTTATGGCTAGATTAGGGGGGGAAAATAAGTATAAGGATGTCAAAGAATATGTCAAGGTGTGTGATCATTGTCAAAGCCTTAGGAAACCTAGAACTAGAGATGAGATTACATAGCAACCTATTGCAAGTGATGAACCTTTTGAGAAATGGGTGATTGAAGTTGTGGGTCATATTCCCCCACCCACACATAGGACTGGTATGCACTACATTATAACTTATACAGACTATCTTACAAGGTGGGAAAAAGCAACACCTACAAAGGATTGTACAATAGCTACAATAACAAGATTTATATGGGAAAGTATTATCAAAAGGTATGGATTTCCATTGATCTTGACAAGAGATAAGGACACACACTTTTTAAATGAGACTATCAGAATATTATTTGCTGATTTTATGGTGGCACATCATAAGACAACACTCTATCACCCACATGCCAATGGTACTTCTGAAACTTTTAACAAGATATTGAGACATACATTAACGAAGATCTATGATGTTACAAGGAAAGAATAGGATGATAAAGTATCTGTTGTACTATGGGCATACAAGACTACTTACAAAAGATTGAAGAAGGCCACACCCTTTCAGTTAGTGTTTGACGCAAAATTTGTATCACCTATGGAATTCATGATGACCTCCCTACATATTGCATGCTTAGGTGGATTAGATGATGAAAGAGCTATTGAGGAGTGCATAGAAAAAATGATGTAGTTGGATGAGAGGAAAGTTATTTCTTGGTGGAGTCAGAAGATAGAAAAAGTAAGACAAAAAGCATGACATGACAGACATATTCGGGACAAGGAATTTGAGATTAGTAAGATGGTTCTTCTATATGATTCAAAGTTTGTGTGCTACCCCAGGAAGTTGAAATTTCATTAGTTGGGGCCCTTTGTTGTAATGAATATATTGGAATAAAGTGCTTGTTAGTTACAGGCACTGGATGGCACTTTATTTTCCGGTTACTTCAATGGGAGTAGGATGAAGCCCTACAATAAATAAGTCTTCTTGGCGTTTTTAATAAGGTAGTATTGTCATTTAAATTATATTTCTTTAATGCATTTCCTTTATATGTGTTTCCTTTCATTGTTGATATGTTTTTTCAAATTAGTTTAGTTTCGTTTTTCTAATAAGAAAGTTTGCGTGCTAGTAGATGAGTACTATCTAAGTGACTTCATGCATAGAGGACCACACATACTCTTAGTGTGGGGTAGATCAAAGTAAAGAGATGAGAATGGTTAGAACTCTCTGGATACAAGTTGGTTTGGTTGAAATTATCCTTTGGAAGGCTAGCATAGAAGTGAAAAAGGGGTTACAAGTGTTGTGCATAAGGTGTTCTAAAGAAATTGGGTTGATTGAAGACCACACATGGAAGATGATCATGTAGTTTAACATGAGGTAGGAAGCGGCATAGTGAAATACTTGGGATATGGTGCAGAGGTTTTGTACTTTGGTGTATGGAGGTGCGCGGAGGATGTCTATGGCTAAGAAGTAGTGTAGCGTGTCAGAAGGTTACGACTGCAACACGTGAAGTGAAATCAAGAAAGTGGACAAAGAGGGAAAAATTACTTGTTGGAAAAAGTAAATTAAAAAGCATGGGTCGAAAGGACATAAGGGTCATGGAAAAATTATAAATAGGAGTCGAGGGTAGTCATTTTCCTACCTTTCATTTGAAGAAAATTTGAGCTACCAAGCAAGTGAAGTGTGAAGTGTTCTAAGTGATGAAGAGAACGTACGAACTATAGGTACATGGAGATTATGTGTAGATCCTTGTGGGAGGATGAGTTGGAATGAAAAATAGAGCAAAGAGGAAGAAGGTTGTGTATGTTTGAAGTGGTCAAAGTTTTTAGAGATCAGGCAGGAAGAACTTTTGTAACACATAACACCTAGGGCATGAGGTTGCAGATAAATGGCACCAAAAGCACGAAGGTTGAGAAAAAAAGGCCTGAGATTGTGATAGAAGAACCCCTGAAAGATATTTACTAAGAAATGTAGTATCCCCCCTGGTGTACTTAAGGTGGAGATTTGGAAGTCGAAGCTTACCAAACGTAAGATCAATGAGTACAATCACCGTACAGAGGAGAATGAGGAGGAAATGAGGGAATATCTGGAGAAAGTACTTCTAGGATTAAATGAGGCTGGAAATCCCTTGATCGATGACTCCATGAGGTGGTAGTTGGAGAAGACCAGAGTTTGGTAGTTGTGGGAGCTCCCTTTCTTCGTGAAACCCACACATATTTTCTAGTGGTTGATGTCATGGGGACATAAAGACTTCTTCTACTTCAATGGAAGGAGGATGAGTCTCACCACTCAATTAATTGAGTGTGTCACATGTCCTCAGAGCATAGGGGAAGATATTGCTTTAGATTTATGTGTGATAACAAAGATAGAAGAACTATCCACTAAATTGTGTTATGAGAAGGGTGACACCAAAATGACCATTACGGATATGAATGATCCTGTAACTAGGTTTAAATCAAGATTAGTGAGTTGTAAATTGGGTGCTTTCAAGCACTAGACAAACGTGATCAAGAAATTTTAATATGTGGCACATAGAATCGTAAAAATTTCACACTATAACATTGAACAATTTATTATGAATGGAATCATATAAGAAGCACAGTTTTAGAACAAGGAAGGTGCCAAGATTATGTGGGGGCAATACTGTTGCTTATCATGTTTTGGGTGATCAGGGTGCCAAACAGACTCAAGGATAATATGTGAGTTTACCCACCAGTACATCCATCCATATGAACCTTATAAAATTACTAGTATGATGTTTCTTTTTAGGCATTTAAATTTTGTTATATCCTTCAACGATTTTGTTACATGGTTAAAGAATTTATGGGGACGACAATCCAACTAGTTGGGGTAATATTGCACCCCTGAAATATGCTTAGTGTGGGTGGTGTGAGAGTGTTGGATGTGTGGAATGTAGGCGTGCAGGAACGCACAAGAGGGGAACAGGAAACGCGAAAAGGCCCGCGCTTAGGTAAAATAGCTTGGGACTTAGTCACATTTTGAACCACAAGATAAAAATAGATGATGGACGATTGGAGTGGCGTTCAAGAAACGCTTTGGGATTGGAATAAAAACATGAATATTTGGAGGTAAAGAAAAGTATATTTCAAAGAATATCACATGTAGAAAGAAGACGAAGCGTCATGCAGAGTTATGACTAAAGATAGGAGGTAGATCTAGAGTTAATTATAAATAACCTATTATTAGGCGGACCTTGCATGCTCATGTAGATATCTTGTAATACATGCATAGATATTTTTGGCATGCAGAATATTTTTGGGAGTGCATAGGTGGTGAATGGAGAGTCCCCACTTCTATATATATGTGTTGATTTTCACGGTTTAGAGACACGCTGGATTGTTACAAAGTTATGTTGTTGGTATGATTTTGGGCACATAACTTTGTGATGGTAATGATGATGTATTAAGCTATTGTGGTTTGTGAATAAGTAATATAATGGATATTGGTTATTGATGTCTCTGTTACTGGTTATTGCATGGTGATTTTGGTATTTATCCTTATGTGATTTGTTTGTTCCTTATTATGTGTGTTTCTAAATTGAGATTATAGATCTAATTGTTATAATGGGATATGCACTTTGGAATTTGGTTATTATGAATATGCATGATAACAATGTGGTAAGGAAGTAATAAAGAGGGAGATGGTACCTTTGCGTGCTTCAAGTGAACACTCAGATTTGTCTGAGTGATGCCACCACGTATAGGGTTTGTGTGGAAAAATAAGACGATAATAAAATTCCATTACTTCCTTCAATTTGTAATAAGTAAATGTGTCACACTTTATGAAGTTACTTGTAAATCCCAAAAAATCATTAGTTATGGGATGCCTTGGTTTATAAAAGGCTCCATAATCTTATATAAGTCTTCATATCTAAAGGAATGGTCCTAATAATCTCTGTATGGGAATATCTATATGATTTCCCTTATTTACATGCTAGCTTGAATCATCATTGATGATTTATGGATCCGTAAATCCTTTTGTAGAAAAAGGTAATTTGGCATGTTCTATTTTTTGTTTCCACTAAAAAATTAAGGGGGAGTGTTGGGGTGATAATGTCAAGTGGGATATCTACCACTGTAGTACACCTCATATAATTTTAAAATATTGTCCATCGAAATTTAGTATGATGGTCTTCCACATTTAAGAGTGAAGTGGCTTGACCAATTCACCCATCCATATTGATTTGTGTGATCACTCTCAAAATTGGATATTAGAAATGTTTACAATCATACAATATGATATCAAGACATATATCACATTGGTAATTCCAGTCTTTATAATCATAGAATGGGATTGCATTGCATAAAATTGAACGACTATGAAAATATATTTGTAATATATTGTAAGACCAAGGAGTGAAGTGGAAGTGCTGGGTAAAAATTGTATTCAAGGTTCTTAAATACAGGTAATGCTTTATTACAGTGGGATTTTTCCTTCAGGTTTCCCCACTATACATTTTGTCTTACTGTATCCTTACTTGTATGTTATTTACTTTCATCTCTTGTTATTACATTCTTTAATCTACACAACATAATCTATAATCTTTGGCATTTATTTTGTGGATCTATAATTTTTTAATTATACATTCCTTATAAATCCTAATAGGTGATTGGATCAGAAAATGATTAGGTTGAATGCAAGGTAGATCAAGTGCGAGCTCGAAAGTGATGATCCAACTTAGAAGATAACATTGACCTCAATGAGACTCACTATAAATTCAAAAAATAGGGCTCGACCACTTGAATGTATAACCCAACTGGCTCGATGGTATGTGGTTGATTCGGCTTGACTCGTGAGGTAGGGTGTTTTAAAAACAATGATCTTGCTTGAGTCTTTCCACATTTGGATTGAGCTGAATGTAGGGTTTTAGGAGTTTTGGCATGGGATCGATAAGTTATCTTGGCTTAACTAACAGGGGTTTTGGGGCTCAATTTGATACGAAACAAGATGTAGTATAACGACTCAGTAGATGTAAGTAAGCGTGGTAAACCCAACTCACCCAAGGAAATAGGATCTAGTTTAATGGGTGTAGCTCACTGAGTTAGTGGTGATTTTGGGATGGAGTTCATGGTAGATATCAAAATCCATTAATTAGAATCTGTGCTAAATTTTTCTATAGTCAACCAAATTTGGAGACAAAACACCTAAAACCTACACAAATACCACAAAACACAACAAAATAGAAAAAATTCCCAAAACGATGTGAGAATGGGTAGGAGACATGGGTTCAAGTCCCACCAGTCATGCCAAAATTTAAGCAATGAAAAAATACAAGCAGAAACAAAAGTAAGCAAATAACAAACAAAAAACCCCTATTACAATATTTCTTTCAAACCTCAATGATAAGATTGTTGAAGTATTATACTTGTAGAATCTTTGAATGGTTGGATTATGGGCAATGATAAGATTGTTGAAGTATTATACTTGTAGAATCTTTGAATGGATGGATTATGGGCACTATATATTAATATATAAATAAAGGAATAATGCTATGAGAAAATGATCATAGGGATTAAAGCTTCTAATAATTATCTGGGGATTCTCCAACATTCTCCAATATTCTTCAACATTGTTGTGAAGAGTATTTCATGTTATTTATAATAGGAAGAAAGGCCATGGAGTGGTTGCAGATTCATAATGAGGTTTGAATGCAAATTCTTAAAATAGCATTAGAGGATGTTCGAATGAATTCATTATCTATTAAGGGGAAATGCATTTCTATTTTTTATTCAATGAGGTGGTTGTAAGTTCAATTTTGTTTCCCCCACCTTTATAGGATTCTAGAAGTAGAGTTGAGTATAGTGAAGTGGAGTCCAAGTGGAGGATGAGTAGGAAAATAGATTTATTTTCATTTTAAATAACTAATTTAATTATCTATGAGATGTGATAGAGTAATTTACTATTTAATTAAATTATCTAAATATTATTGGTAGATTTTAAGTATGCTTAAAATTAAATTTTTAATTCTAAAGGGATACAAGTGGTTAATAGAATTAATTTAGTTAATTCTAAATGGATGTAGATCAAATAATAGAATTAATTTAATTAATTATAAAGGGATTTAGAGGATAATGATCTAAAGTGCATTATAGAACCAATTTTACTATATTATGTAAAGGATAAGTGTAATTAGGAAGGGCTATAAATAGGTATGTATTTTTAGGGTGTCTATAGTTGTGTTCATTTATTTGTTATGGTTGTAAATTTTCTTGTTGTTCAGTGTAATGAATCTATAACCCAATGAAAAAATCACTGGTTTGTTACCCCATGAGATTCCTGAGTTTATCTATTTCCCCTTACAGTCTAATGTCTTTGATATGGAGCTATTTGTTTTCATGCAAAATGTATATCATGGAAAATTGAAACTTTGATCATGACAACTAAGCCCATGATTGAAATCATGCTTCCCAGTCATTGTGCATCCTTCATCTAGAAAACCTACCTTCAATATCACCATCACCCCATCTTAGAGTAAATTCCTAATAAGTTTTTCAAGTGTTTTTCAGTGTGCATGGATGATTACCTAAGATAGTTGATTAATTCATTGTGACTCAATGAAAGAAAACATTCTTTGGAGGCCTAAAAATTTAATTTTTGGTCATTCTGCAGTTGTTAACCACCCTTCGAGAACATTTAGGGAAGATATAAATCATATGAGGGTGATGTAGGATAGTATTGAATATATCTGAAGCAATTTATGAAATTTTAGGAAATAAAATCTCATTAAGGAACAATCTGTTCAAGACCATGTCTTCTAGGTGTAACGAATGAATGTCCTAATGATGAAAGATAACTTATCTAGATGAATCCAAGAGTTATAGAAGGATTTAGGAAGTAAAAAAAGTAATTGTAAATCTATGGTAATCCTCTATAAGTTGGAAACATCATATTTTATCCAAGGCTCAAATAATTCCTAAGGTATTTCAAAACTCTACATCTGCCTCTCTCAGTTCAAAATGAAATAGACCCTAAATTTTGAGTTTCATGAATAATTTTATTTTTGAAATGGTTCCATTGATCTTAAAATTTGATTTGGATTCAAAATTATATAATATTTTACCCCAAAACATTTTCCTAAGCTCATTCATGCATCCCCTGGTCACCTGGAATACCTTTCTAGCCCCATGAACTCATATTTGATCCCTCAGATATATCACTTTCAAATATTTCACACTCCTAAGTTTCACTTTAGGCACCCACGTGCCCCCTTTGAATCGAATGGATAGATGACATAAAAGAGCTAACTCACCCCTCATGGATGAAATTTCCTAATTACGGAGAAGCTGTCAGGGCCTCAAACTGGTCTAAAACTACACATAAGTAAGGAAAATCTTCTTCTCACAAAAAATGGTAATTATTATTTCAAAGTACTCTTGTTTTTCCTTATGAAATCCATTAATGGCTGAAATTCCATGGCAGAAAATCGAATCAATTTTCCTTTTTGATTCTACGTTGATCCGACAGGTGAAAGACCTTAAAATTTGGAGTGAATGTTCCTTAGAAAATCTACTTTTGTCTTAGCCATTTCTTGCGTTATGTGGTGACTTAGTTTTTGAGATATGTAGAACTGATTTTTCTCTCATTATTCTTCCATTTTCAATGAAATTATCATTTTCTCACTAATCCGGATGATGAAATCATTTAAAAATTTGAGTAGGGAATCTTGGAGTGAAACCCATAATTTTAAGACTATTTTCATTACAACCCAACACCTGTAAGTGAACTAATAAAAATAGCATGTGTTCATAGTTGAGCATGTCTATAAATAGTAATTTGTCAAAAAAATTGAATTCTCAGCATCCGCAACATCCCAAACATACAATAAACATCAAAAGGAGAAAATTATGAAAACTTGCTAAAAATAGTAAGTCCATGAAATGAGATGAGAAATATGCGAAAACTCCCATTATCCCTACCTCACTAATTTTTTCCACCATTGCAAATCTAGGAAGGTTTTGCATTGTCCAAACAGGAAATAAAACCCATACATGCTCCTAAAACATCAATTCTAATGTGATTCTTGGATAACACAGTCTAATGCGAGAAGTTAGATGATTCCACTCATCCCAATTATGGCAGAAGGGATTCGTAATTATTGAATCCATCCAAAAAATGGAAATCATGTAGCTCACACTATGACAAGGAACATGATTAGACTGTTAATGTGTGTGAAAGATGGTCACTTGGATAAATGAGAGAAATCAAGAACATCATGAGGTCTTTGAAGGATCTAAAACATCAAAAACTCCATTGAAACTCAATTTCATCAAGGATATTGTCATCAAGGATACTTTCATTAGGATCATGATAAAATAAAATCCTTGTAAGTGATGATGGAATTCATCTCGAGATTAAAAACAATGCATATTTAATGAGATAGTTTAGAAAAACTTAATCAAGATTTTGTAACGAGCTCAACTATTGCAAGCCAAAGAGGTAGAATTTTCACTGTGGAGTCTAATAACATGAAAATTATCCTCAGATATTCCTTCAAGTTCCATTTAGGTGTCAATCCTTCTATCAAGAGGTGGAAACATATCCCCACGAGGAAAAATTGAGCAAGAGGGTTTCTAGACACCATAAGTATGTTTCCATCAAAGGAGGTCATCATGTTTAAAGGTGAAATGTGAAAATCAAGGGGTCAGTTAATGATCATCATATCCTGACTATGCCATTGTGTCCAAATCTCTGTGAGAAAAAAATCAGAATGGGATAGTTAAGCTACCAAGGCATTGAAGACCATCATGTGTGAAGGATAAAAAAGTCATTTATTCCCATGAGAGGCATATGAGAAAGAAGGTGCACGAGCATCCTGAATCAGACTCCATTCAAGGATTTTGGATCCTAAAAAGGTAAGGTGATGAACTTCATTTGGAACACCATGTTTTCAACAATGGGAAATCATCTCAGTTTCACTTGATGTCATTCACTTGGTAGTTTTCTTAAACACTCATTTTGAACCTAGTTGTGTGGCGACACCTCAAAAGAGTAAGCACATTACAATCATCTCATTCCATCCAAATGTATGGTGATAGGAATAGAATCTCATTCAAGGAGAAATACTTTATCTGTAAAATGAAGACCTGTTTTAGTTAGTAGTAAACAAGAAAGAAATGATTTGAGCATCGTAGAATTTATTCTTGGTCACAATTTTGAATTGTGAAGGCCTCAAGGAGTAAGAAATTTATTCTCACTCTTATTGTGTGATCATAAAATGATCTGTAAAATAGAAAAAAAAATCCTTGAACACAAAACCTTATAGGCTTATTATTATTTTACTGAATTCACCATGAAATAATCAAATTTTTAAAAAATTCAATGTAAGAATAAAAACCACACTGTACAAGGGTTGATAAGGGAGATTGGTAGAATGACTACATCTTCATATTCAAAAATTAGTTGAACAAATACATTATAAAAATTTGATCATTCAGTACAAATAAACTTTATGATGCTATAATAAATGTTCAACTGAACCTGGTATGCTAATTGGTCTAATAGACTCAGACTGATCTTGGAAGCTCAGTGCTCCAGAAAAGTTCCTTGTTTTGATACCTCATGTTGACCTCCACTCTGCTGCACATTCTTTTCCTTTACAAGGTGCTAAGTTAAACAATGTATAATGTTGAATTCCACTCTATTGTATGACATATAACCTCTACATAAAGCAAACTCTTGTTTGACATGATCATCTTTCACTCCGTTACACAGCCTCCAACCTCTATGTAGAGATAAGATCAGACCTAGCCTCATCAAAAAACTCAATAATAATTATGACTCTCCTATGTGGCCTTAAAGTAACTAAATTGGAAATGCACCCATCGTACTAAAAAATCACAACATCAGTATGAGTTTTCTTCTCTAGTGCTACATTACGTCTCTTGCCTTCACGATCGTGTCTCTAGGTTCCCGCATGAGAATAATAGGGCTTCAAATCAACCTTTATAATGTCGATGAGTTAAAAATAATAACTCCTAAATTTTTACGATGTTCCCAATAAATAATATGGCTTATTATCATCATTCCTATTTAAATAAATAGGTATTTTACTCCATCATTTCTTATTAAAATAATAATAGGTCTTAGATATTCTCCATAAATTCCTTAAAATACCCCAAGGCTTCCAAAAAAAACCCTCTCCAAGGCACGAGATTTACAAATGAGGAAAGGTTTCTGTATTGGAATGGGAAGGGATTTTATAGGGTTGGACAACCTAAAATCCACGCTGAAAATCCTATCTACTAACTCTTTACATGGCCATCTAAGCTGGCAAGTTGATGAGGTCACAAATGTTGTTGTCAGATGGTTGTGGGATTGAATCCCCCACCCATGATGTTTATTTTACCCACCATGACTGTTGAGCTCCACCTATTTTCCTATGCATTCTGATCCATCTCTGGCATCCACCATGCTAAACCCCAATCCACGTGTCTTTCCTCTACACCATTCGCATCCACCACATGTCTCAACTACCAAGTTGTTTTGATGGGAGATATCCAACATTCGGTGGGAGTTGATTTGGATAATTCTCTTAAAGGATTTGACCACATGTGTAATCTATGGCTACAACCACGTATCTTCCATCTATTTTTCTGAGTTGGATCAGTCATGTTGTGTGGGGTTGGTTGCTTGATTGGTTAGTGTGGAGAGGTTTTTCGGCTTGCTCTTGAGCTCACTAAGCTGATTGGTATCTAACTTTTCACTTGAATCCCTAGTAACTTGGTGCATAGATTTTCCATAGCTCGCTTATCAACTTGACTAGTAGCTTGATGATCTGATTATTACAATAGAGACTGGGTCTCCCTCCATAACAAGAGTGGACCCCATCATTGAAACCCATTTTACGCTTGTCAAATACCATAGGTTCTAAACAAAACCTTCATTTTTGCTCTGTAACCCTTGACGTCGTTGTGATGATTTATCACCTAACTACAATATGCCCAATCACTAATTTTCATGTGTTCAACCTTTATCATGTGAACATCTCGTTCTTGTATGAACTACATCTGGAGTGTACGACATCCATTTTGTGTGTTCCAATAGGTGCCAGAAATATTACAACCTTTACTTCCATAAGGAACAGATTTAGGGAGATCTTGGGAATTTTAGCACCCAATTATGACCTCTAGATCACACCTCCACACTAAGTAGGATTTTATCCCAAAAATCTTCTTTTCCCTCTACTTTTAGATCTATAACTTTGATGTTATTTCGAAGATATATTTGCAGCTGACATGATGGAATTCGAACTAATCCTTGTCCAATTACACAATTAGTTTTTTACCTGAGACTTATGGCACTTGGGATTACTACCTTCTTCTGCGCCATTCTAATTTTTGCACCTCATGTTTCCCTCCTCTTTGTTGCACGGCTTCCCACATCTAAGAAGAGCTAAGTCAAATTCTTCTTAGTGTTGATGATTTCTACCATCTTATTGACTTCCATTCTATTGCACAACATTCTTCCTCTATAAAAAACTAAGTCAGATCTTAGTGTCATTGACGAGATCAACTAAAAAATATTGTCTATGGCTTCCAAGAAATATAAACTTGGTGATACACCCAGTGTAGCAAGAACACGCTAGGCATGATAAACCTTGTTGTGAAGTTTCTTCTTGATTGGTAGCTCTAGTCCTCGGAATCTTCTCTGCATGGTCACCTTATACTACAAAGTATGAAATTAGTTTCTTGTTTTTTCTGTATAACTTAGTCAAAAATAAAATTTGATATATTACAACAATTTTTTTCCCTTGCTAGATGGTATTACAATTACAAGTATATCAATACAAATAATGGTCAAATTTTGTCAGAGACTCACACCTATCTTGCAGCTCTTGCTTCTCTACTTCCATGAGTTGTATATGTTTCCTCAATTGATAATCCTTGTTTGGGATATAGTTTTAACTGGTACAAGTCCATCTCACTGCTACCGCAAGTGACAACCCAATTCCCAATATCAAAATTTCTTTGGAGTTAGAAATGTTTGTAGGCCAAAAACCTACTCTGATAAAAAACATGATCAATAAACCAGCCAAAATATTTTTCCTTGACCACAGAACCTTATAGGATTATTACTCTTTTACTGAAATCAACCCAAAATAATCAACTTTAAATAAATGTAATGTAAGGATAAGAACCGTAGTGCACAAGGGTTGATAATGGAGTTTAACAGAATGCTTATGTCTTTAGGTTCAGAAACTTATTGAACCAATCCATTAAAAAAATATGATCCTATAGTAAAAATAAACTTTATGATACTATAATGAATGTTCAACACCTCCACTCTGTTGCACATTCTTTGCCTTTACAAGGTGCTAAGTCAGACATTGTATACTGTTGAATTCCATTCTATTGTATGACATATGAGCCTCTACATAAAGAAAATTCTTGTTTGACATGATCATCTTTCACTCTGTTACACAACCTCCAACCTCTACGTAGAGATAAGATTAGACCTAGCCTCATACAAAAAACTCAATTATAATTATGACTCTCCTCTGCGGCCTTAAAGTAACTAACTTGGAAATGCACCCATCGTACTAAGAAATCACAACATTAGTATGAGTGTTCTTCTCTAGTGCTACATTACATCTCTTGCCTTCACGATCATGTCTCTGGGTTCCTGCATGAGAATAATAGGGCTTCAAATCAACCTTTATAATGTCGATGAGTTAAAAATAATAACTCCTGAATTTTTATGATGTTCCCAATAAATAATATGACTTATTATCATCACGCCTATTTAAATAAATAGGTCTTTTACTCCATCATTTATTATTAAAATAATAATAGGTCTTAGATATTCTCCATAAATTCCTTAACATATCCCAAGGCTTCCAAAAAAATTCCTCTCCAAGGCTTGAGCTTTACAAATGAGGATAGATTTGTGTATTGGAATGGGAAGGGATTTTATACGGTTAGACAGACTGAACTCCACGCTAAAACTCCTATCTACTAACTCTTTACATGGCCATCTAAGATGGCAAGTTGATGAGGTCACAAATGTTGTTGTCAGATGGTTGTGGGATTGAATCCCCCACCCATGATGTTTATTTTACCCACCATGACTGTTGAGCTCCACCTATTTTCCTATGCATTCCGATCCATCTCCGACATCCACCGTGCTAAACCACAATCCACATGTCTTTCCTCTACACCATTCGCATCCACCACATGTCTAAACTACCAAGTTGTTTTGATGGGAGATATCCAACATTCGGTGGGAGTTGATTTGGATAATTCTCTTAAAGGATTTGACCACATGTGTAATCTATGGCTACAGCCACGTATCTTCCATATATTTTTATGAGTTGGATCAGTCATGTTGTGTGGGGTTGGTTGCTTGATTGGTCAGTGTGGAGAGGATGTTTGGCTTACTCTTGAGCTTGATGAGTTGTTTGGTATCTAACTTTTCACTTGAATCCCTAGTAACTTGGTGCATATATTTCCCATAGCTCGCTTATCAACTCTACTAGTAGCTCAATGATCTGATTATCGTAATAGGGATTGGGTCTCCATCCATAACAAGAGTGGACCCCATCATTGAAACCCATTTTACACTTGTCAAATACCATAGGTTCTAAAAAAAACCTTCATTTTTGCTCTGTAACCCTTGACGTCGTTGTGATGATTTATTACCTAACTGCAATATGCCCAATCACTAATTTTCATGTGTTCAACCTTTATCATGTGAACGTCTCGTTCTTGCATGAACTACATCTAGAGCATACGACATCCATTTTGTGTGTTCCAATAGGTGCCAGAAATATTACAACCTTTAATTCCATAAGGAACAGGTTTAGGGAGATCTTGGGAATTTTAGCACCCAATTGTGACCTCTAGATCACACCTCCACACTAAGGAGGATTTTATCCCAAAAATCTTATTTTCCCTCTGCTTTTAGATCTATAACTTTGATGTTATTTTGAAGATATATTTGCAGCTGACATGATGGAATTCGAACTAATCCTTATCCAATCAGATAATTGGTTTGTTACCTGGGACCTGTGGACTTGGGATCACTACCTTCTGATGTGCCATTCTAATTTTTGCACCTCATATTTACCTCCACTCTATTGCATGGCTTCTCACATCTAGTAAGAGCTAAGTCAAAGTGTTCTTAGTGTCGACGATTTCTACCTTCTTGTTGACTTCCATTCTATTACACAACATTCTTCCTTTACAAAAAACTAAGTCAGATCTGAGTGTCTCGACGAACTCAACTAAAAAATCTTCTCCATGGCTTCCAAGCAATATAAACTTGGTGATACACCCAGTGTAGCAAGAACATGCTAGGCATGATAAACTGTTGTGAAGTTTCTTCTCGATTGGTAGCTCTAGTCCTCGTAATCTTCTCTACATGGTCACCTTGTACTGTAGAGTATGACATTGGTTTCTTGTTTTTTTTGTATTACTTAGTCAAAAATAAAATCCAATATACTGCAACAATTTTTTTCCCTTGCAAGAGGGTATTACAATTATGAGTATATCAATACAAATAATGGTCAAATTTTGTCAGAGACTCACACCTATCTTGTAGCTCTTGCTTCTCTACTTCCATGAGTTGTATATGTTTCCTCAATTGAGAATCCTTGTTTGGGATATAGTTTTAACTGGTACAAGTCCATCTCACTGCTACCGCAGGTGACAACCTAATTCCCAATATCAAAATTTCTTTGGAGTTAGAAATTTTTTAGGACAAAAACCTACTCTGATAACAAACATGATCAATAAACCGGCCAAAATATTTTTCCTTGACACAGAACCTTATAGGCTTATTACTCTTTTATTGAATTCAACCTAAAATAACGAACTTTAAATAAATGCAATGTAAGAATAAGAACCACACTGCACAAGGGTTGATAATGGAGTTTGACAGAATGCTTATGTCTCCAGGTTTAGAAACTTGTTGAACCAATCCATTATAAAAATACGATCCTATAGTAAAAATAAAATTTATGATACTATAATGAATGTTCAACCGGACCTAGTATACCAATCGGTCCAATAGACCTAGACTGCTCTTGGAAGATCAGGGCTCCAACACAACTCTCTGTTTTGACACCTCCATTGACCTCCACTCCATTGCATGGTATCTGCCTCTACAGGTGTTAAGTCAGACAATGTCTAATGTTGAATTCCAATCTATTACAGGACATCTATCCTCTCTATATAGATAAGTCTAGTTTGACATGATCATCTTTCACTTTGTTGCACGGCCTCCATCCTCTACTTAGAGAAAGGATTGTACCCATGCTCGTTAATGAGCTCAAAAATAGTTATGACTCTCCTCCGTGACCTCTAAGCAACTAAGTTGTAAATACACCCAATGTACTATGAATCAGAGCATCAGTATGAGTGTGCTTCTCCAGTGTTGCATTACATCCCTCGGCTTCATGAGCACATCTCTGAGATCTCACACAAGAATACTCAGGCTTCAAATTAGCCTTTACAATGTTGATGAGCTAAAAAATAATAACTCCTAAATTTTTAAAATGTGCCTAATGAATAGTAGGAATTATTATCATCATGCCTATTTACATAAATTTGTCTTTTACTCCATCATTACCTATTAAATAATAATATGTCTTACATATGCTTCATAAATGCCTTATCATTTCCTAATGCTACCACAAAAATTCCTCTCCAAGCCTTGAGATTTGAAAATTAGGAGAGGCTTATGTATTGGAATGGAAGGGGGGGGGGGATTTTAAAGGCTTGGGTGGCTCAATATCCATGCTAAAACCCCTATATGTCTACTCTTCACATGACCATCTCAGGTGATGAGTTGGTGAGGTTGTAACCATTGTGGTCAGGTGGTTATGGGTTTGACTTCCCTACCCACATTGTTTGTTTTACCTTCCATGACCATTGAGATCCACTTGTTTTCCAACGTGTCCTGATCTATCACCTACATCCTCCGTTTCAAGCCTAAGTCCACCTGTCTTACCTCTGTACCATCCACGTCTACTACGTGTCTCAACTTCCAAGATGCTTTAGTGGGAGATATCCCACATTTAATTGGATTTTATTAGATAATAATTTTAAAGGATTTGACCATCTGTGCAATATGTTGTTACAGCCACATATCTCCCATCCATTTTTTTTATTTGGATCAGTCTTGTTGTGTGGGGTTGGTTTCTTGATCAATTGGTGTTGAGAGGTTGTTTGGGTCTCTCTTGAGATCTTTGAGTTGTTCTGTATCTAAATCACTACTTAAATTGATGGTAACTTAGTTCATAGATCACCCATATCTTACTTATCAACTTGACTAGTAGCTCAATGTGCTGATTATCGTACTACGGTGTTCGGGACCCCCTCTAAAACAAGAGTGGACCCATAGTTGAAACCCATTTTACACCTGTTGAATATTGGAGGTTTCAAAAAAAACATTCATTTTTTCTCTATGGCCCTTGATGGTGTTGTGATGAATCATTACCTAACTACAATGTGCCCAATCACTACTTCACATGTGCTTGATCTCTGTCTTGTGAACGTCTCATTCTTGCACAGACTGCATCTGTAGTGTACAACATTTTTTTTTACATTCTAGTAGGTGTCAAAAATCTCACAACCTATACTTCCATAAGGAACATGTTTAGGGAGATATTGGGAATGGTAGCACCAAATTTTTACCTCTACATAAGAAAATATCACCATGTTCTCATCACAATTTAGATCTCATGACAATGATATTAAATGCTCATTCAATTCCTAGAAGTGTATCTATATCTCATCGAATGAGGAATTTTCAACCACGGTGTTCCAATTTCAGATATGGTCACTTAGGAAATAGGTAAAATCAAGAACATCATGAAGCCTATGAGGGTGTTTGATACGTCAAAATTCAAGTCATTAAGGAAATGGTCATAAGAAGAATGACATGAGATGATAATCATGAGTGATACCAACAATCATCCAAGGTTCACATTGCAATGTCTCACAACAATGTTTCTAAATACTCAATCATTACTTTGGATTGTCCTTGCATCTCATAGAAGGAAGAATCATATGCAATCACAATGTTTCAGTTCAACAGGTGGTCAAAGGTCAATACTCTCATTCATGAAGCATTTCTTCAAAGGTCCATCAAAAGGCTTCATATTCATTGGATTGGTGAACCCTTCTCTCTCTCTCTATCTCACTTTATTACCCCTCCAAAAAATCTAGTTCTCTATTATGTTTCTCCCCTAGTTTCTCTTTTTTGTCTTATGAAGTCAGAGGTACACTTCAATCCCCTTTATCATTGTAAGTTTTCCCTTTTTGATTGTATGATGTAAATGTGTGCCCTAGTCAGGCCCTAGGAATATTGAAGGTCAAAATTGAGTGATCTATAAAATCATTATATCCCATTTGGCACTTAGATGAAAGGACAACTAGTACATGTCATAGAACTAGATATTGAGAACTCATATCATTCTAACAATCATTGGTAATGCATTTATCATTGTTTGAAGCTAGTATTTATCGTGGAGAACTTTTGTCTTACAAGACATAAAGATGCATTTCTTCCATATATCCTGGAATTATGTTCCTCTACTCTCTAAGCTAATTTACAACTTTGTCAAGCATGGTGGTTTTGCATTATCGAGTAGGGACCCTTTGATAATTTGATTGATGAATCTACATAACAGTGTGTCTCTAGTTTGCTAACCCTTAACACATTGCCCCTGCATTGATGCACTTTTTTTCCTTGAATCCCTGGAAATACTCTAGTAGGTGTCTCGAGGTTTCCTTGGTCAAGCCAAGAGAAAAAAATTATTTATCACTAGTCTACATGTGTTGCTCATACTCCCCTTGACCTCCCTTGAGCGAGGAAATTCATGAGATTGTAGACTAGGTGATATGCAAATTGTCCGTAGGTTTAGTTTAGTATTCAATTTTGATCATCTATCCCAATGGCCACTTTACATGATTTTAGATAGTCTACTAGAATTGTCAATAATGGGAGTTTCTAATACCCATGCTCTAATCAGATTCACCATGTGATCATCGGTTGAAAGTTTCTTGATACTATTGCACCACAATATTTTGAGGTTCATCAATATCATGCCAAACTAGACAATATGAATCAGAAGCATTAAATTGAATGGCACTAAACCCCATGTCTATGCCCTACTACTGGCCAATTTGAAAAATATCAATTTATAGAATTGGGCTATTGATTTTGATCTATTGTTTATTATGCCATTAATTGAAAGTTGATTAGGTTTGGATTGTTAAGATAAGTTGAATGGTGTGATATTATTTAATTCAGAGTAACTTACATGTTTGATGAAACAGAAACTATTTTCTCACACCTCTTTTGGATTAGATATTTTCTATACATGTATGATAAATCTCAATGTGTATTCACATATTTATGCTAGATTCATTCCATGCTGATGAATCTAAAAACCACAGCTTTTATTTCGTTTAGACTCAAGCCCTATTTGGATTGAGTGTACATGTATTGATAAATTCTTCAATACTCATAGTGTGCTTTAGGAGCAGAAGAAAATAATTGGAAAGTTTACCCTCATGGGTTTAGGATTCAAATGGATATGATCAATATGATTCCATAACCTTAGTAGATATTATGTTGTGCTATTTTTAGGTCTCCCGCCATATGGTCATGTGCATGCTACTCATGACTGTAAAATAAATCCTCTATGAATGCAAACATGCCCCTTCAACTAGATGATGTCAGAAGATTTGCATGACTACATGTAATAAATAGTGAGGTATGACCAGTGACGATAATAATGAAGAAATTGATTCAAAACATTATGTATGCTAGCTATGTCCAATTATAGCCACATATTAAAAATAATGAATGCTTAAATTTGGTGATTGCATATCTCAATATGGGATATCCTCATGATATATGAATGGCTAAATGTTTCATTAGGAAAGTATAATCCAATGCATGATTGATCAAGTTGGAATAACAATAAGTGAATGTGTTAGTAAGTTTAAAATATGGTTTTGAATTATTTATCCTATGTTGGGATATGTTTTAGAATAGTCGGTATAAGCATGATTGTGTGCTCATAAGTCATAATGTTACACAAATAGTAAGTTTTCTCCTTACATTAATGTGGGTTCCTTAGGGATCATGAAAAAGAGAAATTTATACAAAAAATACAAAGGAAAACATGTGATGTATACTATTGATGTACAGTCCATATTTTTCTGCTAAATGTCAAAGATAATAATGATGTCAATGCTAAAGATATATCAATGGTGATTATTGGCATAATAGAAAATGTCTAAGATGATTACTTGATCATGAGGTTTGTTTAAATGGTCATTTGATAGGGTTGTAAAATGATATCTCAAGGTAAGTACCCATAGGGACAACCTCAATGAACTATATCAGGATTTATTCAGATGTTGTTATATAGAATGTTAATATGCCAAATGTTTACATTCCCAACATTGTCATTTTCCAAGATTGCTTAATAATCCTAGTTGATGTTCAAAATTATGCATTGATCTGTAAATAATGCTTCTTTTGTTTCTACTAGGTCCTTGAAAATTTGTGTTGCTTCTAATGTGGTTATGTTTTCAAATCAACAACCATGTAATTGCTTTAAGACGTTCATAACTCTATTCCAACATTGATATTACTTCATAAAGTCCCTTGTATTCTTTAATAATGTCATTCTGCTGTCTAATAAGCTCCTCCTAGTTTCATGATACATTTTGTAGCCTCTTATGTTCAACATCATATTTGATGTAACAATTCGATGTAGCCTAAGTTATATCCATCCTATTGTATTCAGATAATGTTGTCATTCTAGGAATTCATTTAACCTTCCCGCTTAATATTCCTTTTATTCCCACTGATCCAGTGCTATGAAATAAGAATATACTCGATGAGTTAAAATGATGAAGCTTCATGACAAAAAAGGTATATGTACGTCATATAAATATTAGTGTATAATTTGGACAGTAATTCATCTTCATGTGATCAATTATAAAATGAAGGAGCCTCACTTAAAAAGTGGTAAAATTATGTATATTGTGGTTGGTTAAGGTTTAGAACCCATATGATTGTATGTCATAATCATATTTTGAGATCATTGTAAAGGTCATTAATAGCATGAATTGTGAGAAAGATCTTAGAATGATAAAAATAATGTTGTAAGTCCTAGTGATTTATGGTAAAGGAGTAATTTAGTCTATAAAGTTGTTAGTTGAGGTAATATTGAATGATTATGTTTAAATAAGATGTAAAATAAAATGTCCATGACAACATACAAAATAGTAAAGATGTATAAGATTGTAAGATCATGATCCTAATGCCACTGATAGTCTAAAAGTGGATAAGAGGAAGTCAATATATTATCGTTTATGTGTGTCTCCTAATAGTTTTGGGTGCAGCCCTAATTTAGGATAATAATGTCACCTTTAATATAAACAGTAGTGAATTTATAATTATAAAAATCCATTTTTTTCACAGTGAAACTATAATTTGAGATCTAATAAGTGATCATTCTTAAATTTCAAGGTCAATCTACTTCTTGATTGACCGATGTTTATGAGAATTTGGATAATGGAGGGTTTTCACACCTTGTAATTTTATAATTTTGTCAAAATTTCAAATATTAATAGTATATATGGCATTTTATTTTTAAGGGAAATGAATTATTCTCAGAAACATTCATATAAGGTGTGATGGATTTGTTTAAAATTCTAATGACTTTGTATTTTATGCCAAAAATTTCATCTTGGGTGATGTCTATGATAGCCATTTTTGTATTTATATAAAATTCATTGAATTTTGAAGATTATTTTTTATGATTTATGTGTTATATGATTTGTAGATTATGTTTATTAATAGATATGAACATAATGTGTTTTGTTTGTGTTGTATTGCAAAAAAATATTCACTCATTGGAGTTATATGAAGGGAGATGTATGTAAACAATGATTATTATGGCCCTTAATGTCATTGACTAGGAATTTATTGATATAGATGGATTATGGGAATCAAGTCACTTAGTCCATACACCCCATGAAATGCATTTTTTGACCACATTGTGTGAGTTTTCGAACCTAGATACTTTGACATTTTGGTTACCCAATGGTTGACAATTTCTAAGGATGAGAATCATACCCCTGTACCAAATTTTTCATGTTTTATCATTTTGAGGCACCCCAGGTCTACCCAATCATTCCAGTAACCTCCCAATTGGTTTTAATTCATTCCCCTATGTGATTTAGGAAATTCAAATCAACCCCTAGGTGATTTTAGGAGTTCATTGAAAAATGCAAACTTCAGGAAGTTGTGGGAAGGGCTATCACTGGCCTTACTAGGACTGGAGCAACCCCATGGAGTGGAAGAAAAATCCAAAATAGACATGGAGGTGAATCAAAGGCCTTGGAACATCATGAAATTGATTTATGAAGATTCAGAAAGGATCCAGAGAAGTTGGGATAGTTTCACTAAAATCAGGGTTCATAGGCCTAAGCAGTGCACATGCCAAAATAATTGTTGAGCTTCTGAAGGTGATTCCGGGAGCTATGGATGGAGTTAGGAGAAAAACAAAACATCTTTAAAAATGGAATTCCAAGCCCTACAATATGGTGAAATTATTTTTTTCACAACACTTTGGAGAAATGGGTCTGCAAGAAGTTTTTCTCATGCACAAGTGGAGTACCAGATAAAAATCCACCTTTTTAGGGATCAAATGGAGGAATCAAGACCTGAAACCCTCACCATTGGATTCATAATTCCATTTCTAGTCAATATCATATAAAATTTCATCAAAAATGTCCATCGGGAGCTCAAGTTATTGCCATTTCAAGTTGCCCTCTTGGAGCGAGTTCAGGAGTTAGCCAAATTTTGGAAGGACACATGTCAGCTCTAGGAGCCTGGCACAATTTTTTGTCCCTCACATCCCTCAAGGTCAGGGACATCAAGGTCAAGAAAATGTACCTAGCCCCCATAAGCCCTCTGGACCCTCATGTAACCTCTAGGATTTCCAGTTCAGCCCCCAAGTGCTTACAAGAGCTCAAAGCCTTCACTGTTGGATCACTGCCACATGTCATCACTGGCGCACCATGAAAATTTATGTCCCTCATGTCCCTTTGAGGTGAGGGACATCAGACATGATAAAATTCACCCATCCCCTAAGGATACTCCTGGTCACCCATGTGACCTCTTCAAGAGTGAATTTCAAGCCCCCAGGTGCTTGTCAAGCCTTCATTTTCAACCGTCAGGTGTGCCACTATGTCATCACCTGACGCACCATGAAAAATTTCCCTCATGTCCCTTTGAGGTGAGGGAAATAAGGGTTGAAAAAATGTGACCTAACCCTCCATGATGCCTCAAGGTCCCTCATGTGACCAGCTTCCAGCCCCTCAGTGCTTTAAAGCTACTTTTTTGGCTTTAATCCCCTGCCGTTGGATCTCTGCCACATGTCAAGCTGAGGCACATTGTGAAAAATGATGTCCCTCATTTCCCTTTGAGGTGAGGGATGTCAGGGACATGAAAATTTTCCTCTCTCCTTGCTTTGTTTTTTTCAAATTTTTAAATATCCCTCCTGCTTCTAACTTCTAACATCTAACATTCTCGTGCACAACTTCCTCTGCAAACTCCTTTGCAACTTCCTACCACCATTCCGCCATTGTCAAATATCAAACCAGATCCACCAAAAGAAATAAAATCCTCTATCCCTTGGTGATATGTAGGTCTCAGAAGAATATTTCATCAAACTAAGAAGAAGAAACGAAGAACAAAGAAGAAGAACAGTGAAAATCTCCATTGCCGCAAAATAATTTTTTGAAGAGATCTTGCAAACAGATGCACGGATTAACGAACCATATTTTTTTGTTCATTAATATATAAAAAACCATAAAAAACAAACCTTCATACCCTCCTCCCATGGCATAAAATATTCACAATGAAGAAATTCTCTTTCCGACCCAACGGAGAAAATAGCTTGATTTCTCGTCAAACCAGTAGCCGGATCGAAGCGAAATTTCACCGGAAGCACAAGAAGTGAAAACCCATATCAAAAATGTGATTTCCATCATGAATGGAGGAAAAAAATAGACTTGTAAATTTTGAGGTCCATTAATGGCTACCGTGTCTAGAAGTGTCGCCAGGTCAGAAATTTAAAAGTTTAAAATCTCCCAAACTATTGAGCAGGTAGGTCCAAGATTTCAGAGGGGCGATATTGGGGAAAAAACCCATATCAAAAATTTGTTCCATATCAATCTGACCTCCAAAAGCCCACTTTCTTAAAATAGTAGGTCTTCTACATAGGGGACTACTATTTTGGGAAATTCATCAAACATAAGAACTTGCGAGGGAGACGTTGAACAAAAGAGATGCACTTTGGTTGAAAATTCATTAGACCAAGATTTTTGGTCCAATTTTGACACTTACTAAAAATAGTAAGTGGTCCCATGAGCACCTTCCAAAAATATAAAGTTGATCCTGAAGGTGAGAGAAACACAGGGAGAAGAGGAAATTAGAGTCGCAACATTCAATTGAGGTTCGAGGGAGTTGATTTTTCATACTTACTAAAAATAGTAAGTTGCTTTTTCTAAGGAAATCATGAAGCATAAGTGGATGGGACAGAATCTGGCACAACCCTTCACCTATGAGTATGAGATAGAAGACAATGATGTCTCATACATGGACCTGAATGACCTAAGATCTCATATGACAGCCAAGGAGCGAGGAAAAATTGAGGATCAAGTATTCACGAGTGGATTGTTCGCAGCTGTGGGACACCCCATGTCTATACAAAGCCTTGAGTTGGTCTTGGCTTGCTCTCACCACTATGAGCCCAAAACATGGATAATCCAAGCCAAAAATGGTACAAAAATGGTGGTCATCAGTCCTAGAACCATCTCACTCTCTCTGCAAATCCTGACATCACCTAGTATGGTTGTCATCTCAAAGGACAAGGCCTTGCATGATTGGGAAACGATGGATGCATATGTACAAGGGGTATTACTTGGTTCATGGTTGAAGACAGGAAGAAATCCCTCAAGGATGCCCAAGAACCTTCCAAGGTGTGAATTTTGAGAAGGATATTAGAATACCATCACTCTCCTCAGTAGAGTTATGGGTGAAGCAAGCACAAGAGACTTTCAAGACTGGATGGGCCTTTTCATCTTGAATGGTGATAGAAGGAAAGAAGAGAATTGACTGGGGGAAGATCATCAGTGACAATCTCCATCTGTAACTACTCCAGGTACCCATGATGAAGAAGTTTCACATGAATTCTTACTTGGTCTATCTCCTCACTAGCTCAAGATCTTTCAAAGGATTGGCCCTCACGCAAAACATTACTGCCAAGGTACCTACGTTCGAGAAGATTCTACAATTGGTAATGGAGAAAATCCATAGGCATTTTACTCACGTGAATGATGCATTCACAATGTATGTGGTTGAAGCTTAGAAGGTGATTTGGAGGCTAGGATTTCCACAAGAAACATCCCTGATCAAAAAGTATGGCTCTTATTTCATACAATTCTCAACCTTCTCCTACCTGCAAGTTGTTGGCTTTGACCAAGCTCTGCTAAGGCTTCCCAAGTACCTTAGTGACCAAATTGTACTTTTCAAGCTCTACAGGAAGATCATTCAAGTGAATAAAAGGCTTAGGAGTAGGAGGAAGAAGTTGATTTCATTTCCTATCTCTCTCGGGGTATTCACGTGCAAGAGCTCAAATGACGCATCTCATCTAGAGGCCGCTTTCGTTCATTTGACTTTTCATTCCTACATTGCCAAGCCTAATTTTGACATCTGAGAAGATCCTGACTCTTTCTACATCCCAGAATTACAACATGAGCCACAAGTTGAGGACTACTGGGCAATTGTGCTAATGAATTTGAAGTGTGGGAAAAGGACCATATGAGGATGACAGTCGATGAAATGAAGAAATTCAAGTTCTCTTGGTATGAAGATATTTTTCACGATGATGGGATAGAGATGTATGATCCTGAGTATGTGGTAGTCAATATGTCCCCTTTTCCTCTAGTCAACTGGTATGTTCGTGAATCAGGGGATATAAAGGAGAAGACTGAGAAGGTGGTGAGGAGAATGAGAAATTGGTTTTAGAAGAAGATAACTATGATCATCCAGTCATGAGAATTCCTCCAAGTCAGAAGCAAGACTCCCATCAATCATCTTCAAAAGTTGTAGAGGTGACTTCTAGTTCTAGACACTCTAGAGAAAGTTAGAAAAGAAAGGCCACAGAAATGGAAACCTCCCCTCATAAAAAGACACCAAAGAAGGCCAGGGAAGAAGAAGACTCATTTACATCACTACAAGAGGAAGACTTGATCACAGAAATGTAGGAAGAAAATCCAGTGGTGAAAGCACAAATGGATGAAGAACACATGGTTCAAGACCCAATCTTCGAACCACCACAGGAGGTCTCACCTCTTGTTGACACCCATACCTCTCTCATTCAAGATTTGGCTCCTCCTCCAGAGTAGGGAATGGTTGGTTCCCTTGTCATTGAGCCTGAACCCAATGAGATGTTCCCTTGGATGTAAGAAATGATTTCCCCTTACACCCACACTATGCAACAAGTGACATCCCCTAACCTATCAATGATTATCTCATTGGATAAATAAAAAAGATCAAGAAAGCTCACACATATGGCCTCATGGTTCTATAGTGGGGAAATGGGTAATCAATACATTGAAGTAGCTTGGATGAAGGTAATCAAGCCAGTGGATGAGATGACACTGGCTGACTATGAGATGAGCATGATCCAACTGGGACTGGAAACTCATGAAGGGGATTTGCACATGTATCAGCAATCTTTTGCTCACATGGTGGCAAGGAATAAGGAGCATAAGAAGAACATTGATGAACTAAAGGAACAGTAACAAACTCTTTCATTCTATGTGCAACATCTAGTTGATCCCAATGTGATGAAAAACCCAATTGAGGAAATTGCGACCGTCAGTAGCTTCAATCTAGATTCCATCAAGAGGATGCACGAGTTCAAAATGTAGGAGCGAGTGAGTAATGAATGGATGGACTCAATTTTATACAAAGGGATCTCAATGCTCCAAGAAGTGGTCAAATTCTTTGCTTACATGTGTGTGACAGAAAATAGGATGGGAACTTAAGGAAGACTTGGAGAAAGAAAGGGACTATTGGGAACCTTTGGGTCTAGTAGTAGATGAAATGAGCAACACTCATCACCAAGAGTTGATCGATAGGAATATTTTTGAAACTCCTTCAGAAGACTTGTCATGTGTATGGGTGAGGGCCTTTGGAAATAAGGTTTGAGGAAATCAATCAAGCCATCACATAGCTGGAGGAAAAAGAGGAACAAACATACAAGTTGCCGGATAGTATAAATTAAAAACTTAGAAACTTGGAGTACATGCAATGGGTGAGGACACAACTATTGATGAGTTGATTGGTCAATTTGAAGAATATGTCAAGAAAGAGGTATGCAATCTATTTTCCTTCACTAAGGGTACCCTTGAATTCCTCTCAAAGATTTGGGCCTCTATTGCACTTATTGCAGAGAAACATTCATCATGGTTCAGGAAGTGCAAAGATATCAATAGTGTGGTTGATGGATGGACAGATACCTTGAGCTGCATTCACATTCCTCATGCTGACAAAGTGGAACCTGCAGCAACTCATTTCAATAAGGAGCTTGGAGGGACAGAGGCCTTCTCAGGAGCACAAGGTGGAAACCAGTTAGGGAGTGATATCAAATCCACTGCAGCATCTCATTCTTCTGCATAATTCCCCCTCCTTCTCTCTTCTTCTGCTTCCTCTTCGTTCTCTCTCTTTTCTCTTCTCTCCTCACCCAACACTCTCTCTCTCTCTCTCTCTTCAATGTTATATTTTTGCGTTGAGGTTTGCACTTTTTAATATAACTTTAAGTGACTTTAGAAACATAATGTAAACTTTAAGTCACCTTGTTTTTATAAAAGGGACTTAAATATTTAAGTGGAATATGAACAGTCTAAAGTCAGATTAAAGTATGTGAAAAGTCACCGGGAAGATGAAGAGTTGCCTTCTCTTCTATAAATTGTAGCAAACACCTCATTTGAGGGTCTTCTTAGACTTCTTAGATTTTGGAGCTATTTTTTGTGAATTCATGAGAGAGATATCCTTGTGAAGAGATAAAAGAGATAGAAAATTTCTTCCATTTTCCCTACTCTAAAATGTCTTCCACTTTCTATGCTATGTACAATTTCTGCTTGAGCTTCAATAAAGGAAGAAGGAATTTTAGCCTTTTTTGACTAAGGAGTTTAGTGGTACTTTGTGCTCATTAAATGCCATTTGGTCTTGTTGTTGTTATGCGGATTTTTTTTCTTCTAAATTCAAGTGCATGTAATGAAATTTTTGGCTGGTGTATGCAAGTCTCTGATTTTCTACTTGCAACATTAGTTTCTCTTTTCTAACTTTCTCACTCCCTTTCCCTCTTTCCTAGAAAATTCCTCCCTTACAAATATCTGCAATCTTTTTCCGCAGGGTCAGTGGAGTGCCCCTATTGGATCCTCAGCTGAAAGGCCACTAGAGTAAAACTCACTTTTTACATCACGCATGCACATACAACAACTGCACCTAGTTAAGTAGAGGGACTTAGACTCCCACTGGACCTATAATTTGTACTATTCAATGATATGGGTTAGTTCCTTGCAAGTCAGTTTTCGCTATACTACTCAGTGTTAACATATATTGGATGAGCTAGTAGTAGGTGATTTTTTATATAGGATATATAGAGGCCATGGTGGTTAGGTATAAGACCATATATATTTTTAATGGATGAATGTTAAGAGATGGATTTACAATAGGATATCCAATCTTAGGTATTTATTCCAATATGAATCAATCACACATTAGTTAGGTGTTATTCATGATGATCTGCTGACACATGCGACATGGACGAATATGGAAAGATATGTTCATAGGATAGGATACCATGAAACTCCTATAGTTGTAGATATATTTGATACTAATGATGATGATAATGACGAGGATATTGAGATTTGTAATGTTGACTATGTAGGATGCACAGTAGTGTACAGATAGTGGTGGGTAATGAGCCATTAGGATCGGGAGCATATTTTGATTCTCATGATATAGAGGAACCTATGATATTCGATATACCAATTATTTTTAGACCTTAACATATTTACCCAAGTATGGATGTGTGTTAATTTGTCTTAATCATGTTCATTTTTCCTATCATCTTTTGTGTCGATAAATATTTCTATTATTTAGTAATGATTTTATTTACTCACCAGTTTCTAGTTGCCTATTTATATTTCTCCATGATCAAGGATACATTTCATCAAATTACCTAATATGTTGGTTATATCAAGGAGGTAGGGTGTCTAAAGTGAGAGAGTGACGAGGAAAACTAGTTTTCCACCTTTTGACTCTATTGTGAGAGCAAAAAAAACTTATGTTTATGACATCGTCTACAACAAAAAGGTGGAGTAGATAATATAATTAAGATTTGATCTTATTGATATATAAAGGCATCCACCTCCACCTCCCAACGAATAAATAGGTATTACACTCTTAGATCATTTGGTTCATCTATAACAGGAGAACAACATATTTTAGGAATAGTTTTCCATATGTTAGGAGTGAGCCATTTCACACTCATGAGATGAGTCGAGCTAGCCATCTTCTAGAGTACTTACTATATAAAATAATGTAGATATTGATTCATATGATGAAGATGATCCTTATTGGCCATTTGTATTGACATTTTTACATTATTTTGATCGATAAAACTCATGATTTTAGATATATGAAAAGGATGATTGGTTTTTTTATCATGTTAAGGAGGTTTCAAATTTATCACATTTATTTTTTGTATGATATGATCAATGCATGGTTTAAGATTTTCTTATATTTGAGATTTATTTTATTTTGTAGTGATTATGTGATTTGTGTTTTTTATGTTGATCGTTTAATAGTTTTTTTATAACTAATCACTTATATGTTCCATAAAATTTTTATGATGGGCCTTATGTAATTAAATGTTTTGATATTTTACAAAATAATAAATGATATATGTAACCTCCATAACATCACATATCAACATGACCTATATGGTTTTGATTAATGGCCCTTTATCATTTATCCTCCTATGGGCAGTTTGGATGCATGTAATTCCAATTTAAGACACTTTGAAATAATGGTTGATATTTTTATAGCTTATTTTTTTTGATATTTTTTAATTTAATATTAGATTCTCTTTGTATTTTTATCTTCATGTAGTACCATACTCAACTCTTCCTCCACTTTCTCATGTTCTACCTATTTTTTTATTAGGATAAACTTTCTCAACTATGAGTGTAGATAAAAAATCAAGTTAGCATGCACAAATAAAATGAGTATGAAACCAATTCAATTGCAACATGAAAACTCAACAAAAAACTACCTAAAATCAATAAAATATGAAAAGAAGAGGAATTATTCCTGCACTTACCATCTAGCATGCAATTCTCCTTCCTTGATGGGTGGAAGTGCTTGGAATATGATTGATTGCTTTAGATTTGGATGTGGGTGTACTAGGATAACACCTCCCCTTGATTACTTGATGAATGATTGATGCAGGATGAAGGATTAGATTATATGAAGATTGGTTGAGGATGGATAATTGATGATCAAAAGATGAAGTAGCAAGATGATGGCCTCCCAAAATAACTTGCTCCCATGTAGGATGAGAGTGCAAATTTATAGTTTGTGAGTGCCAAATTCAATGGCTAAGATCTTGCCATGGTGGATTTTAATCAATGGTTGAAATTGGATGAGAGGAGAATTTTCTAGATTGTATAAAATTCTAGATTTTGTGTGGAGATTTTATTTAATTTTTAATTCAATAAAAGAGTGTAGAATATTTAAAAATGAGAGGGAAATATGGAGAAGATTTTATATTTAGAATCCTCTAGATTTAGAGGTGAGGATGTGCACATGTTTAAGATTAGATTAGGTTAATAAATGATGATTAGGGATGTGATTCGATGGAAAGGCTAGATGTAGGGATGTGTAGAGTAGGGTGGTAGGTGAGATGTAGGAATACTAAATTCCTATAAAATGTTACTGAAGAATTAGAATAGGATAATATGATATAATAATAAAATAAAAGGGATTAAGGATGAAAATTGATATATTAGATGAAAATAAAAGGATTAATGATAAATGATAAATGATGGTAAAATGGATTAATAATAATAATTAATCTTACGATTAATTATTATATGGTTGATGTATGAATAATAATGATGGATTAAAATAGATTAAAATGGATTGGTAGTGGATAAAAATAAACTACGGGGCATGATTAATGTTAATTAGTCATGTAGACATTATAGGTGTCTACATTTTTCCCCTCTTTGAATAATTATTGCGTTGCAATGATCATTCAAAGAAGAAGTAGAATATGATAGGATGGTAATATTATGCCCCCTCGAGTGGGTAGGTGGGAAGGACCCAAGCGGGTAACCACTCAAAAAGAGAGGAGATGCCCTAGTGAGAATATGAAGGGGTTATTGGTTGAGAGGATGAGAATACGAGAGGATGCCTTAGTCATCAATGTCAGGACAAAGGGTGTATGATGTTTTGATTTTGGATGCCCCATGACAAGGGTGATGAGTGTTGGATTTGGATGCCCTGGATATTAGGGGTTGATGGATTCTAGATGTACGATGTTGTTGGATGTTGTCGGATTTTGAATTTTTGGATCATACGATTTTGGATTATTGGATGCCCTAGGCATGGGGGGTAGGATTAGATAAGATCTTGGATTGATTATGTTGTTAATTTTGGATTTTTGGATGTCCCAGTCAAGGGGTAAGGATTTTGATTTGGGATTTTGGATGTTGGATTTTTTATTATTTGTATTTGGGATGCCCCAATAAAGGGGAGAGGATTTTTCTTTTGGATGTGAAGATATTTGGATGATATGACTTGATAGGATTGATTAAAAATATTGGATATATTGATTGGTTGAATAAGATTTGATGAATGGATGTTAGATGACCGATGAAGGGTTGGTTGGATAAGGTGATGATGATTAGGCTAAGTGATGATGTAAAGAGGTGATGATATCGTAAAGTGCCCACAATTATCACCATTAGCAAGTTTATTAAGATGTGGCATAAAGCAATATGCATCAAGGCATAAAGACCATGATGACTGAGTTGCCAAATACCCTTTTCCTCATGTCATTGGACATATTAATATAGAAAATATGGTCCTCATATCATTTGAACAAACAAAATAGAAAAAGGAAATAAAATGGGCATCATATAATCAGCCAAAATTTGATGCAACTGCAAGAGCATGATAAACAAGTGAATAAGCATATACAAATGCATGTAAAAGTGTTTTAAATTTTATGTGGGTTGTTGATTTTTAATTTTTTGGATTTTCAAGATAGTATAGATGTGGTGGGGTAAATATGTGATAGGGATGGGTGGGGGTGAATTTATCTTATAAGTCCCAACGGATATGTAGATAGGGATTAGGGATAAAGGAATGGTTGTTGATAGGATAAGGGGTGTGGGATAAAGGGATTGGTTGGATAAGATAAAGGAGGGTTTGATAGGATGAGGGATGTGATGAGGTAGGATATGGGACTAAGTGATGGTTGATTAGATAAGGTACGATGTGAGAGGATTGATAGGATAACGGGTGGGGATGATGGATGAAGTTTTGAGGAAAATGGTTTAGATAAGATAAAAGAGGTTTGATAAGATGTGGGATGTGATAAGGTAGGATGTGAGATGATTGGATAAGATAGACCCCGAAGTAAAGGGTGGGATGATGGATGATAGTATAGTTTGGGATGGTGCCCCCAGTGGATTATAAAGTTTCCTCCAATCATAATGATGATTGGTTAAAGGAAGAAAAAGGGGGATAAGATAAAGCAATAGGATCATCGAGTTCTCATAGATGACATATGCAAAAGGATGCGGATGCACGGGATGGATGGTTTGTAATGGATGATGAAGAAAATATGAGCTTAAAAGCACATGGTGTAAGATAAAAGTATGACTAAGACAAGAGTGTGACAAAGGTCTAAGCCATACGTGGAAACATACAAACGTGATGTCTCTTTGAGATCAACATGTGTGTGATTGTGATATTTAATTACTACAATGAGTATGATGTAAAAACAAACTAGCTAATGCCTATGGAGTGATGAAGTTAAGTAGGTTGATGAGAGGTGAATGGAAGGTCAAGCCGTGCATTTCTCCACTGCCAGCCAGGCATCCATAGACCTGATAGAGATACATCTGATTCTTATCACAACATTGTTGTACTGCCGGCCATGCATCCATAGCCTCGGTAGAGTTGTTGGAAACACCCCTAGATAGAGTCTTGAGGTGGATTTTATTGGATATTTTTATTTTTGATATGATTTTTTTAATCTTGAGGCTTCTAAATCTCGAAGATTCTCTATTTCTCTCTCTCATGTTCAAATATTCAAATGCATCTACACCATTCCATTGATTTTGAAATCAATGGAAATCCATCACAAAATCTAGAATTCTCCATGCTAGAATCCTCCATTCTAGAATCCTCCAATCCTCTCATCAATTCTCCAAGATTGATTCAAATCCACCATGGTAATATTTTAGACATTGAATCCTCCACTCCTCAACTATAAATTTTCACTCTTAAGAAAGTTATTTTGGGAGGCCATCATCTTGCTACTTCATCTTTTGATCATCAATCATCCATCCTCAACCAATCTTCATCAATCAAGAAATATTCAAGAAATCTTCATCAATCATCCAATGGGAGGTGTTGTCCAAGTGCATCCACAAAAAAACTGAAGAAACAATCAAGCAATCTTTAAATCAAACAAGAAATCCAAGAGCACATCCAATCAACAAAGGAGGATACTTCCACTTATAGGTAAGTACATATATATTGCTTTCCCTTCCTTTTCATCTTGCTAAATTGGAGCTAGATAACTAGTTGTGTTAGATTTTGTATTTGTTTGGTTGCATAATCTTATCATTTGTGCATGCTTACACAATTTACGGTGGGTGCCAAAAATGTAGATGAAAAATCAAGTTAGCATGCAAAATAAAAATGAGTATGAAACCAATTCAAATGCAACATGTAAAATCAAAAAATCAACTACCTCAAATCAAGAAAAGATTAAAAGAAGAGGAATTATACTTGCACTTACCATCTAGCATGTAATTCTCCTTCCTTTATGGATGGATGTGATTTGAAGATGATTGATTGCTTCAGATTTGGATTTGGATGCACTTGGAAAACACCTCCCCTTGATTACTTGATGAATTCTTGATGAAGGATGAAGTATTGGATTGGATTGAAGATAGATTGGAAGTATGATTGAGTGGATAAAATAACAACAATTTAATATGAAATTCTAAGATCTCTCTCATGGAGGATGAGAGCTTGATTTATAGCTTGTGAGTGGTAATTTGAATGGTAGAGATATTTTCATGGTGGATTGAATCCAAGGGTTGGAATTGGATGAGAGGATTATAGGATTATAGAATGGAAAATTTCAAATTTTGTGATGGATTTCCATTGAATTAACAATTCAATGGAATAGTGTAGATGCATTTGAATATTTTAAAATGGGAGTGAAGAATGGAGAAGCTTCTAGATTTAGAGGTGAGGATGTGCACATGATTAAGATTAAATTAGGATAATAAATGATGATTAGGGACATCATTTGATGGAAAGGCTAGGTGTAGGGATGTGTAGGGTAGGTGATAGGTGAGATGTAGGAATATTAAATTCCTATAAAATGTTAATAGGTATTAGAATAAGATAATAAGATATAATAATGAAATAAAATAGATTAAGTATGAAAATTAGATATTAGAAGAAATAAAATGATAAATGATAAATTATGAATGGTGGTAAAATGGATTAATAATAAAAATTAATCGTACGATTAATTATTATATGGTTGATGTATGAATAATAATGATGGATTAAAATGGATTAAAATAGATTGGTAGTGGATAAAGCTAAAATACAAGGCATGATTAATGTTAATTAGTCATGTAGACATTTTAGGTGTCTACAATGAGATATATAATTTTATTTGTATAATCTTGTTTGAATACAATATGATTTGACTGTGGTAGTTTTTCTTATGCTATAGGTATTTCATGGTCTTTCTCAAGAGGAATATTTGTTCATTTATATTTCTCAATACCATAGATGTTTTTATTTTATTTTATTCTTACTTTGGGGTATTATATTATTTCTCTAACATAACTCCTTTGGTTGAAGTATCCTCTTTTATAGGAAGATTAATTTTGTATTCATATTGATGGCACTTAGCATAAACATTTTTCATCATATATGAAATCGATACATATTATGAAGTTATAAATAGTTTCTTCAATTTGTTTTAGACAATATTGTCCCAAAGTAACATTAAATTCCTCATTGTTAGCCAATAATTGAAATATAATGTATGTAACCTTGGGTCCTACTGTGAGAATGAACCATGAGGATCAACAAAACCCTTGCACATGAACATTATTTAACTCCAATGGAAACAAAATGTGATCCAAGAAATTCTTGGCCATTGTTTCTTTGGTGTTGTCCAAGAAATGTCAATGATGTCAAAGGGTTTCAAGAGTTTTTAGGTGTCTTCATAAGGTGTCAATCAAGGTTAATCTTGAAGGTGTATTGGTAGTGTCTAGTTTTGGTCATTATGCATGGTTCTTAAGCATGATTTAAGAAACAAATATATTGTGTGGTTTGGTATGAGTTTGAAAAAGGAATTCATGAGGTAAAACATGTTCCATGAGATGTGTAAGAGGTGTTAATGAGTGTGTAAGAGGTCAACAAGATCAGCTCATGAAATTCATGTGTTAATTAGATTCATAATAGGCCTATTCATATACCTAGTGCATGGTGTATGGCATGGAAACATGATATATGGAGAAGGGAATTAATTTTTAAGCATGGTAGGTGTGGTGTGGCACTACATATGAAGTGTGGAAGGCATCCAAGATTAGTATTCAGAAATTTAGTGCATGTTTAAGGCTCATTGAAGCAAGTTTATTGAGAAAAATGCATGTTTTCATGGGTAAGTATTAGTCGATGGAGAGATAGAGAAGTGTGCAGGTCATAATGAGAGTTGGAAAGTATGGAGGAGGTTGTTATGGCAGTGTGGGAAATTTTTTAGGTTAAATGGGAAGTAGGAGAAATAACCTAGTTTTGCAGAGATTTGGAGTTTCAAGGCTGATTTGAAGGTTATGGCCTTAAGGGCTAAAACCTAGTCATGGAGGTTTGAGTGAGCTTTGAGTTGTTTTGCATCATGTAGTAGAGTATGATGGTATTGGATAACTTGTTAGAATCTGACATATGATGTTTTTGATATCTTGGAATGGTATTGGAGAGGTGGTTTTTGTTTAATCCCTAATGGCCTAATTGGTCCTATTAGGCTTGCCAAGAAGGTATGATGAAACAGGTGTGTTAAGTGATAGTTTTATTCCATATGACCTATGCTTATTAGTGCTTGAAGGAGGTTTGTCAGAATCCCTTGAATGTTTTATGCATTGGTTGAGTCCTAGAAGTGATGTTGAATATGTTTGAAGTATGTTTCCTCAAGACTGGTTCTTGAGTCCTTGAAGTTTGAGTAGTTTCAGAGATTGAGTTTTTTGGATGCCTTATAACTTGATTTGGTGAATGAAGTGAGTTGTTTTAAATATTATAATTCATGATATTTCCATTTATATGTACTTTATTCCTTGATGAAGGTGATTTAGAGGTGCCAACCATTTCTTGTTTTGGTGACCTATTTTTGAGATCATGATCAACATGCTTAAGTGAGGTTAGAGAGATGGATGTTTTGGGTGTTGTGCCATGTTTGAAGGTGTATCATGGACTTGGAGAGTGATTTGGTTAGTCAATATCCATTCATGTGATGTGTCATTCTTGAAATGTGATTTTTCTATGTCCAAGTTGTTCACTCTTGTGGACTGGTTTTTGGTGCTTGAAGACATTGTTGGAGTAGCTTGCTTCTTGGTGTGCTTTATGATGATGGTAGTTGATGCAGAGATTCTTGTGATTTTTGATGATGTTAGAGGATGTTCCTAACTTTTGTGGATATTTTTGGAGTCTTTGTGAAGCTTGTATGTGCCCTTTGAAGATCATTGTGCATTCGTTGGAGATGAAGGCTTATGTTTTAGGCCTAATTGAGATGTCTTGTGCTAGTTCTTGTTGTCTTGACCCTTTCTGACCTACTTGGGTATCTTGGAGTGATTTATATGATGTATGTAGATATTTGTTTTATGTTTGGCATGACTAACCTTAATGGTCTTATCTGACCTGTGGTCACTTATGGGGTGTTTCAAGTAGAAAAGTGCAGTGTATGTGCTCATTTGAGTTAGTTGAGATGATGGGGATGTGAGCGAGCTAGAGGAAGGAAGAAAGAGAGTATAGAGGGGTCAAGGAATAGATTGAGAAGAGGTATGAAGAGATGAGAAAGTTGATAGAATCATGGTGTGTAAGGTCATTAGACCTAATCAACAAATGAAGGACCAAATTTAAGTGAGTAAGGAGTGAGATAGTTTGAGAGGGTTTGGTGTGTATGGAGCTGAATTTGTGATCACAATCAGTTGTGGGAGAAAATATCTTAAGTGATCATTCATTTTCAGGTGGTTGAGTGGGTGCTTATCATCTTAGGGGTTGTATCCTCCTTGTAGGGTGGGTGTTATACTAAATAGGGGTGGGTGCTCCTTGTGAAGTGGGTGCTTCACTAAATAAATCTTGTTTGATGTGTAATATTATTGCAAGTCCTTTGTTATGAGTAATATTAGCAGAGGTTTCAGTGGGTTTTCTTCCCCTTGAGGGTTTCCCACTTTATATCTGGTGTTCTTGTGTTCTCTCTCTTGTTTCATGTACTTGTGAATGGATTTAACACACTTAATAAGCTTCATAATTGAATTATGTATGTTGAATGGTTGATTTGAATGATGAATGTATGACTATGGTAAATGAAGAAAGTTTTTGTAAGACTGATTCACCCCCCTCTCAGTCTTGTGCTTCTAACAATTGGTATCAGAGAAATGTCCTTGTGAAACAAGTTTAACAACTTGGAGGAGATCCTTCAAGCACAATGGGAAAATCATTAGGATTTGAGACTTCATTGCTGACTTTGAAGAAGTATGAAATAATAGAGTTCCTAATCCATGGATTTCAAGAGAAAATCATTTGTATGGAGGTTGAGCATGGTCAAGCCATCAAAGAGTTGGAATCTCAAATATATAGTGTGAAAAAATCCCTAAAGGATAAAGAAGAAGCTTTCCTTAGGTATGAAGATGAGTTGAATCCTTAAAATAAAAGTTAGAAAAAGCATCTACAATTTGAAGATGTATGGAAGATTGGAGAAGAATTCCAAGGCTCTAGATGGATATCTTGAATAATCAAAGATCAACTAATGACAAAAAATGGTTTAGGATTCAAAGGAGAGCACATGGAAATTGTGAAGATGTTAACAAGGTTGGACCAAGTAATCAAGAAAACATAAAGGAGACTAAGAAGACAAATTCAAGAAGGTCTAACCCTGTTAGACAACCCAATGCAATGAGGTATGGTTCTTCTTTCAATGGTTATTGTTATTTTGTCATGAATTTGGTCATAGAGCTAGAGATTGCAAGAAGTCCTCAAGGAATGAGTACTCATGGAGTTATGAAGGTTATTTCAAATGGCAATGTTATTCATGTTGTGAATATGGTCATAAGGTAGTTGATTATGCTTGGAACCTTCAGTTCATATCAAGTCAAGAGAGTAAGGATAGTGTTTTGTACTATAAATTTCATAAACAAGGTCATGTTGTTAGATTTTTCATCAAAGTGAATCTCCAAGGTCAAAAAATAGGTTTCAAGCTAATCCAATGAAAGAAAAAAGAATGTTTAAAGGAAAAGGTCATTCCAAAGAAGAATGAAAGTACCATTACCAAAAATCTGATCAAGAAAAATTTATTGAGTCAATCAAGAAATTCAAATCTATCATGAAGATCAAGTATAAGAAGAATGGACAATCAAGGAAAGGTCATAAAAATATCAAGAAATCATGAAATCAAGAAAGATGTCAAAAATGAATCAAAAAAAGTAATCTAGTTGATAAATCCATATATAAGTTAAGGACAATATGGATCAAAAGACATGATAAGAAGATTAGAATGTGTTTAGATGGTCTGAAGATGTCAAGCTCAAAGAAAGCAAGTTTTAATAAAAGGTCAAAAGAGGATCATTATCAATAGTTGAAATATCTGTCATTCAGTCAAACAAGAAGGAGGAGTATTCATCTATGTTTCTTGAATAAGTCAATATGTCATGTTTCAATCAAGAATATGAACATGAGTAGAAGTTATCATGCCTTCATCCAAGAATAATCAGAGAATTCAAATCAAGGAAGATGATGATACAATTTGGGATCAGTTTGATGATTACATCACTTTTCTAGTTCCTAAGAGGAAGTGTCTTGTACTAGGATTCTTGAAGATCATTCATCAATTTGAAGGAAGCATGGGTGTTCTGTGTTTGCAAAATGTTAGGAGGTATCTACATGAAATGTATCGGATGTGTATATTGAAAGTGTTATTTGGAATCACTTATACAAGATTTAAGGTCTATAAAGGTGTGAGTCTATGTGTTTTATGAGTTTCAGTATCAAATCAAAGGTAAATAGTTGTTGAAGATCATCAGGTTATGATTTGTTAAAGTCTCAATAGGAATTATGTCCAAGTTATGGGTTTAAGTATGAATGAGTGTTATTTGAATTATTATCTCATAAATTCTTGTATCAGCTATGTTATGAATTGGTCTCTATATGAGGAATGATGTATATTTTATTCTATGGGAACATTTGAGTTGGAGAAGTAGGTTGTAAAAAACATTACAAATGAAGATCAATCTCTTATAGTCTATAGGTATTGAGTGCATAGTTGGTTCATGATTGTAGAAGTGATATCTTGTCATTTCATTTAGTGGTTGAAAGTCTCAAGTAGTAATGTGTTCAGTCTTGAGGTTCTTAAATGTGATTGATCATTGTATGAGTCTGTTCAGGTAAAATGGTGGTTGTCAAAATTGGTATGTGTCTCTTGATGATATGTAATTTTTAGTGTTTAATAATTTATCTTAGACATCTTTGATAATCATTTTTTTGAAAAAGTTGTCAATTCTATACATTTGAGTTGCATGAAGTTAAAATTAAGTTTCATCCCAGAGAATATAGTAGTGTTCATAAGGTTTATATAGGTCTTTATATTGTCCTCAAAGATAAGAATGTGATGACATTTTGATAGGTTTGATCATCATGAAGCTTGGAGTTAGTATTATACAAGTGTGTCAGGTCTTGAAGTCATGATCATAACTATTTGATCCAGAAGGTCTAAGAGGTGATATATTGGTTAGTAGAAGTGTTCATAATGTTTGAAATTTTAGTTATGAAAGATCAAAATGGTTAAGTAGAAGGTTGTTAATGAAGATTATGTGTTTGCTAACTTGAAAATATGAATTTATGTCCTTATGTTTGACAAGTGGAATGAGTATGTTTGAAGAAAGGCAATTATTAATAAAGAACTTGAAGTGAATCCATGAAATTTCTATGTGACAGGTAAAAATATCAAATCAGGATGATTCATGGAATGACAGGGTCTCACATGCCTTGATGAAAAAGCTTGAGCATGTTCAAGAAGATGTGAGAAGTTCTTGATGATTATATTGTTTTATCATTGATGCCAATAATAAGTATCATTCTAATTCAATGTCATAATTATAATGATGTCTCATGCATTTAAGTTTAAAGAATAATATATATCCATTGAAGATATGAATCTTAATGGTAAGATGGTTATATTACAAGAAGTGATGACATGATAAGTCTATATTTGATCTCTTGACAAAGGTTGCAGGCTTCAAGTATGGTTGTAGTTTCAAGGTTGATGCATTTATTCTCCTAAGGAAGGCATGAAATTTGTTAATATTATATGAATCTGTGAAGATTAGAATATGTCCAATGAGGATTGTAAATCATTGAAAGGTTTGTCAATGAAGTTAAATGTGAGTCTTTGATCAGTGTCTTGCAAGAATTGATTATTCATGTCTGAATAACTTAAGTCTCAAAGGAATTCAAGAGGTGTTAATAATTGTATTATGATTATGAAGAATAACATATGTAGCATTGTGTCTTGTTTGAGAACATTAAGAGGTAATGAAGTCTACATGTTTCTTACATGAAATATCAATAGTAGCATATTCATGGGGGGAGAATTTAAGTGACTAGATTCAAGTCTATGAATTCATGATACCATAGGATGGATATGTTACTCAGGTAGGATATGTTAGCAAGGTCAAAATAAAGATCAAAATGAGGTAAAGACCACACTGAAAAATTATTTTCAGGATTGTGACATTGGAGAAGACCATCTTCATGGATATTTTCAAGGTATGTGACCTATATTTTATTTGACAGTTAGATATATGATGATATGATGTTAGGGGAGCATTAGAGATGATTTCATATGTTGGTATTTGCTCCTATTGCAAAGAGAAATTTGGAAATTTTGGTCTAAAGTGGAGCTTTAGGGCTCTTGGTATTAAAATATGCAAAGGTAGTGATTGGATTAAGAAATTTTGGATTTAGCATGGTATAGGCCTAGAAAATGGTGTATAGTAGGTATGAAGCCAAAACATAGTGAATATAATCTAATGGGGAGATGTGTGTATGTCAATTTCAAGTCCATGGATCTTTATTGTTGCTGTTGAAGTCAAGGAAAGAAAGTACAGTCCAAGGGGGAGCTTATGAGCAAGTAAGTTATCATTGCATTGTTGTCATTATGTGTTGTCATTATTTTTTCATGTTGAGTTGTCATTGTTAATTTTTCATAGATGTCAAAGGGGGAGAGTAGGCTCAAAAACATGAAAACTAAGTCTTGTAGTTGTTTGTTTGGTTACCATCAATGTTTCTGAAGGTGGTTGCCATCAATGACAAAGGGGGAGATTTTTGGCCATTGTGTCTATGGTGTTGTCATTGATGTAAAATTGATGGAAAATTGGTTTAGGTTCATAGGTGTCTCCATGAGGTGTCAATCAAGGTCAAGCATGAAGGTTGATTGGTAGTGTCAATCATGTTGTCTTGGTCAAGTAGTTATGGTGTCTTTAAGCATGATCAAGTAAAGCATAGGTGTTGTATGATTTCTCCAAAGGTGGTATTAAGGTTTCATGAGGTCAAACATGGTTAGTATGATGTATAAAGGTGTTAATGAGTCTGTAAAAGGTCATCATGGTCATATCATGAAATTCATGTGTTGAGTCAAGGTCATTTTAGGCCTATTCCTAGACCTAGTGCATGAAAGTATTATGATCAGTACATGATCATGAGATAAGAGCAGGTAAAGCATGTTTAATCCATTGGTAGGTGTGTTGTGAAACTAGAAACATAAGAAGTGTGGAGAGGAATCCATGGAGGTCATGGATAGGTTTCATGGTTGTTATATGTTCTTGTCAATGAAGCAAAGGTAAGAAAATGAAGAAATTGAGTTCTTATGAGCAAAAAACTAACAATGGTAAGTTTTGCTCACTGGTTACACACATTCATTATGGCATTTTGGATTATTTTTCCATGGAGAGATACAAAAATAATAATTAGATTTGATGTTAAACTTTTATGTCATTAACAAGGTTAAGTTGGTTTTGAACCCTAGTTAAACCCTCATAGAGTGATATGGAAGATTTGATTGGTATGGTCTCCAAATGATGTAAAGGGTGAAAAAGTTGTAGAGGACTCTTAGGGTTCATTTTGGTGGGTTTCATGTTCCACTTTTAGGATAAAAAACCCTAGTTTTGTGGAGATTTGTAGTTTCAGGGCTGAGTTGGAAGCTTCATGGAGAAAAGTGAATTGTTTGCAAAATCCTTGGGAGATGATCTAAGTAGAACCATGAAAATTTCTAGTTGGTAGGTAAAGTGGTTAAAATTGAGAGATAGAAGTCCTCCAAGGTCACCCTACCACTTTTGGCCTTAAGGGCTAAAACCTAGTCATGGAGGTTTGAGTTGAGTCTAATGTTTTGCATGTTGGAGCAGTTATTTGGTATTGGATAGTTTATTGATGCAGTTTCATATGAAATGTTTTTTGAGCTCTTGGAATGATAGATGAGGTGGTTTTTAGTTAAGAACCTAGATGGCCTAATTAGTCTTATTAGGCCTTAAGGGCTCAAGATAGCTTGTTAGGTGAATTAGGTGTGCTAGTGTGTATTCTTAGTCATGTGACATATGATTGGTATATACTTGAAGAGGTTGTATTTAGAGTTATTCCTTGATAATGTTCCAATGATGTTTGAAGTTTCCTTGGAAGTGATTTTGAAGATGTTTGAAGCATTTTTCTCTCAAGACTGGTTCTTGAGTCCTAATTGGAAGCTTTTGAACAGTTTCTAGAGATTGGCTTGAGTTTGAATGTTTTAAGCCTTGATTTGGAGGATAAAGTGAGTTTTTAGAATCTAGACATCATGAGATATTTCCATTGATATTATTACTTGAGCCTTGGTGAGGTGATTTGATGTGCCAAGTTTCTTTTTCTTGGTGACCTATTTATGGGCATGATCAACATGCTTAAGCGAGGTAGGAGAGTTGAATGTCTTGGAGTGTTGTGTCATGTTTGGTGGTGTCTCATGGACATGGAGAGTGAGTTGGAGTCATGGTGCATCCATTCATGTGGCCAAGTAATCTTGATAGGTGGTTTTTCTATGTGAAGTTGTTCACTCTTGTGGATTGGTTTTTGGTGCTTGAAGACCTAGTTGGAGTTGTTTGCTTCTTGGCAGTGTTTCATGATGTTGATAGTTAGTGTAGCATATGTTCTTAAAATCCTTGAAGATGATACTTGAAAGGATGTTCTTGAGTTGTGTGATGATTTTGGAGCTCTGGTGAAGCTTTTATGTGCCTTTGGAAGATCATAGTTGCATTTCATTGGAGCTTGAAGGCTTATGTTTTAGGCCTAGTTTGAGTTTATTGTGCTAGTTTGAGTTGTTTGAGATATTTCTGACCTACTTCAGTCTCTTGGAGTGATTTATATGAGTATGTTGATATGTTTTCATGTTATCATGACCAACCTTAATGGTCTTGGATGACCTAGAGGTTTTGTTATGTTGTCATTTATATAAGTGAGTTGTAATGACTCATTTATGACTAGTTGTAGATGAAGGGGTAATGAGCGAGCTAAATAAATTTGAAGATAAGAGTAAGGGGTCAAGGGAAGATTTGAGAAGAGTGATTAAGAGTTGAGAAAGATTAAGGATCATAGTTTGCAAGGTCATTATACCTAATCCCATGAAAATGAAGGAAGATTTGAGCGAGTTAATAGAGAGAGACAATTTGTTTGAGAGGGTTTGATGTGTTTGGAGCTGAATTTGTGATCACAATCAGTTATTGTAGATGCAAATATACTTTAGTGGATATTCATTTATTAAGTGGTTGGTAGGTGTCTGATCATCTTAGGGGGTAGCCTCCTTATATAGTGGGTGCTATACTAAATAGGGGTGGGTGCTCCTTGTGAAGTGGGGCTTCACTAAATAAATCTTGTGTGATGTGTAATATTCACAAGTCTTTTTATTGAGTAATATTGGAAGAAGTTTTAGTGGATTTTCTTCCCTTGAGGTTTTCCCACATTATATCTAGTGTATCTTGTGTTATCTCTTTTGTTTCATGCACTTATGAATGGATTGATACACACCTAATAAGCTCACATCGGTTATGTATGTTGAATGGAAGGTTGAATGATGTATGCAAATGAAAAAATGAAAGTAAAAGTTTTGTAAGACTGATTCACCCCCCTCTCGATCCATTGTGTTTCTAACATGTAATATTGACCACTTTAAAATAATTTGATGTTAATTACTTTAAATTAATTCAATGTTAATTACATTAAAATAATTCTAATAATGCTAAATATTACCAGTTAGGAACTAGTCTTATTGCAATAGGTTTGAGGTTTCCGTTATGGTGAGAGTCCCTTGTCTGAAAATGTTATAATCCTATGATGGAGTGAGTTATAATTTTATTAATATCATGTAATTATCATATGACAAGTATGACTGATTCTATGATGGAATTTTTTATACCTCCTTCATAGAAAGCCACTATCAAGATTCAAAGGCTGATAATGTAATAATGGTGTTTTATGCCACTTGACAACATAAATAAAACGATTATTCTATACCTTACTCTAATTTTTCTGTTGGTAAGAGATATTTTTATTTTTGTAAAAATTCATTTATATCTAGGTTTTCATTATGATTAGAAATAGAACTCCCGGTAGATTTTAAACCTCTATTATTATGATGTGGCATATGGTTCTTAATCAACAATAACATGCCTGATGAGGTACCACTTATGCATAACTAAAATATTTCTAGACAAATAAGACCTTTTTGTGAAGATCTTAGGATATACTACAATGATGAATGACATTAGTGAAGTGAGAGTGCTGTGGAGCTCATGCCAATAAGATAGAGCAAGTGAAGAAACTTGGCTTGAATAAATTATTTAGTAAATATGTCTGCAACCTGATTTGAACTATGATAGTACTGCAAATCAATGATGTCTCCATGAATAAAATCCCTAATGAAGTACATGTGAATCTCAATATACTTCATCCTTTGATGTTGAACCATATTTCAAAACATCAAGATAGTTCTTATGTTGTCACAATATATGGGGCAGTGGAATCATTCAAATCCTAGAAGAATAAATGGATAGACTTTTGGAGAATGGTTTTTCAACTATATACAAGTTTCATGGTAGCATAAATATGATCCAAGCGTATCTTATTACCTTTATATAATATACTAGCAATCACATTTTGTCGGCTCTATAGATGATTTCCTATTGGATTTGCATTACCAAACCAAGAGCAAAAACTTTAGTTAGAGGTAATACTTATGAAGAGCCTAGAGTATCAATCCACCAAATCCAAAGAGGGTAATTGGGAGTCTTCACCTAAATCAAGATCTATCCCTGATAATTTTGATGTATGACGACTCTTGTATGAACTTCCAAAAACATAGTGAAGGATCTACTTTGGTACTTTCCAATGTACCTCATGATGCTAATGGAAAAAATATATCTAGCAGAGTGTAAGTTAGGTAGACCAAAATCCCCACCAACTGGCTATAAAGGGTATCATTAACTAAGGAAGTGGAACAATTATCAACTAACTTAACCTCAGAAAGTAAGGGAGTGGGAGATGGCTTAAAATTAGACATGTAAAACATAGATAGAAAATAAAGGGAGTATGTTTGGTAAGATTGATTTATATTGTATTGAATCATATTGAGTATTAACTATTGATATCTCAAGGATGTTTTGATTGTTTCTTTTTAAATGTAGTATGCAATGTTTTTACTAATTGGTTCCAAAGACTTAATATTCACAAGATCAATGATTATTTTTAGAGATATTAATAATGGTAATTTCCAATCAACATTACATACATGAGGATAACTAGGGCACTTGCATACTAACATCTAATGTAAAAAATTGGGCTACTATGACTCTTCTAGTGATTTTTACTTTTTCCATATCATTCTGAGGAAATCTCGGTAATGAACAAGCCCTAGGGGCTTGTGTAAGGCCGTAGATAGACTTCTTAAGTCTAAAAATGAGGGAGGAACCATGGACATAACCTATATGTTGTTCCATATAGATTTCTTCCTCTAGGTCCCCATGAAGGAAGGAAATCTTAACATCCATTTGATGGAATTCCCATCTATTAGCAGTAGCAATGGAGAGGTTCATTCAAGGGATCATTACGAACTCATCTTCATTAATGGGACAAATGAAAACATGAACTAATAAACCCCAACAACTGAGTGACTCAAACCATTAGCTACTAGATGATTACTTTATCAATTTGGGAGCATTTCCATCGGCATCTATACTTCCCTAAGTGTTATGTGCCCTACTCATCTAAGGGAGGAGCCATTCCAACTCCTTATGGAAGATGATCTGAGACCTCCTTGAGTATCATTCCTCATTAGCTAGCATGACCATCCACCTACTCAAGAAGCTTGGTTTATTGAATGCTTGACTCACGATATCTCAAGTATCTATCTAAAAAATAATGAGGGTCAGAAATAAATAAAGAAAAACAATGACATGTAAAATATTTTCTCTACGTAGATCCCCTAGCCAATACTCCAACACTCTGTAATTATAGCCAAATATCTACAACCAAAAGGAGTGTAAATATGCAGAATTTGTCAATTACTCACTCGAATGAGAGGGGAAATATTCCTCATCATCACTAATGTCAGAATCATAATATTCTAAAACATGAGGAGTTGGAGGATCAAAGCAGGAGGATTAATAAGATCGTCATCAGAAGAGTTAGATCCAAAGAGGGGAAAAAGGACCTCACTATGTTTAAAACATGGAAGCATGAAGATGGATCCTAAACATTTACACTGCATCGGCAACGTATAAATTTAAAATGAGTAAGAGTGGGACCCAATACAGGCTACATCCCTTCATGCCATCAGGATACCCTACAAATATACAAGGTATAGATCTCTGGTTCCAAGGTATTGGATATATAAAAAGGTAATCATATAGCCAAACAAGTTGTTATAAACAAGCAGATGTGAAAATACATGATGAGAATGATGTGAAGTTTAATATCCATACACATGACTCAGAAGGGTATCATGACAATTTATAATTCCTCCTTGAAGGTCAGTAATGTGGTTGTGGATATAACAAGGACAATTCAGTGGGAGTGATCCTAATAACTATGGAGGAAGGGATTTAGAATGAACCATGAAAGTGGCCATCTCCTTAAGTGTTTTGTTCTTTCTTTCCAGAAATCCATTTTTCGAATAGATATACGCAATTGTGCAATATAATATTCAATTCATTATCAACTTATTGTAGAATTCATCAAACCTATGATCTTTGGAAATTTACCTCCATGATGGATCAGTTTGAATAACCTTGATAATATTATTTATTCACATTGTTTCCTCAACATGGTATAATCTAGTGTCTTATGCATGTGATAGGATAGATATGGTCTGTTTGATAATTTGCAGGTGCGAAGAATTTTGTGAAAATTTCAAAATTCAATAAAACCTTGTTTTTTGCTTCAGAGTTTTTTTACTGAACTAGGAGATGAAAAGGGGCAATAAATTTCATTATGAACACACCCATGTATAACATGAAAATTCATCAATGAAAGTAAGTATATAGATCTATAGTGAACTATTAGACAATCAAGTGTGTACATAAGTGTTCACTTTCTCCCACATCCTTCTAAGTGATTGAGAATATGTCTAGGATTTTCCCTTGGTCATATGCAGCCTTCCTTGAAGGTGATTTCCCAGTCTTTCATGGAATTTCTCACACAAACCTGTGTAGCTTATCTAAGTGTTGACTTGAGTTTTTCCATTGAGTTATGTGGCTTACTAGCTAAGTCTCTTCATGGTAACAATTGTTTAAGTGAACAAAATGTGGTTATGTTATTTTCTTTGTAACCTCATCTACATCTATTATGCTTAGGAATTTCCTTATTGTATCAAAAGTAATTTTGTTAGAAACTTAGGAACACTGAAAGGGCGATGAATCAGTGTTCAATTCAAATTTTATATGGCTACTTAGCACTTTAATTAGACTTTTTAGGTTTTGTATTAGATTTTTATAACACCAAACACATGTAACAAAAGATCACACACAAGAAAGAGACAAGGATTTTTTTAAGTGGGAAACCCAAATTGGGGAAAAAAAAAACCCACTAAACCAAAGGACTATTTTCTCAATGGTTACAAGAGTGTTGAGCTACAACTCAACTGATGAAGCTACAACTTCAAATCAAGCTAAAACTTGATGATAAACAAGCTACCAACTTGCAAGAAAGCTACAACTTTCTTATTATAGTGAGCTATAACTCAGTGTTTACAGAAAATATGATCACTCTTCAACTTGGTTGTAAAAACACCTGATTATGACCTTAAAGTTTCTTACCAACTTCATTATTACACATGCAATTTCATCAAAATTCTTCAACTTCATCTACTCACCTCTCACTGTTCTCGAAACTGATCTCTTGCCTCCTATTCATTCTAATCTCAAAACTTGCATCCTCTTCAAATTTCACAACTCCATTCAGCTACACACTTTTTTACTCTATCAACTTTTCGTTATTCTAAAATCATTATCCATCTCACATGTATATTCAACAACACTACACTTCCCTAACTATGTTTTTATTACCATTTTTCAATGATCTGACACTTTTTACATATCTCTGCTTTTACAAATCTATCACATCTTGCATTCCTAATTTCTTCTTAGAAACCACTGTGTTACCCTTTCATATACTTCTATCTTTTTTCATGTATTCATTCTCTGGACTTGTTTCAACTTCCATATATGCCTATTCACTAACTTAATTTCATCCTAACTTGTAAATCTTCATAAGATTAAATTTTTTTCACTTAATACACTCCTCAAATTATTCAAGACATACAACAATAGGAAACTTCACAGTTTTACATTCACATTCATCTTTTCAAATCCTATACCATTTTACATCTTCATGACAACCTTTTGATACTTACAACTGCTTATTTGACCAAAAAATGTTGTAACTCTTCAATTCTTTCTGTAATTCTCAATTATGCATAAAATAGTTACAGATGAATCTTACTTGATGTTCATGTAACCTTTGAAAAAACCTTTAACTTCTTTACATTTTCATTTCAAACAAGAACTCTTAAAATTTCTTCATTGACTTCGAGACAAGACTCATGTTTTCACTTCAACTTTGCAAATCAAGAGTTTTGAAGACATCAAACTCTAACACTTATCATTAAAATTGTCTAAACCTTCAAACTAGATGTTGAGAAAAGACCATATGTATCTTATTTTTGAAACTTTATTTTCATTAAACATCCTTTGAAGCTCATCAAAAGATCATATTATCACTATTTCAAAGATCTCTTTTGAAGCAAAATTTCATTCAAATCAGTGAGACAAATGAATTTCTTAAACAGGTTATTGGTTCTTCTGAATTTTACCTTCATTGTCAGTAAGATTTCATGGTTTTAAAAAACTTTCAAGTATCAGCTTCTAGACCAAGTTAAACAATGTTTAATCCTTTCATATCATTTATAAGCTTTTTCATGAATTACATAGATCTTCTTGAGAAGTTTACATCCAAAGAAAGAACATTGCAATTAAACTTTATGCTCAACTATACAAGAGCTTAAACCCACCTGTCTTTGATGAACAACTGTTCAATGAAATCTTCATCATTGAATGCTTAATGAATGACTTGAAACTTTAAAAAATTTAAAGATGACCATCAGACAGATATCTTCTAAAAAATTTAATTAATTTCATTGGTTTAAAACTTGTGTTTCGAGCAATTTTTCTCCTTCAAACCCTAGCAGAGGTTTTTTCACTAACTGTGCAAGCCCGAGGGGCATAAAAATGAATTTCTCTCTCACTTTTGATGAATTCAAAAATTTAAACTTTTTGTAGATCTATGATCAACCATTTTCATCTTTTTCCAATCTTATTTCTACTTGAAACATTTCAAAAATCATTCCCAGAACTCAAAAAGCAGTGCATAATATGCTAAATATTGTGACAATGCATCTTTATATCAAGGTAAAATACTTTTGGATCTTGACACACATTCTGAATTAAGGTTTAGAGGATCTAGAGCAAAGTTTCTTCTTTTACACCTCAACAATGCTCAAACATCCTTCATATAAAAACTTCAAATTTTTTCATTTAACCACAAACATGCTTGTACATGATATTGTTTCACCACATGTCCAACAATGAGCTTCACAAACTTCAATTTTTAGCTTATACATAGTACCTCCAACATCTTGAAAACCATTAAAGGTGAAAATGTGTAGACTTGAGATCACCAAACTTTCCAAAAATTCTCTGAAGCTAATCATGAGCATATGAGGTGAGAGTCACATATTTTCAAGCTCAAAACCACTTCATCATGCTCTTGGCATAGCAGGCAAATTTAAGAAAAGGAAGGAATTTTGCTTCACATTGATTATTTAACACAAAATTGATCATTTCATGCACCATGGAACTGAAGAAAATTAAATCACCTTTTTTCAAGCTCAACATTTGATTCAAACATAACTTTAGGACTGATTATTCCTCTCATTCACATGACTAAATCTTAGACCAACTTGCACACCTTGAAAAGGACTTGTACTGAACCTAAAATAATATTGAAGAACATTGATGATTAAGAGACATTATTAATTGAAGTTTTAAATATTTGAAACTTAAATACTCAAACAAGATGATTTAAGCCAACAAACCACTTTTACTTCCATAACATTCAAGAGGATGCTTGGGAGAGAGAAAATACGTCTTCAGGTAGAAAAAGAATCATAACTTCTCTTGATTTTGTCCAACTTTAACCCTACTAACTTTTTGCAAAAACTTCAGGCTTGGAATTATCTTCAAAAATTCCTTCTATGATTTATCTGAAAGAATCCTTCCATATTTTTTCTTGGATGCTAAGAAGATAGGGTGCTTAATTTGCATTCCTTAAGAACCAGTTTTAGAAAAACTTGCATAACTTCCACAAACCTCTTCAAAACTTGATGAAATTTTGACATGAAGCACTACAAAATACACCCCTCTACAATTCCATAGGTTTGTTAGCCATAAATTTGTATTTACATCTCAAACCTATCTCATTTACCTCAACATTACACTATCAGTCCTCAAAGGCATTTTTGGTGAACTTTTGAATTTTCCTCAAGAGCTAAAAATGGAGCCTTTTGTTGCTCATACATGCCCTAGACAATGTTCCTAGGCTCCTCCCATGCTTACTTGGTATTTTCATGACCTGTATTACTATCTTTAACCTCATTAGGCTCTAGAACTAGGCCTAAATGAGCCAGTTTCATTGATACTTCCACAAGATGACCTGAAACTTCACTCCAAGAGCTATTTCCCATGCTAAAATCACCATCATATCTGAGGACTGTAGAACCTCTTGAGCCAAGCATACCAACCTTGTACTCTACCTTTATGTCAACATCATTGTCTTAAGCTGTAGCACTCTGAGACCACCTTGAAACCATCCTGAAAGCTCAAAGAACCAACTTGAATCATTGAGCACCATTGATAAAAACCTACATGCATGCCATTTCACTCCTCCTTTTCCATCAATTCCATGTGACATCAATGAAAACACCAACCAATGCAACAAGGTTCACAATCTCCCCCTTTTTCATTGATGGCAACAAGCTCAGAAACTTTGATGGCAAGTCAATGCACCAACAATCTTCAGATATGCAAGCCAATGAATTTGTTTCTGACACACTCTCTCCCCATTTAACATCTATGAAAAAGTGTACACACACAAAAACTGATTAGATGAAAGAAAAACATGATAAAGCATGTTCTTACCTTAAGACTCTCCCCCTGGAAAGATGTTTCTCTTTTACAAAAACTCAATCAGCTGCAAGGAATTTAATTTCCATTTAACACCTGAAATACTCCCCCTTGAGCTTAGTCCTTTTATTTAGCCTTTAAAATTTCTTCTAATGTCTTTTATATACCTCTTGACTTGTGCCTTGGGTTTGAGAACAAACTCCCCTATCTAGACTCAACTTGAACCTTATTAGAGCAACTTTGGCACCTCAGATTCTCCCCCTATCATTCTAAGATATTTTGTGACTATTAGGGGCTGATCTTACCCCCAATTTATTCCTTAACTACTCAAAACTTTCTCTAGGCAAAGGTTTTCATCATTAAATCAACCAATTCCTCTTTTGTAGACACATGTTCAAGCCTAATTCTTTGTTCATTGTTTTTTTCTCTCAAAAAATGATATTTTATGGGTATATGTTTTTACTTACAATGTAGCATTGGATTATTTGATACACTTATAATGCTAGTTCTATCACAGTATAAAGGAATAGGACCTTCACTTTCAACTTTGTAGTCTTCAAGATTTTGCTTCATCCACATCACTTGTGTACAACAAATGGTTATTGCAACATACTCAGCCTCACAAGTAGAAAGAGCTACAAGAGATAGCTTTTTACTCAATCATGATACAAGGAACTTACCTACAAAGAAATCTCCACCATTTGTGCTTTTCCTACCATCATTTTTTCCTACCCAATCTGCATCTATGAAGAATTTTATCTGAAATTCGTTGCATTTTGGATACCAAATATCATAATCTAATGTCCCCATGAGATACCTGAATATTCTTTTGACTTCTTGGAGATGAATTTCCCTTGGGTCTTCTTGAAAATCTTCCCACCAAACCAACTATCTGCATAATATCAGGTCTAGATGTTGTTGAATACAAAAGGCTTCCTATCATGGATCTATATAGGGTCTGATTTACCTTTGGTGAGCTATCTTCCTTATTGAGTTTACACCCTACACTCATGGGAGTGCTTACTAGCTTACAATCTTGCATCTAAATCTTTTAAGCATTTATTTGATATACTTTGTTTGTGAGATAAAGATTCCTTCCTTGGCCTTGAAGAATTTACAGCCCTAAGAAGAATGAGAGTTCACCTAACATTGACATTTCAAACTCCTTTTTTCATTACCTCTAGAAAAACCATGTGACATGTTCTCATTATTGCATCCCAAAAATGATGTCATCACATAGACAACAAAAATCAAATAGGTGTTCTTCTTCTTATTTTATGTAAAAAATGCTATCATCTACACCTTTTCTAAATCCTTTCTCAATCAAGTACTTGTCTAACCTTTTATACCAGGCCCTAAGTGTTTGTTTAAGCCCATAAAGTGCCTTTTTCATCTTACACACATAATCCAAGTCATCAGTAAGGGAAAAACCATCTAGTTTTTCAATGTAAACCTCCTCATTCAAGTGCTTATTGAGAAATGTTGATTTCACATCCATTTTATATACTTTGAAACCTTTATGAGTTGCATATGCTAAGAAGAGCCTAATGGTTTCTATCTTAGCCACATGAGAAAATGTTTCATTAAAATCTACTCCTTCCACATGTGCATATCCTTTACAAACCAACCTTCTTTATTTCTAGTCACTTCACCTTTTTCATTCAATTTGTTCCTAAACACCCATTAGTTCCAATGATGTTATTTTTCCTTTGGCCTAGGTACATAGCTTCCCAATGTTTCATTCTTTGTGAATTAAGGTCAAAGTCTATCATAGTCTTATCAATGTGTCAGATTTCTAGAGATCCTTACGACATTAAGGGCGCGAATGGATAGGAAGAACACGCAGTGCAGAGGGACAAAGTTCACATTCAGGACTTAGCTGATTTTGAGCATGACGACCTATTTTTAGAAGATGGCATGTGGAACACACCAACGATGCAGAGATGTGCATGCCATGCATTATATATCTTTAGAGGATTGGATCAAAGTGTTTTGCATGGAGACGAGCTAAGAATAGGATTGTCACTTCAGTTAACTGTAAGAGGTCTATAGATAGCACACTTGCATGTGTGGCTATGCCTGTAAATGGTGTGTGGCTATTAGTAGCATGTGGCCTATTTTTGGAATAGATAAGTGGTGAAGGGAAAGTCCCCACCCTATATATATATGTAGTGAATTACCTAAGAGAGAGAGATATAGAGAGAGATATATAGGTATATGCAGAGTGTAAGAGGTAAGCATAAAGAGATATGTGCATATGACTGGATTACTGTATCAGATCCATGCACGCATCGGTATAGAATGCCATTATTGTAAGGAGATTCTATGTTTATTAATAGATGGAAGTTATTGGCTGAATCTAAGTGTCATTCCTGTGTGTAATTGAGTAGTGCATGTTCTTGATTCAATCATGATTATTGTTTAAGCTTGTTCTTTCATAGATCTGAATATGGCATGCATTGTAGAATGATGGATTAGTTATGGATCTATATGTTTCTTCCTTCATCACGCTAACATCCTGCTACAGCAACCCTAAAGAGGGACCTGGTACCTTTGTGTGCTTCAGGTGAGTGCTCAGTCTAGGCTGAGTGATGTGCCAGTGTGTCTAGGGTGTTATCTAGTAAATTCTAGGCTGCATCATTGGTTCTATTGCCGGGACCTCTTTTTTAGTTGTTTTCAGGATGGTTCACGATGAAGACATACCGGTTAACTCTAGCAAGTATTGAGGAGTGGATACATGACCTGGAGGAAGAATATGCATGATGGTTCAGCATTGGATCTGAGTTTAACACACACACTTGGGTAGAACAGAATATGTATGACAGCTTATATGAGAGCTTTTTCACCATCTTTCCAGTAGAATTATACGAGTGGCTGATTGCTTATGCATCTAAGTGGAATTGGAGGTATCGCGCACTTGTCTGGACACATGAAGAATTTCAGGCCCTTTATGATGTTGATCTGATCTGGACTCACGCGTTGTGGATACGTGGTTTCATGGTGTTCTAAATAGTTATATTCTGGAATATTCAATTTTGACGTATTCTTTCCCAGAGGTAGCTGAATTCCAATTTTTGTGGTATCCTAGAGGAGCATATCTACAAGGTATTCCACTGGCGATCAAGATCTTGATGGTAACTTTGAACCTGGAGAGTAAACTGATGGCTAACTAAACTTCACCATGCGCATGAGGGTAGGAACATGTTTAGTGAAAGATGACAGACCTAGCGGTAGAAAGGAAGAGAGAGGAAAGGTGGCTTAAGTATAATGAGGCACATGTGAGAGGGAGATAGAGAAGTAGCGTACCATTGCAGAAAGTATGGCATTGAGGAGAGAGATGGCTCATGAAGGATTTGAAGCTCACATAGAAGACGTGGAGCCAGAGCATCAGGAACTCCCCCATCTTGGAAAGCATGACAGAGATCCCCCCTTGGCTTCACACAGAAGTGTGCCAGCAAAGACTACCTGGGCCTCGGGTGCACATCTTAATCCACCTGGTGACCTAGCCCTTGTGCTTGGTTTTCCAGTATCTAGTACGACAAGTAACCAACAAGCTAACTTGGGAAGTAGGAGAGTAGGAGTAAGTCAGGGAGAAAGTACATCAATGGCAGGACAGATGACTTCAATGTTATTTGGAGGAACATTTTTAGGTGCATCATCCACACAGAACATGAGCACGCAGAATGTTGGATTCACCTTTGGAAGTGGAACTACCTCACAGACTGTAGGGGTTCAGTATAGTACTACTATCAGAGCATAGGGGAGTACATCTACAGGTCCTATTCCAGCTACAGGTGGAGGATCAGGAGGTATAGGTGGTTCTAGTTCTAGTGGATCTGGTGGTTCTAGAGGTAGAGGAAACACAAGAGGTTCTGGATCAGGTGGTCAAGGCCCACAACAACCACAAAATATCTATATGGAGATGTCTCTTCGTCTCCCAGAGTATAGAGGTATAGAGGATGTTGCTGAACATGTGCATATGTGTGAAATATTATGGTGCGTGAAAGGGATCATGGCTTCTGAGTGTAAGGCAAGTCAATTTTCTACTACATTACAAGGACGTGCACATAGCTGGTATAGGAAGTTTGACCCTGATCAAACTTGTGTGGATTATGCAGCATTGAAGGATGCTTTCTTAAAAGAGTTCTATATCCTGGAGTTTGAGCAGAAGAGTATCAGCGCACTCAAAGATATCAAGCAAGGCACTACTGAGAGTGTATGTGAGTATGATGCCCATTTTAAGACACTTCTATCTAAGTTGTCTTATGATATTCATGCCAGCCAACATGCACAATGGTTTGTTGGAGGATTGATTACACCATTTAGAAGGGCACTGTCACATAAGACATACACTGATCCACATGAAGCACTAGAGGCAACTTTACATGCTGAGGCAGTTGGGAGCATTGACACTAGTGTTAGTCCATTCTTAGAGGCACATATTGTAGCTATGGCAAAGCAGTAAGAGAAGCTATCAACAAATTCAGCTCATGAAATGCTCAGGGATTTGGTGTACAGATTGTGAAGTGGAAGGTCACACCAAGGATAGTTTCCCTCGCAGATCTATACATTCATTGTTGTTAGAATGTGAATTTTTCATTTGAATCATGATGCTAGCCACTGTCCTTTGTTACAATGTGTGATAAGGAAGAATGTATCCTACTTTTGCAAGATTTGTAGGTCCATGACCCATGATACTGAGGATTGTCGATTGATTGGTCAGATCCATGATGCTATAGACATTGGGGTATGACAAAAAAGTGTAACAGATAACTCTAAGAACAAGAACGAGCACCAGGATTGGGATCATAATCAACCGTGCTATGACAGGAATGAGGGCCATTTTGAAGGAGGTCATGGAAGAGGACGTGGATATCGAGGTGGATATGGAGGATGAGGCCATGGTGGAGGAAGAAGTGAGTTTCCTCAAGGAACGTGCTATACATGTGGATCCCCTTATCATTATAGGCATGAATGTCCTCAGAATGTTACATGTTCTTTCTGCGGAAAGAATCATAGCTATGAAGAGTGCCTGGACTTATATGAGCATCTGAGTAAGCAACATAAGCAAGAAAACAAAGGCACAGGGATGGTTAGGATCTAGCGCATGGAGGAAAATCAGTGGATGCCCAAGATAGCACCAGAACCTGAGGCCTTAACTGTGAAGATTACCACACGTGTTGAAGCGGCATTCGCAAGAGAGGCATCATACCAGAAGCCTACAATCATTAAGGAGGAGGTTTTGCATGCAAGGTACCCAGATCCTACCCATCAGAAGGAAGTCTATCAAGAGACCATGGAGGTCCTCATAAATCTTCAAGGTGAAATACAATGTTTAAAAGAGCAGTCCAGAAAGATGGAACAGAAGAAAGAAGTAGGGAAGGTCCCCTCTGATATTGATGACATCAGAGAGGTGTGTAAAATGTTGCGCCAAGAGAATATTATTCCATTATTAGGGAATTGGTTGAAGGGGAACACTCCCCGTGAAAACACTGAGAATGAACGGTAGATCCTACATGTAAATCTTCCCCCTGATAGCATTGACTATGATAAAGAGATCACTCTGAATGTTGTTGTAGATGGATGGTTGTTGAGCAATATTTTGATTAATACAGGTGTGGAAGTCAATGTGCTTACTTTAGATGCATGGGTACAAATGGGGAGACCTCCATTACAGCCATCATCTAATGTGTTGTTTATGGAAAATAGGACTAAGGCCACTCCCATAGGAGTTTTGAAGGATGCATCTATAACCATACAAGGGGCCAAATTCACTAGGGATTTTGAGGTATTAGCACTTGCAGAAGTAGACAGTTTTCCAACCTTGCTTGGACGCCCTTGGTGTTATGCGAATAATGCTGATTTGAGATTCAATAAGGGGTATATCAGCTTTGAGAACAAAGAGGAAAGGGTTGTGATACCTTTGACAGATGGGAATTCTACACCGTATGTTGAGCCTCTAAGTGAGGAGGACTTAAACAAAATCTATGTACGCGCTATTCAGGACCCAGAGGTCAATGAGCCATCAAAGGAAGGCATCCTACAGTGGGAGGATTCTCACTCTATTAGTGATACTATGAGTATTGCTTGTGATAATTGGGCTCATGGTACATATGAACTAGTAGGATGCGAGGTAAAATGTGTAGTTTCTCACAAGAATGGACTTCATTTTTTTCGATGGATAGGAAGCGTAGTACCTTGGTATATAGGAGCAGAAGATCTTCCTATTTTTTGAAAGCCATGGAAGCACTGGTGTAGTAGATCAAATTGAAGAAACCATGATAATCAGATGATTGGAAGTTATCTACCATAGGTGTAACCTACACATGGCCATCAACCTAATTAGAACCACATTCAACAGTGTGAGAGTCTTTCTGATAGGACATGGCATTACCACCTTCACTGGGTGTGGCTCTACAAAGGAATGATAGCATTACAAGAGACTAGAAACTAACTTGACTATATGATCGCAGACCTGTTTATGTTAATAGAAGTGGTGACCTCTACAAGTTAGGAAGAGATGAAGTATTACCATTGTGTATTAGAGCATGAGTGCAAGGATATTATGGAAGAAGCCCATGGTGGTATTCAGGAGGCCATTATGCAGGTGATGCAACTACCTGGAAGATCCTACTTGTTGGATTTGGTGGGAGACATTGTATAAAGAGTAAAGAATATTGTAAGGCATGTGACCATTGTCAGCACCTAGGAAAACTAGGACAAAGAGATGAAATGCCATGAGACCTATTATCTAGTGCAGAACCATTTGAGAAATGGGCCATTGATTTTGTAGGACCTATTTCACCAGCCACATGTAGGACTGGATCACGCTATATCATTACTTGCATAGATTATCTCACATGGTGGGTAGAAGCAGCACCTACGAAGGACTGTACAGCAGCTACAGTAGCTAGGTTTCTATGGGAGAATGTTCTTACAAGATATGGATGTCCTTTAAGTTTGACAAGTGATAGGGGTACACACTTTTTAAATGAAACCATAAGGATCCTATTAGATGAGTTTATGGTTTCCCACCATAAGACTACACCTTACCACCCTCAGGAAAATGGAACTGCTGAGGCTTTCAACAAGATTTTGAGCCAGACATTGACAAAAAATTGTGATGTTGGAAGAAAGGATTGGGATGATAAAGTGTCAGTTGTTATTTGGGCATATAGAACAACTTATAAGAGATTGAACAAAGCCACACCATTTCAGTTGGTGTTTGGCACAGAATCCGTTCTCCCTATAGAATTTATGTTACCTTCTTTGTGCATTTGCATGTGCTGGAGGTCTAGCTGATGAGCACACTTTAGAAGATTGGATTGACAAATATGATTCAATTGGATGAGTGATGAGCCATAGCACGATGGAGTCAGAAGTAGGAAAAGGCCAGGAAGAAAGCATGGCATGACAGAAATATAAAGGATAAGAAGTTTGAGTTGGACAAATGGTACTTCTTTATGACTCAAAGTTCTTGTGCCATCCAGGAAAGCTCAAAGTACATTGGTTGGGGTCGTATGTCATCACTTACATACTTGAATCAGGTGCTTGCCAGTTAGAAGCACTTGATGGAACACAGCTACTCGGTTATTTTAACGGGAGTAGGCTGAAGCCCTACTATAAATAAGTCTTCTTGGTGTTTGTAATAAGGCAGTATTGCCATTTAGATTAGGTTTTCAATTATGTATTTCCTTAATGTATTTCCTTCATTGTCATTATGCTTTGTCAAATTTTGTTGTTCTTGTGTAATAAGAGCACTTGTGCGCATGAAGCTAATTACTATGTGAAGAATGTTTATGCACAGAGGACTGCACATAATTTTAGTGTGGGGTGGTTGTAGTTATCCAAGTAAAAGACTGTGGGAATTGAAAGGTGAAAGGAATAAGCTGCTATGGGTGTGCTTTAAGTCAAAATAAGATTGCTTCTCAAAAGTGACCAAGGATGGAGATGAATGAAAGGATAGTATAACGCGAGGTGAGAAGAGGCCATGATAACTACTAGGAGAAGGCACGGTGATGAGGTACTTAGGCATAAGGGTGCATGCTGAAGAGAAGTCTATGACCAGAGGGTAGGAAGGTGCGCTAGAAGGTTATAGCTGGGGCGTGAAGATGTACCATGTGGAATGAAAATTTGGTCAATGAATGAGAGGATATTTGGTAGGTGAAGGAGCAATAAATGCATCAAAATTTGAAAAACTATATAAGGATGGGATGTGAATTCATTTTTACCATTGCAACTAAGAGTATTTGAGGAAAGAGCTAAGTGCGAAGAGATTTGAGTGATTGGGTTAAGGTGCGAAGGGTGTGAAACCAAGCATGATGAAACAGATCTGTGTGCAAAAATAAGCTTGCGTCCCCTTGGTGGTGAAGGGTTTGAGTGAAGAAAGGTGAAAGAGGAGTTAGGGCATGAAGTTTCCACCTAGGGCATGATTGAATCAAGCTAGGGTTTGATTCGCAAATTATAGAGTTAAAGAGGAGACGATTGCAAGGTAAAAATGGCACCCAAGAAGGCAGCTACAGTAGGAGAAAAAGGAAAGAAGAAATGGTAGAAGTAGAAGAATGATCAAAATTGGCTCAAGCATGCATTGGTTTGATGAATGACAGGCCTTAGAGGTTGGAATAAAGGATGAATCCAAAGTTGATCCTTCAAACTGATACAGAGGAGGCTTGTTAATACTTCCTCATAAAACTTCTTTATTCATCTACATTCTTTCATTCTTATTCTTTCCATTCTTCTATTCTTTACTTCAATTTTTGGAGATACCCATTGTTGGGGTGATAATGAGATTAGTGTGGGGTAATGTTGATCAAAGAACACTTGACAGAACTCACACAAGAAGTCCGCACAGGAAAATAGGCCAGGTTTAAGGGCGTGAATGGACAAGAAGAATGCATGCGAAGGGCAGAAGTTCAGCATTAAGGACTTAGCCAATTTTGAGCATGAAGACCTATTTTTAGAATATTGCATGCAGAACACACCAATGATGTAGAGACATGCACCCCATGCATTGTCTATCTTTAGAGGATCATATCGAAGAATTTTTCATGGAGATAAGCTAAGAATAGGATTGTCACTTCAGTTAATTGTAAGAGGTCTATAGATAGCACACTTGCATGTGTGACTATGCCTGTAAATGGTGCATGGCTATTAATAGCATGTGGCCTATTTTTAGAATAGATAAGTGGTGAAGGGAAAGTCCCCACCCTATATATATGTAGTAAATTACCTGAGAGAGAGAGATGAGAGATATATAGGTATATGTAGAGTGTAAGAGGTAAGCATAAAGAGATATGTGCATATGACTGGATTACTGTATCAGATCCATGTGCGCATCAGTATAGAATGCCATTATTGTAAGGAGCTTCTGTGTTTATTAATAGATGGAAGTTATTGGTTGAATCTAAGTGTCATTCCTGTGTGTAATTGAGTAGTGCATGTTCTTGATTCAATCATGATTATTGTTTAAGATTGTTCTTTCATAGATCTGAATATGGCATGCATTGTAGAATGATGGATTATTTATGGATCTATATGTTTCTTCCTTCATCATGCTAACATCCTGCTACAACAACCCTAAAGAGGGACCTGGTACCTTTGTGCACTTTAGGTGAGCGCTCAGTCTAGGGTTATATTTTGGATAAGAGAGCAATTTATTCTTGATTTTGAGAAATTTTCAGCATCCTTTTTTGGATTCCTTCTTCTTTATTTCCCATGATTTGGCTTTGAGGATGATCTCTTTTAACTTTCCTTGAAGGTTTCTTAGTATAAGTTCTTTCTTCATCTTCATCTTCTTGTTTATGTTCAACTTTTGAAATTTCTTCTTCATCTTGATTTGCAACAACTTGTGGAGTTTCTTTAGGTTGAGTTATCACTTTCTTTGAACAAGATTAATCAATTGTGACATTAGTACTCTCTACTATCTTGTGTTGGCTCTTGTTATAACATATACATTCTAAACTAGCAGCTAAGTATCCTAAAAATATGTCATCATCATAGCTTGAATCAAACTTACCATGATTGTCACCATCTCTCTTGATGTAATACTTGCTTCCAAATACTCTAAGCTGCTTCACACTTGTAAGATTTCCTTTCCATATCTCATATGGTGTCTTTTTGTGATTAATTATGATTTGAGATCTATTTAATATTTATATTGTTATACCCAATTCTTCTCTCCAGTATCCATCAAACAATTTTGATTCATTAAACAAAGTTATAGCCATTTCCTTTATAGTTATTTTCTTTCTTTCTACTACCCCATTTTTTTTAGGTTTCCTTGCAGATGATAATTATCTCATTATTCCATGAGTCTCATAAAATTCATCAAATTTAGCTAATCAAAACTCTCCTCCTTTGTCAGACCTTAAACTCTTTATTTTGACATTCTTTTCATTTTCAAATAGTGCCTTGAATTCTTTAAATCTCTCTAATGCCTCAAAATTTTCTTTGAGGAAGGAAACCCATGTCATCCTAACAAAATCATCAATCAGCAACATGAAATAGCTATCTCCTTGTATGCTTTCAGTTCTGGTTTCTCCTATAATATCTGTATGTATTAACTCTAAAGGATGTGTAGTAGAATATTCTTTTGTTTTGAAGACACTCTTAGTTTGTTTCCCATAATGCATGCTTTACAAAGTTTATCACCTGGTTTGTTTATCCTAGGCATGTTCCCTACAAATCCCATAGAGCTAATTCTAAAAAGGTTATCAAAATTTATATGTCCCAGTCTTCTATGCCAAAGCGACCTCTCATCCAATTTACTTGGGAATAATTTTTCTTTTTTTACTTCCTTTAAAACATAGATATTAGTTTTGGTCTTGTTTTCCTTTCCAACCAACTTTTCTAATTTCTCTTTATTTATGTCACATCTATTGTCATGAAAAAAAATTATATATCCTTGTTTGTACATTTTACTAACACTCAAAATATTGTGCTTTAATCCCTCAAGATACATTACATTTTCCAGTGATGGTTTTTTTGTTGTCAAGACTTAGCTTACCTTTTCCCATAATCTTATATGATGTATTGTCTCCAAATATCACTGTACCAGAAGCATTTTACTCTAAATATATAAACTTGATTTTGTTTCCTGTCATGTGGCTAGAACACCCACTGTCAATATGTAGTCTTGTTTTTATACTTAGATGCCTAGGCACACTGGCACTTCACTCAGACATAGGTTTGAGCACTCACCTGAAGCACAAAAAGGCCTATCAGGTCCCTCCTTTCTAACAATATTTTCTATATGTTAGCATGCATGATCCTATTATACTCCATTAACCAAATTATATTAACTAAGTGTAAAGCAAAACATGAATCAAATCACAACCATAAAGTGCATAATGAATCAGATACCAGAATTAAGATCAGATTTACCATACAAGTACCATGATAGAGACATCAACAACCTAATATCCATCCACAATATCCATTATATTAACTCATTAATTAATAGAAGTTGAATACATCACAATAATTACATAAAAGTCATGCACAAATTAGAACAATAGCACAACTCATTACAAATTTGTAATACATATCTCCAAAAATATGAAAATCAACTACTATATATAAGGGTGGGGACTTTCCCTTCACCGCCCATGCATTCTCAAAATAGGCTGCATGCTCAAAATATCCATGTGCCAACAACTACATGCTTACAACGCATGCAAGGATAATAATAGATTAATCTATAATTAACTTTTATCTAATCCTATTATTAGCACAAACTATGCATGATCTTTGGTCTTCCACTTGTTCCCAAAATAGCTCTTTTTTCCTGAGAAGTCTTCTTATTCTCATCTTTGATTGCCACTCCACACTTCCATCCTATTTTTAGCCCATGCCCTACAAAAATGGCTAAGTCCCAAACTTGTCTTTCTCGCATGCCCTTCTTTAACTGCCACTTTGCACGCATATGTGCCCCTTTTTTGCACGCCCTCTAATACTTAGGAAATTTCTCCAGCCCAACATTACCCACACTAAATATATTCTGCCCTCAGCAATAGGGTTTCTCAACTTATCTCTCCAAAGAATCAAAGAATAAAGAATGAATTATATGAAAGAATGAGAGAAAGAATGATCAATGAAATGAATAGAAGGATGTTCACTGCACTTACTTCTTCTGTAAAAAGAATTCAGGGTAATCTTTCTTAACGTCATCCTCCACCTCATTCCAGTCACCTAGCCCTTTCTTCACCTTATTAGGTACATCACCAAGTACCTTTTTCATTTCCTCCAGGGTCATATCTTCACCCTTGTGCTTTAACTCCCTTATCACTCTAGCTAGCCCTGAAATCATGCCATCCATGTAATCCATTCTTTTAGTGACTAGTGTCCCCAACTCCTTTATTTTCTCTTCATGGGTATCCCTGACTACTTTAAGTGCATCACACTTCTTTTGCTATTAACTAACCTCTCCTCCTACCCAATGTTTCATCCTTCTTGGCTATAAGAACATCATTATCCTCTTACAGAGTACATGTTATAAGGATCTGTTTAGGATCCTTACAGATCTTCAGTGCCCATTCTACTTTCTGCAACTCTTCCTTCAATGTCTAAAGTATGGAGTCATACTCCACTATCCTGCATGTAATTAATTTCTTTTCCCTCTCCCTCTTAGCTTCAGCAGTTTCTTTTATCTCTTGATGCACACTTCCTTCTTCTCAAGTAAGAGGTGGACACACTCCTGTAGAAAGTGCAAGGAAGAGGTTTATGTCTGATTTGTCTTCTCATCAATCTCTAGATGTGCCATTATAATCTCACCACCAATTTTTGTAGAAAAATCCAAAATCTATTTCTTCCTCTCCTTTTCCTTCTTGCACACCTCAATCAATTAATCAACTTATTCCTTCATATTCTTGTTATCCTCAAGTAATGACCTGAGTGCGACCACTTTATCCAGGTTCTTGCACACCACTTTTACTGCCATCTTAGTTAAGGCATTACTTTCCTGCTCATCACTGAATTTAGTTGGCTTCATAGTCATGTGCGTAACATGTTCCCTTTTCTTCATTTTTCTTAGGACACATGCTTCCTCCTTTACATCAAATTTTGGCTCATCCATGTGGTTTGCATGCTCCAAGATAAGTTTTTCCTTGTGTGCATGTTTGCACCCCTACGGGTCCATCAATTCCCATCCATAAAGTTTGTAGGCTCAAGAGTACTTTGGAACCTGGCATGAATGATTTTGGAGGGGTCATTAACATACCCCAACTAGGTGTCTTATACATCTCCTCACCCTTATTTCTCCCAGACTAACGCCCTCTCGGAATCTGCATTTATGCATCATGAACATGACCTCCACCCATTGCCCCCTATGTTCCTAGTAGGCTCACCTGATGGTTCACCTATACTCTTTTCTTTCTCCTCCTCTTCATCTGTGGGGCCTTTTTCCTTCCTCTCACATTCACCATGTGCACCTCTGTATCTTGATGAATTTCTTTTTCCAGGTCTATCTCCTCATCATCTTCTACATTAAAATAGGTATCTCTTGTACAATGTGTTCAGTCTCACCTGAAGGTCCTCTTCTTCACTGTCCTTTCTGGGCACATACTTGCACCTCTTCTTTCATCTTTATTTACTGGACTTGGCTTCACAGGAGATATCCTTGGTGATCTCCTTGGTGGCTGTGAGGGTCCCATCCCAGTGCCTTTTGTGCACCCTAGTTCTCCCAGCACTCTCTTATGAAGCCTGGTCTTCTGTGCCACCCTCACCTTCTCTTTGTCCCTCAACATCAATTATCATCTCTTCTTCTTCTTCTATTCTTCCTGGGAGGGTCTTCTCTCATGTATCTCTTCTGTCTGAACAGTTGGTTGGCTTCTTCTCCATGTTCATTATCCAACCAACAATATCTTCCTTCTCCTCCTCCTCTTCCTCAAGTTCTTCTTCATCTGTGTGAGGAGGATCGGGCTCATCATCCTCATAGGTACCAACTGTCTTGTTTTCCTTTGGGAAATTCAGAAAGCTTGAATTCATTTCTCAATATAGTTTCGATCAACTAATTTGGGCTTAAGATAAATATAAACCTTAACCTGCACCACCTTCCCAAATCCAAAATCATGGGGTTGATCATTATATCATTAGAAATCATGGTTTCGATATAGGAAGACTTACTCAGATAGACATATGTCTTCCGAAGAGTATGGTATTCACAATCTACCTTGTCTACATCAAACCTTAATCTGTGCACATTTGAAAACATGTTCACAGAGGCCTAGAAGTATCCGTGTGGTGAAGGCATATGGTATTTTACACCAAGGACCCCATTGTACCAGTCTTCATTCTAAACCTACCAACACAATAGTGTTGGAATACTACAAACTATGCTTCCTCATCCAACTATGGAGGGTAGGTCCTTTGGGATATTCTCCATTCATATTCAAAGGCCTCATGCATCCTTCTATACCACATCTCTATCCTCTATTTATATACACCATGCCTCATAGTCGACCCATCACAAGGTATACTTGGAAAATCTCTGTAATGATTTCTTCTCCTCAGGGATACTACCATACTTTATCCTTTGGGCCATCAGAGAACCCCAATTTCAACAAACACAATTGAAATAGAATAACACCCAACTGATCTTGTCTCCTTTGGTGTGCTTCCTCAATTATGCCTTTCTAAAAATGATAAACAAGGTTATAGAAACTACCTCAGACATACCATTTTGGCAATATGGTAACCACTTCTTATTTACTGGCCCCATCTCTCTTGACCATTGAACTTGGTCAATAAGTGTGCAATAATCTTGACAATGGGGTGTGTTACCTTTCTCAATGGGCATCACATGCCCTTCTTTTTGGTACCCCAACTCTTCAGAAGTTTCTTCCACGCCTCATCATCATCTTCAAGATCACTGCCAATCTTCAGTGCCTGAACTCCTTAGTCCAGTTAGTTTCCAATGAAGGGGTGGTGAGTCACACCCTTCCTAGAAAAATAGAAAAAATCCTCATGGACCCTGGACATGAGCCACTGGTACATTTTCTCTGGTTTGCCAAAGTAGGGAAACTCATAGACTTGTAAAACTCCAACCTTCTCCAACATCTTCTTCCCCACATCATCATATATGGGCTTATCATCTTCTGTATGTCGATCTTTTTTTCTGTGTCAACTCCTTCTCATCTTTAAATTTGCCTTGGTGTGGTGGTTGTAGTCACTTACCTTACTTCTTTCTGACATGAGACTCCCAGTCTACACCCCATGATCACCCTTCATGGGTATGCATCTCAGAAAAATTAGTCTCAGGTGCATCTTCAACTTCTACCTTCCACTTCAACCTTCTTCTTGCCTCGGGTAGTTGCTCCAGGTGCTCTCTTGGGTGCCATTTTATAAAAACTTCCTTTCTTTGCTTTCATGACCTCTGCAACTTCAAACTTCATGCCCACATGCCCTAGCTGTAATTTTGTTCTTCTCAAACCCTAGCTCTGTGAACCTTCCTCCTGCATGCCTGCTACTAGATCAAAAACCCTTCCAATGGAGCTCTTGTAATGGACCGTGTCCAAAATTCAACTGGTTCGCTACTTATTCAATCAATCTTCACACTTCACACTCAAATCACTCATACAAACACACTTCACAGCTTGAAAAATCAAAGTATGCAAGGTAGAAATGAACTCATAAGCACCCATTTTTTATAGATTTTTCAAATTTTTCACATTAATTACTCTCCTCACCTACCACCGTACTCAACATTAATTATGTTTTTCTACTTTTTCTGTTGCTTTCACTGATTTTTCCATGCCCCAGTCATAACCTTCTGGTGCACCCACTACTTCTTGGCCACATACCTCCTTACGCGTGCCTCCATGCATTGAAGTACATCAACCATTGTGCCTCATCCCAAGTAGTTTCCCATGTTGTTTCCTACCTCACGTTACACTGTGTGATCATCCTTCTACACGTGGTCTTCAATCTGAGAAAAATTTCCTTTAAAACACCTTCAATCCAAGCACATGTAACATCTTTCTTCTATGTGCACCAATATTTCAAAGTGAGGTTCAAGTTTTTCAACCCATTATGTACCTATATACCACTTGTATCTAATCCACCCCACACTAAAAGTATGTGTGGTCCTCTGCACATGAACTCAAAAGATAGTAATAAGCTCCTAGCGTGCAAGTGCACTTATTACAACAAAACACTGAACTAAATTGACAAAGCATAGCAATGATGAAAGGAAACACATTAAAGGAAATGCATTAAAGGGAAATATAATCTAAGTGGAAATACTACCTTATTACAAACACCAAGAAGCCTTATTTATAGTAGGGCTTCAACCTACTCCCATTGAAGTAACTGGAAATAAAGTTCCTCCAACACCTGTAACTGACAAGCTAAATCAATATCTTTGTTACTATAAAGGGTCCCAACCAATGAAATTTCAATTTCCTTGGGTGGCACGTAGACTTTGAATTATACAGAAGAACCATCTTTCCCACTTCAAATGTTTTATTCCTGATATGCCTATCATTCCAGGCCTTCTGTCTCACTTTTTCAGTCTTCTGGATCCATCAGTGAAATACACATTCACTCATCTAACTACATCAGTTTATCTATGCACTCCTCCATAACTTTGTTCATCATCTAGTCCTCTTATGCATGTAATACGTAGGGATGGCAACATGAAATTCCACAGGAAATACAACCTCTATGCCAAACACCAACTGAAAATGTGTGGCCTTATTTAAGATCTTATAGGTTGTCATGTATGCCCAAAGTACAAAAAAGACTTTATCATCCAAGTCTTTCCTTCCAACATCACAATATTTTTGTCAGTGTTTGTCCCAGAATCTTGTTGAAAGCTTCAACAGTACCATTGGCCTGTGGGTGATAGGGTGTTGTCTTATGGTGTGCCACCATAAAATCTGCCAATAAAATTCTGATTGTCTCATTTAAGAAATGAGTTCCCCTATCACTTGTTAAACTCAATGGACATCCATACCTACTGATAATGTTTCTCCCATAAAAATCTTGTTATTGTAGTTGTTGTGAAATCCTTTGTAGGTGTTGCTTCTTCCCACCTTGTTAGATACATAGAATGTATAAGTTATAATATAATGTGCACTAGTCCTACACATGGGTGGGGAAATAGGACCTACAAATTCAATCACCCATTTCTCAAAAGGTTCAACACTTGCAATAGGCCTCAAAGGCATCTCATCTCTGGTTCTAGGCTTCCCAAGGCATTGAACAATGGTCACATGCCTTGACATATTCTTTAGTATCCTTATACAAAGTTTCCCACCAAAGGCCAGCCATCAGAATCTTGCATGCATGGTGGCATCTCCAACATAATGACCTCCTACAATTCCACCATGAGCTTCTTCCATAATAGCCTCATGCTCATGCTCCAAAACACACCGACACAAAACTTCATCATGACCTAGCTTATACAAATATCCACCTATCAACTGGTAAGGTGTCACACGGTATTGCAAGTTGCTTCTTCTCTAAAGTCTTCATTCCCTCAGGCACCTATCCAGTCCGTAAAAATACTACAATGTCCTCTAGTTTAGTGGGTGCATGGTTCAATCTAAAGATATATGCATCTAGCATTGTGTCCTCAATGCTCTGTGCATTCCTCACCAGAATTAATTCTTGACAAATGGTTCAGCCCTGAATTACTTTTCCCTAGTTTTACAACCACTGTAAACTAAAACTCTTGAAATAGTAGTATATACCTTCAAATGTTGCCTTGCAAAATAGGCTTGTTGACCAAATACTTAATTTCATATGATCTGTAAAGAAGATAAATAGTGTTACCAATAAGTATTTTCTGAACTTGTGTAGCATGTAGATCATGGACAAAGCCTTGTGCTCAGTAGTTGTATAATTCTTTTTGGCTGGTGTCAACTTCTTGCTTGCAAAACAAATAGGGTGGTCTATAATTCCTTCTCCTGGTTGCACCAACACTTATGCCAATCACCATCCCAGAAGCATCAACATGAACATGAAATGGTTTTTCCCATGAAGGAAATCACAAAATAGGTGCAGTAGTCAGCCTTTCCTTCAATGTTTCAAACACTTCCTGTTGTGCATCATACCAATATAATTTACATTTAGCTTTCAACAATTCTTCCAGGGGCGCGAAATATTTGCATAACCTTTAATGAATTTCCTGTAATACCTGTATGTCCAAGAAATCCACACACTTCACTTTGATTATTAGGTTCTTCCAAACCCAAGATCACAGTTGACCTTGGCTGGATCTCCACCAACAACCCTTTCTTACAAATAATATGCCCTAGTAAAGTGCCAAAAGGGGTTGCAAAGATGCACTTCTTAATATTTAGAGAAATTCTCAACTTCTACACCTCTCAAACATAAGTCTCAAATTCTCACAATGATCCTTTAACCAAGCCATACACTATCCAATCATCTAGATATACCTGTACAAACTTGTGAATGAAGTCCTGAAAAATCTTGTACAACAATGCGTGAGAACACTGTTGGTGCATTCTTCAGTCCAAAGGGCATCACTATGTATGAAAAAATTCCCCACTTGGTCGTGAAAGTTATATTTTCTTGATCTTCCTTCGCTATGTGCACTTGATGATGTCCTAAAAGCCCATATAAAAGAGTAGATCTTGTGCCCTACAACTCCTTCAAGGATCTCTTCTGTGAATGGGGTGGGAAAAGGATCAATAACACATGAAGCATTTAATTCTCTATAGTCCACATAGATCCTTATCCTCCCATCCTTTTTAATACTAATGACCATGGGACTAACCCATTTAGATTCTTCAATGGGCTCAATTATACCAGACTTGAGCATCTTATCAATTTATTATTTTACCTTGATGCGTGTAGATTAGGATTCATCCTATAAGGCCTCTTCCTAATTGGGCATGTTCCTTCTTTAAGTTTTATTCTCATCTCACCTAAAGAAGGGTGTACTCCTTTTAACTCATGATAGCCCCTCAGAAATAAGTCCTGAAAGTTGCGCAAGAGTTCAATAATATTAACCACTTCCTGCTCCAACCAGTAGTCACCAATAATGGACTCTTTAGGCTCTTGCATCTATTCCAATGTTAACCTTCTTTTTTTTCATAGGCTCATGATATGTGCATGCCTTTTCATCTGTTGTGTCCATCACCTCATGTACCTTCAGTTTGATTTACATCTAGATTATTGTCCTCATCATCATCATCATTTATCATGCATACTAGTTTACCCTTTTCCTTTTCTTCCTAGGCATGGACCATTTCTTCTTCCTCAATATCTTCAAGGTCAAGTAGCAGGTCTAGATCTAGTTCTCCAAACATATCTATTAGAATTTCTTCAACCTTTGCACTATCTCCCAAAGTAAGGTGCTTCATAATCTGTAGTGCTTCATTAACCAGAGGCTTAGTAGAAAAGTAATAAAAAGTATGGATCATACCTGAGGTCATCTCCTGCCAATTAAATATTTCTCTTGTCAATTCTGCATGAACATACCATGTGTGCACAACCACTTAAGGTGGAGTAGAAATTATGCACCTAGAGTGATGGTGGCAAGGCCTCCTGCCCCTCCATCCAAAGTCTCTCAAAATTCTAGATGTGACGTGATGTAGGGGACTTCCCATAAAATTTTCATATCTAAGAAGGTACATTTCTCCTTATGAACCTAGTAGAAAAGGTGATTCTCACTTATTCACCATTCCAATAGGTTGTCTATGTGTGTTTCCCACCAACGCGTTGTTGTCCCACGTAGAGCATATACTAGCATGTTTCTTCTATCTTCTTGATTCTTTCATTGGGATTCCATGGTGCTCAGAAATACATCAGGGTTCCCCTCACCAGTGTACCAAGGTACCTAGTTATAACTCAGTCACCTAACCATGTGTGGCCTTATCATGCGAGTAACTGCATTCTTGATCTCTCACCCAACTCCTTCACATGTTTCATGTGTCTAATTATCACAAACAATACTTGTAGTATCACTGTTCCAGAATAGAGTTATTTCTATCTTTTCATTCTCTTGAGAAACAGATAAGGGTTAGGGCTAGGAGGAATACCTGTTGAGTGTTGGGAAGGTGTGCGCGTACCGTAGAGAGATCAGACCGATTGTGAAGAGCTCCTTTTTGTCTGGGAAGGACTACCTGTAAATAAGAATGCAAGACCACCAGATTTTCGTTAAACAATAAGTGAGGGAACTGCCTTGGGCCCAGGAAATATTAGACTTCCTTTCGAAGGTGGTCAGTTCCCTTTTAATACAAATTAATGCAAATGATAATAAAGAAGCTATTGCGAAATCACGATTTAGGTACCTCGTTACTAAAAGCAATAGAGACTAAACTACCAATAATAAAATGTCATGTTGTTTGTTTGGTCACTGGTTATTGATACGTTCAGATCAAGTTACAGGGATAGACAAGGCTGGATATGAGATTGTTTGGAGGTAAATAGGTGAAAGGTTGGTTTTTGGTATAAGTCACAGTGACCGATGCCGGTCACTGGATAACCGACCGCGGTTATAAAACCGGTACCGGTAGGGGATAACCGATATCGGTAGGGGCAGTGATTTAGGGGCTTTTAAATGGAGGTTGGTTGTAAGGTGGTTATGGGGTTTAGAAGGTTGGTAGATGGTTGAGGGGAGTAGTAGGGTGATAGAGAAGACTCAGAGAGTGAGAAAGCTGTCTTTGGGGCAATATAGAGATGGATGAATGAAGGTTAGGTGCAGGGTGCTGCCGGGTGGTAGATCCAGGAGTGAGCTTATAATCACTATGAATCAAAAGTTCACAAAGTAGTGTCTAGAAGCATACAAGGTAATAAAAGAGACTACTTACTAGTTTCTGATGCGGATGCAGGTCCAAGGAATGCAGTGGCGAAGGCAAGGCTCAGTTGGGATGATCCGGCAATCGGAAGTGAGCTGATGAAGCTATCCTCTGACTCTCCCAATGTTTGGATGAGTGTGACAATGATCTAGTTGCTCAGTTACAGTCTTGGGCTCAATACTCCTCTCTGCAACCTCTCTCTCTCTCTCTCTCACTTGTCCCTCTCTTGCAAAATGAATTCGGATCCCTTTGTTTTGGTTGGGGGAGGTCATTTACAGGGAACCGATGGCGGTTACCTAACCGACGCCGGTTGCGTAGGGACCGATGTCGGTTAGGTCAAAGTTGGCTATTTTTAGTAAAATAGCCAACTTTCCCTCCTTTTCTCCCGAGGGGTCAGTTGTGGGCTTGGTCAAGTCATTATTAGGTTCGTTTTGGTGCGGGTGAGGGGTGATGAGTCATGGGTGTGGGTCTGGACCAAGTTATAGGTCTTAATTAGGTTAGTTTAGGGTTAGGGCTAGGTCATGGTGAGGTGGCGAGGTGAGGTGGCAGGGTTGGAGATGTGGATTTATTAATTATAAGGTAATTAATAAATAATTAAGTGTGTAAGGTTTAGGTGGTGAGGTAGGGTTAGGTTGCGAGATGAGATGCGGGGCACAGGGCATCGTAAGACCCAAATTTGGTGTCTACATTTGCCCCTTGTTGTCGTGTAGCTTGTCTTGTAAAGCTGCACTGACAATAATAAGAAGTGGTTGCCCCAGTTAAGGGTATAGGTAATCCCCCTCAAATCTATCACAGATTGAGGCGACGTGAAATCAGGGATAGGGTTGATAAAGGGTGAATGATGATGAGATGATGGTAAGATGGTGGGGTAAGTTCAAGGAAGCAGACGCACGTTGAAATGCAGTAGTGCGACCAGGGTACACGATTTGAAGAGCAAACAAGCAATTCATAGGCAAAGGTCGATAGTTTATCCAAACAAGGTTGATATAATCCTGGTATCCAAGGCATAGGAAGTAGCTCCAGGGGATATAACGGGTAAGGTACCGGAACGTTTAGGCATGTTCGGCAGTACCAAATGGTTGGTTTGGTTGAGATAAACGTCACGGTCTCGGTCTAGGCAAAGTTGGTCGGCTGATCAATTCAAGTATCCTAGTCATGCTAAAACACGAACAGGTGAGCTCAATTGAACAAACAACTACATGATGGGTGGATAGAATCATAATTTGTGGGCCTCGGTCGAGGTACTTAATTGGTGCGGTCTTGGGTCGGGCCGATTGGTTGGGTGCGGCCTTGGGTCGGGCCGATTGGTTGGTTGCGGCCTTGGGTCGGGCCGATTGGTTGGTTGCGGCCTTGGGTCGGGCCGATTGGTTGGTTGTGGCCTTGGGTCGGGCCGATTGGTTGGTTGGGCCTTGGGTCGGGCCGATTGGTTGGTTGCGGCCTTGGGTCGGGCCGGTTGGTTGCGGCCTTGGGTCGGGCCGATTGGTTGGTTGCGGCCTGTCGGGCCGATTGGTTGGTTGCGGCCTTGGGTCGGGCCGATTGGTTGGTTGGGTCAGGCCTTGTGATTGGTTGGTTGCGGCCTTGGGTCGGGCCGATTGGTTGGTTGCGGCCTTGGGTCGGGCCGATTGGTCAAAATAAGGCTATTTAGCGGCCGGGGGTTGTTGGTGGTGCGGCCTTGGGTCGGGCCGATTGGTTGGTTAAGGCCTTGGGTCGGCCGAGTTGGGCCGCCTTGGGTCGGGCCGATTGATTGGTTTGGTTGCGGCCTTGGACAGGGGCGATTGGTGAGTTGCGGCCTTAGGTCGGGGGCCGATTGATTTGGTGCGGCCTTGGGTCGAGGGATTGATTGGTTGCGGCCTTGAGGCCTAAGATTGGTTGGTTGGGCCTTGGGTTGATGATATGGTATTGGTTAACTTGGGTCGGGCCGATTAAATAGAATTGATTGGTTGCGGCCTTGGTCAGGTTATGATAATAATAAGAATGTTTGTGTTTTGAATGTTTGGATTGATAAAGGACAAAGGTGAGTGTTATCAATATAAATACGTGAAAATATTTATATTTTTAAGGAAAACACAACACATGATAGGTTATGGTAGGGGATGGTCGAGCTAACCTTGGGAGACCCCATGTCTCCTAAGTGCTGCCTACATAGCCCATTGCACAAAGCAAGGAGGGGCCTCAGACCGATGTAGTTCTCCCTTAGGACCAGGGAGAGGTGAATTCAGGCAATTTGGTTGTGGTTAGGCAATTTGTTGGTTGGTAAAAGTTTGATGTTGGTAGGGTAATGTTGTTGGTGTTGGTGTATTGGCGGTGTTGGTGTGGGTATAGGTGAAGTGAGGGTTAGCTTACCCAAGCATAGGAAACCGTGTCCTGATTAAGGTCAACACATAATCCTAGATTCGGGTAAAAGAGGCAAAAGTGTCCCATAGTTGGAAAGAGCTAAACAAACCACGTATTATCGTAGGATGAGCTTGAATCCCTAGGTACCTTGCATAGGCGAGAAGTCGATAGGTGAAAAGAGTTGTATAATCACAATATATCGGATATACGTCACGTCCCTTGAGTTTTGTTGTTTTGAAGAATGGTGAGGTGAGGTGGATGGTATAGCTGGGGCGCAGAGAACTTGTTATAAGGTGATTATTCTGACGAAAGAGAACCAAACCTAAATAGACAAGTCCATGACTCAAAAGTGCTTTTGAATACTGCTTTTATTTTTCTGGATATAGACTGATCGATGCGGGAAGTCTATATGGGATATGCATTTTGTTGTTCTTGAGGTCTTCACGAAGCTGATCAATGCGAGAAGCTTCTGATAGAGGCTGACTTTGTATAGCTGTCCTTCAAGGGAGCAGTCTACTTATAGTAGCAGATGCGGCTTTGCACATAGCTGTCCTTCGAGGGAGCAGTCTAGTTTATAGCTTAGAGGTCTAGATGTCCGTTTGGCATGAAGCATCTAGTTTTGCAGGAAGTTTGACTCAAGAATATCCCAGAATTGTATAATTGAGAACTTGTTATTTTGATACTTTTAAGTCATGGACCAGACTAAAAAGGGGAAGGCATCTTTAAGAGGAGGTGATGATCAAACCACGTGAGTTTGATTCTACTTTGAGATGCACGAAACAAGGTGTATGAGGTGGTAAATGAGCTCAAGGGACGAGCGCAAGGTAGATAAGAAGTGATGTAACACTAAATTCAATAGTAGAATGGTCGGAGATGCAAGACATTAAGGGGTTCAGGCTCAGGTTTACCATTAAGTGAAGCTAAACGATAAGTACCTGATCCGTAAGTGTGAGTGATAATGTAAGGCCCAATCCAATTAGGAGCAAATTTTCCACGTTTGCTCTTTTCTAGTTTGGTTACATGTTGATTCTCTTTGAGGACAAGATCACCAATCTTAAAGGTACGCTCATGAATTCACTTATCATAAGCACGCTTGATGCGCTTTTGATAAATTTGAAGGTGGTCAAGAGCTGTAAGACGACGCTCGTCAAGAAGCTCCAATTGGGCTAACCGCTCTTGGCGGAAGTCATCATTGGTGAGAATATCCTGGAGAGATATTCTGAGGGAAGGGATTTGTATTTCGAGAGGCAAGACAGCCTCGGTACCATACACCAAAGAGAATGGTGTGGCATTAGTGGAAGTACGAATGCTGGTACGATAAGCCCAAAGGGCAAAGGGGATGTGATCATGCCAGTTTTTCCCAGAATCGTTAACGACTTTCATGAGAATTTTGGTTAAGGTTTTGTTAGAAGATTCGGCTTGACCATTTGCTTGTGGATAGTAGGGTGACGAGAAGCTAAGTTTGATACCAAAGTTGTCACAAAGGGCTCGTAACAGCTTATTTTTGAAAGATTTTCCATTATCTGTTATCAGGCGATGAGGAACACCAAAACGACAGATAATGTGATGATTGATGAACTCAACGATTTTCTCTTTTTTGGTTGAAATGAGTGGAACGGCCTCCACCCATTTAGTGTAATATTCGGTTGCCGTGATGATCCAACGGTGACGCTGCGAAGAAGGTGGGTGAATCTCACCAATAAGGTCTAAACCCCATTGTGAGAAAGGCCAAAGATCTCGTGCGACCTGTAGCGGGTGGCTGGGAGTATGTTGAAGGTTGGCATGTTGTTGACACATAACACAATGCTTAACATATTCAGCAGTCTTTATTAAGAGTAGGCCAATAATATCCTAGGCGAAGGATCCGCTTGGCCATGGCAAGGCCACTAAAGTGCCCACCACAAATTCCGTCATGGACTTGTTGGATGGTATGGGTGACTTCAGCGCCGGTTAGACATCGAAGGAGGATACCATCGAAGCCACGTTTATAGAGGAGTCCCCCCATGATGACATAACGAGAAACACTTTTAAGAAAAGTGTGTTTTCCATTACTAGTAAGGTCAGGTGGGAGAACAGAGGTTGTAAGGTAGTCGTGAAATTGGTGATACCAGGTATCCTGCGAATCAGCAGATCCATTATTTACCATACAAACATCTGGGACTAAGTAAGATGGGGCAAATAGTTGTTGGACCAAGACAAATATGTCAAAGTCAGTTGGTGAGGCAGGAATTTGCGAGGCCAAGCAAGCCATAGTATCCGTAAATTTATTAGTTGAGCGTGGAACGGTTTGGATAGAATAATGAGTAAATAAGGTCAAAAGTGAATCCACGTAACGTTTGTACTTTTGAAGTTCCTCATTTTTACATTGGTAGATGCCAGTAACTTGATTTACTACCAATTGAGAGTCACCGAAAATGTTAATAGACTTCACACCTAAGTGTAACGCAACGTGGAGACCCAAAACAAGGGCCTCGTATTCCGCTGTATTGTTAGTGCAGGGGAAATCAAGCCTGAATGAAAGAGGCATAGGTTCACCATCAAGAGGAATGAGAACAATGCCCGCCCCTCCACCGCGCTGACATTTAGATCCATCGAAGAAGAGGGTCATCGGATAAGACGCATCACTGAGTGAAAGGGTTGCGATGAGTTCATCAGGGAAAGTAAAATTGGTAAATTGTTCCCCAGGTAAAGGGGCTTCCGCGAGTTGATCCGCGATAGTTTGTCCTTTGACTGATTTCTGGTGTACAAACTCAAGGTCGAGGTCGGCGAGGAGCATAAGCCATCGGGTGATGCGTTGGTTTAGATGAGGTTTGGCGTACATATAATGTATGGGATCAGCATTGGTGATGACAAAAGTTTTGTGATTCAGGAGGTAATGTCGGAGTTTGGTGGCCACGAATGATAGGGCTAGGCACAACTTTTCTACGTGTGTATACCTAGTCTCGTAATCCACAAGAGTACGGCTTATGTAATAAACTGCTTGCTCTCGATGCTCGGAGTCACGATGTGCGAGCATGGCTCCTACAGCATGGTCGGTGGCAGAAAGGTAAAGGTAGAAAGGGTGATCGTCCTGAGGTGGGATAAGCACGGGTGGCTGCAAGAGATAAGCTTTAAGAGCCTCAAAGGCTTGGTGGCACTCCTCGCTCCATTGAAAGACAATGTCCTTTTTAAGGAGATGATGGAAAGGTTGACATCGATCTGAGAGTTGTGAGATGAAATGCCAGATAGATTGGAGTTTTCCCTGCAAACTACGCAATTGTTTTAGGTTAGTGGGTGGGGGCATTTCTAAGATAGCTTTGACTTTAGCTGGGTCGACCTCAATGCCACGCAAAGAGATGATAAAGCCAAGGAGTTTTCCCGAAAGGATGCCAAAGACACATTTCTTTGGTTGAAGATGAACACAGTATTGTAACAGGCGATCGAAAATAATGGTTAAAACATCGAGATGTTCACTGCGATGTTTGGATTTTCCAAGAAGATCATCGACATAATCCTCGAGGATAGTGTGCATAATGTCATGAAAAATGTAAGTCATAGCCCGCTGATAGGTCGCACCAGCATTCTTAAGGCCAAATGGCATGACACGATAGCAGAAGGTCCCCCAGGGGGTAATGAAGGTGGTTTTATGTTGATCGGCCGGGGCTACTAAAATTTGATTGTATCCCGAGAAACCATCCATGAGAGAAAGCATCTCATGGCCCGCAGTGAGATCAACAAGTTGATCAATGCTAGGTAGGGGGAAGTCATCCTTTGGGCAAGCGAGGTTAAGGTCCCAGAAATCCGTACATATCCGAAGTCCCCCCGTCGCTTTAGTGACAGGTACGACATTAGAAATCCATTGAGGATAGTCAATAGGTAAGATGAAAGAAACAGAAAGGAGTCGTTGAAGCTCTTCTTTAACCAAGAGGGCAATGCGTGGATGCATTTTTCTCAGTTTCTGTTTAACTGGTTTGGAGTCTGGTTTCAGAGTGATGTTATGGACAGCAATGTCAGGATCGATTCCTGGCATGTCGGCGTAGGACCAAGCGAAAGCTTGATTGCGGGCACGGAGGAAGGTAGTGAAGGCGGCTTGTTCTGATGCGTCGAGAGATTGTCTGATCTTTACAATGTGAGGATCATCCTCCGTGTGGATGTTGATTTCTATAGTCGACTCATTCAACATGGTTTGGGTTTCAGATGGTAAGGCGCGTTGAATATAAGAGTCGTCCGCACCAAGGTAGGTGAGGATGGAGTCGTCATCCTGGCACTCCACAACATTAATCGAAGGTGAGTCTTCTTCGATCATGTCTGGATACAAAAGGGGGAGAGAAGATGGGTCTTCACCATCGCGTTGATAAGTGAGAGGACCTAGGAAGATAGCATTCACGAAAAAAAAAAGTTAGGAGGGATAGATTCTGGGTCTATCGACTCCGTGGGTGAAGATGGAAAAATGGGCGTTGATGGTTCGGAAGGGGTGACTTCGTCATCTTCCTGGATACAATTGACACGAGGTTTCTTCGGTGTAGGTGGTTCAGAAAATCCAAGACCACTACGATCTTTGTGTTTGCGTGTAGTCATGGGAATGATCGTATGTCGGCCTTGTTCATAAAGACCGAAACCAAAACCTTTCCAAGCACAGCGAGTCAGGAAGGTGAGGGTGAAACGACGGTTGGTTAGATATTGAAAATCAGATTGGAAGGGAACCACACCAAGGGGAGGTTCAGGGGTGACAGAGGATGCGTTGACACCCCCATACGTTAGGTTGGTGCGGCAATTAGGTGGTCCGTAGGAGATCACCTCCCCCACACGACGGTCGTAGGTAGGATGCGCATGTAACTGTCCATACTCTTGTGGGGTATGGAAGGTGCTAACGTTGTATAGGTGGTACTCCCCCAGCGTAAGGTGTTGAAAAACACCTACCAAGGGATCCGAGGTTGGGATGTTGTCCGCGGGGAAGGAAGAGGTATTCGCGTCGGTGGTTTCATTGGTCGAAGGTGTGGGTGCGGCTAAGGTGGATGGTTGAGGCGTGGTTGAAGTAGATGGTTGGGTTGGATCAATGGGTGCCTTGACTGGTACAAGCACATCATTAGGGTGGTATAACATATTACAGGTTTTGAAGGGGGAAGCGTCAGCTGTGACGGTGTATGACTTCCCCTCATAATCAAATTTTATGCATCTATGTAAGTTAGAGGGAACGCATCCCATAGCCCGGATCCAAGGGCGGCCTAACAACATGTTGTATTGGAACTCTCCCTCAAGGACATAGAAGAGTTCGGGCAAGGTACGTGGCCCTACATGAATGTTAAGGATCACGGTGCCTAGGGTAGAAGTAATAGCATCGTTGAATGAACACAACATGGTGGGGTTGGCACACATGCAGCTAGGAGGGATATTCATCTGTTGGAAGGCTTTGGAAGAGATGATGTTTAGGCTAGCACCCCCGTCGATCATAACACGATGTACCCGGATGTCCTGGACGTAAGCCGAGATGAAAAGAGTGGGGTCAGGATCTTCTGCACCAAAGACGACAATTTCTTCTTCGGAAAAACTGACAGCAGCGGCTTGCTGTACAGGGACAGAGGTGGTTGTGGAGGTAGGTTGTTTGGTGAGAGAAGTGACGTGGTTGGGTGTTAAGATGGAGGTGACGGGCAGGGTTTCGTTAGGTAGGACCTCTATCCCTTGGAGGATCTCAATTAGAGCTTGTCGATGAGATTCAGATGTTTGAATGAGATCATAGAGTGTCATTTTTACAGGAGATTGGTGAAGTTGTTTGATCATGGTGCGATGGGAAACTCCATCAGAGACTGGATAGGCAGGTCCACGAATAACCACTTTAGGTGGTGGTGCGATCGGGATGGCGGAAGGAGAAAGAGAGGCCGCAGGTGTGCTCTCTTTAGCTTTTCCATTGTTTTTCTGACCTCGAGTAGCAATGATAATCATGTTGATCTCGTGAATACAAGATGAGGAAGATGGCAGGGATAAGTCATTGTTCTCGAGAGGTGGGGTTGCAATGATGATAGATTTTGGTGAGGCGGGGACAGGTGGTATAGGAGAAGGGATCGAAGCTAAGGGCTTTTCCCTCCGTAAGTTGTCTTTCTTAGATTTTCTATCCGAGATAGGCAATTGGCGAAGGATGACTTTCAAAGCTTTGCATCCTTCTACATTGTGTCCTGGTGTGCGGTGGTAGGCACAGATTTTAGATTCATCATAACCTATAGGTCGAGGTTTAGATGGATCATAGGGTCTGAGTGGGGGTAGGGAAATGGTCGCATCCCCTACCAACATATCAAGGATCTTGGCGTAAGATCCTTTGAGCGGGTCAAATTCAGATGAAGATGAGGCTATTGATTGAGTGGGTGAGATTATTGATTGTTTTGGTAATGGTTGGGTACGAGTGGTTCGTACGGGTGGTGGTTTAGGCAAGGGATTTTGATGATTGGGTTTAACTAGGCGTGGCTTCTTCTGCGCAGAAGTCATGTTTAGCTGGTTAGATGATGAGGCCACAGATGACGTGGTGGCAGGAAACAACCATGGGGAAAGAGGAGCGACAACAAACAAGTCCTTCGATGATCGAGTTTGCTTAGGGTTGGTAGGTAGGCAGGATACTTGGGGTGACGGTGTTGAGATGCCCGTGGATTTCTGTATGGGTGCAGAAGGTGCAGGTCGTGTTAAAGAAGACGTGGGAGGCATGGTGTATTGAGGCAAGGTGGAGGGGTGAGGCCCCAATATAGAAGGTAGGTGTGACGGTGAGGGTTGAAACCGTGCCTGCTGTACCGGTGTGATCAGGGGTGAGGGTTTTAGTTGTGGCGGAGGCATAGATTGGACTCGAGGAGATTGGGTCTGTCTCCTAGGTGGATTGACGGCTTTATTTTTGGATAAATCTAACCATTTAGGTGGGTGCGTCAGGCTGGGTATTGGTGAAGTCCCAAGCGTAGGGGAAGGTTTGGTTAGGTTGATAGAGGTGGATGAGGTATTCGGTAGAGATGAGGGGGGTGAAGGTGAGGACATAGGCATTTTGAGCTTTTGTAAAAACTTCGGGCATATGGTAGAGGTGTCTGGATTAGTCATCTGCATTTGAGTAGAGCATGGTGTACTCAAACGTTCCCATAAGACTCGTCTATCTTCTGGGGGATGACAATCTTCACGTGTGGATGGGAATTTTGGTATGGAAGAGAAGTGGGCTGTGATTCCGGTCCACTGTGGGTGTGATACAGGGGGCGAATGAGGTGCTGTATCAATGGGTGTTAAGAGGTCAACCGGTCGCTGGAAAGATTTAGGTGATGAAGAACTGATAGGGAGGAGGGCATGTTCTAGAGGATCCGTCATGGTTAAGGAGTTTGGTGATGTAGGCTCGAGGGGTTTCTCCTCTAAGGATGACAGAAAAAGTGGCGATCCTTCTTCTTTTGCAGCAAGAGTGGTGGAAGGAGATGTTTGGGAAATAGATAGGTTGGATAACATCCGCTCACAGTCTTGCAGGGATGTGGTGTAAGAAGGCTCTTCTGTGAGAAGAGAACTCTGGGTGGTTGATTCCTTTATGGGTAAAGGAATAGCGGGGCTGTCCTCTTGTCCTGATGAAGGAGAAGGGGGCGAGGACCCCTGCGTTGGTGAAGAGGCTCGATTCAGAATTTCCTCGATGGAAGCCCTTGGTTGGGAGTTGAAAACCGCATGGATCTCATGCACACTCTTCTCCTCGGCTGAGGTTTCTTGGTTTGTGTTACTGTTAGATGAATGGTTTGGAAATGGTTTGTTGAAGATTTTTAAATTTTGATTAGCAGGGGCATTAGGATTATCGAGGGTTATATCCCCTGCATCAACCATTTCCTGCACTATGTTTTTCAACATCTTGCAGTTTTCGTGGCTGTGTCCCTTCACGCGATGGAAGTTACAGAAGTCATTTTCTTTATACCAAGAAGGTATAGCGCGGGCAGAATCAAACCCGGAGTGAGGTTTAACAGGAGGCAAGGTGATAGCTCCTGCTTTAAGCAATTTGTCCAAGATCACATCATAAGTTTCTCCCAAGGGAGTGTACTTGATGGGCTCGGCTTTATACTTATAGGTGGATTTTGGCTGGGTATTAGACGGTGCTTGAGATTTGACCGTCACTGCGTGTACGGCTCCTTTTGATTTCGAAGCAGCTGATGCGTGAGAGTTGGTGGTGTTGGGTTTGTTGGTGGAGTCTTGGGTTCGGAAATTTGAGTTTTTGTTGCGCAACTTCAATTTCTCCTCCTCTAAGGCTCGAATCTCTAGTTTCCGAGCCATAGTAAAGGCCTCATCAAAGGTGCAGAAAGTTTGAATTTGGAGGGTGGGAGAAATGTGTTTAGCGCAGGCCCGCGTAAAGAGTTCGATGAGCTCGGCCTGAGGTAAGGCATAAGTAAGTTGGTTGATGAGGCCCCGCCATCGTCCAACGAAATCTGCGATAGACTCGTCTTCAAATTGTCGGATGGCATAGAGGTCGGTAATGGATACTTTCTTGGCAATATTGATGGAGAAGTGATCCAAGAAAGATTGGGCTAACTGGTTAAAGGAGAAGATTGAGTGCTGGGCTAAAGCACTGTACCACTCCAAGGCAGGTCCTGATAAGGACATGGGGAAGGTACGGAGTAGTAAGGCATCGTCATGAGCAATCAGATAGCAGGCATGTCTAAACGATCGCAAGTGTTGTTGAGGGTCCTCCTTACTACTAAAGCGAGTAAATTTTGGTAATTCCCATTGAGGAGGATATGTATGAAGGGGGACAGAAGGATGAATAGGCTCCCGACAAACTTTCTCGTATGTCAGGGTGTTACGGCTTCCTGAAACAGAAGCCTCAAGATTTTGCATCTTGTCCATCATCTGTTTGATTAAATCATTGGTTGGGTTAGATGATGGTGTTGTCATCGTAAACGGAGGAGGATTGGGCCAAGAGCCACTACTAGACAATGGTGGGGTTGAATGTTGATAAGGTAACGATGATGAATGTGTTGGGGCGGCTGAATAAGGGTGTCCTATATAAGATGTTGAGGCCACCGGATGAGTCTGTGGAAATGAAAAGGTGGGCGGAGCCTGAGAGGGAAAGCTCGTGTGGATAGATGGTAGAGAGCGAGTTATGAAAGAGGCAATCTGCGGGAGAGATGAGGTAGGGGCAGTGGATGGTAGTGATATGTGGGGCCCCAGATTAACCAAAGGAAGGCCAATTGGTGTAGTATGAACCACCGAAGCCACTGAGCTGGGAGACGGGGCTAAGGATGAAGACGGTGAGGTGGAGTTATTAGGTGGGGAAGGGGCTAAGTGAGCGGCTATACTAATAGGCATACCAAAGAGGAGCTGACCGTCGGGTGTACGGTCAGGGGTATGAGACAAATAATACTGTACGGCGCTAGGATTAGCATCCAAAAATTTGGCAAAGTTCGGATCTCCTACAGAGATCTTGGGAAAAGCATTGGTGTCTGTAGGATTCCCCATAGGATGCGAAGGGGGTGACTCAGGCAAAGACACGGAACAAGCATGTGAAACCATGGCTGCGGCTTGTTGCCGGGTGATAACAACCATGGACAAGAGGATACAGTAGGGAATTAGTCAATCAGGAACAGAAACAACAACAAAATGTTGGAATTGGTAGGTTGCTGGTTTGTCAGGAACTGTGAAACACAGTAACCGATATCGGTCTGGTAACCGATGTCGGTCAGACGGTAGCTGGTGTCGGTCAGTGTAACCGATGTCGGTAGAAGAGGACCGGTGTCGGTCACTGTGAAGGCAAAGAGAGAATGTAAGAGGCTACTGGTTTGGGGATAACAAGGCTTAGTATACCCACCAAACTGTCTGAAGTGATCACTGAGACAGGGTATAACAGAGAAACATAACTGAACTGAAAGAAAAAAAACAAGCAAGATACACAAGCAAATCAAGAGACTAACCCTAGGATTAGTTTTAATCACTTTGGGCTTATGCCTTAGACGCAAGATGATGTCAATCCTAAACAAAAGACCTAAGGGAGATGTCAAGTTTGTTTTGGCTTGTAAGGCTACCTCAATCGGGTGGAGGAATACCGCGGAAAGGGGGGATGTTTGAGATGTTGTGTAGATTATGATGTGATTTGGTATGTGTTGTGCAGTGAGAGTAAGATTAATTTCTCGTCAATACCGTGGATATCACCCCCACGTGTACGACCTGTTACTTAATCTACGTTCACTAGAATTAAAAACAACAAGCAAGAATGTGATGCACGTGTTTTAAACCCAAATCGAAAATGATATTCGATGAAGCAAAGAAAGAGAAGAGGTTAAGAAGATGACTTTCACTAATGCAAAGATGTGAAAGAAAGACAAGTTCTTTTACCAAAATGACAAAATATTTTGTGAATATTTAGAAGAAAGAAACAACAAGTGTGCTCCCTATATGAAAACAAGCAAGAAAGAAAGAAACCCGAGAAGGGTCCCACCGGGCGTGCCAAAATGTTTCGCACAGAATTTTGTTCCAGAATAGAGTTATTTCTATCTTTTCATTCTCTTGAGAAACAGATAAGGGTTAGGGCTAGGAGGAATACCTGTTGAGTGTTGGGAAGGTGTGCGCGTACCGTAGAGAGATCAGACCGATTGTGAAGAGCTCCTTTTTGTCTGGGAAGGACTACCTGTAAATAAGAATGTAAGACCACCAGAGATTTTCGTTAAACAATAAGTGAGGGAACTGCCTTGGGCCCAGGAAATATTAGACTTCCTTTCAAAGGTGGTCAGTTCCCTTTTAATACAAATTAATGCAAATGATAATAAAGAAGCTATTGTGAAATCATGATTTAGGTACCTCGTTACTAAAAGCAATAGAGACTAAACTACCAATAATAAAATGTCATGTTGTTTGTTTGGTCACTGGTTATTGATACGTTTAGATCAAGTTACAGGGATAGACAAGGCTGGATATGAGATTGTTTGGAGGTAAATAGGTGAAAGGTTGGTTTTTGGTATAAGTCACAGTGACTGATGATGGTCACTGGATAACCGACCGCGGTTATAAAACCGGTACCGGTAGGGGATAACCGATATCGGTAGGGGCAGTGATTTAGGGGCTTTTAAATGGAGGTTGGTTATAAGGTGGTTATGGGGTTTAGAAGGTTGGTAGATGGTTGAGGGGAGTTGTAGGGTGATAGAGAAGACTCAGAGAGTGAGAAGGCTGTCTTTGGGGCAATATAGAGATGGATGAATGAAGGTTAGGTGCAGGGTACTGCCGGGTGGTAGATCCAGGAGTGAGCTTATAATCCCTATGAATCAAAAGTTCACAAAGTAGTGTCTAGAAGCATACAAGGTAATAAAAGAGACTACTTACTAGTTTTTGATGTGGATGTAGGTCCAAGGAATGCAGTGGCGAAGGCAAGGCTCAGTTGGGATGATCCGGAAATCAGAAGTGAGCTGATGAAGCTATCCTCTGACTCTCCCAATGTTTGGATGAGTGTGACAGTGATCTAGTTGCTCAGTTACAGTCTTGGGCTCAATACTCCTCTCTGCAACCTCTTCTCTCTCTCTCACTTGTCTCTCTCTTCCCAAATGAATTCGGATCTTGCAAATGAATTCCAAATGAATTCCCCTCCTTTTTTTTGGTTGGGGAAGGTCATTTATAGGGAACCAATGGCGGTTACCTAACCGACGCCGGTCGAGTAGGGACCGATGTCGGTTAGGTCAAAGTTGGCTATTTTTAGTAAAATAGCCAACTTTCCCTCCTTTTCTCCCGAGGGGTCAGTTGTGGGCTTGGTCAAGTCATTATTAGGTTCATTTTGGTGTGGGTGAGGGGTGATGAGTCATGGGTGTGGGTCTGGACCAAGTTATAGGTCTTAATTAGGTTAGTTTAGGGTTAGGGCTAGGTCATGGTGAGGTGGTGAGGTGAGGTGGCAGGGTTGGAGATGTGGATTTATTAATTATAAGGTAATTAATAAATAATTAAGTGTGTAAGGTTTAGGTGGTGAGGTAGGGTTAGATTGCGAGATGAGATGTGGGGCACATGGCGTCGTAAGACCCAAATTTGGTGTCTACACTATCTACTTAAGCTATCTTAAACACTTTAAATTCCTCAATAAACTTGGCTCCCTGAATTGTAATAGTCACATCCTTTAGCACTCCAATAGAATTAGCCCTAGTTTTGTTTGCCATATACAACACATTCGAAGAAGGTTGTAATGGTGTTTTTCCCATATAATTTCAAGCATGCAACGTGAGTACATTAACTTCCACACTTGTATCTATCAGAATGTTTCTGAAAATCCATCCATCTATAACTTCATTTAGTGAAATTTCTACCATACTCATGATTATGTGGGGGTAGATTTACATGCAGTATCTATCTGTCATGCTCAATACCTGTGTGCGGTATCTTCTCTCTCAACCATTTTCCTAATAAAGGGATTATGTTCTCCTAGTGCAACATTTGACATAATTCCTTCAAATCTTCTACATCCTTCTATGGGAGTTTAACCTTATTTTCTCGCTACATCATGCATGCCTTCTCCTTCAAGCTTTTAATTTCTCCTTATACATCCCTTATAACGTCCATAGTCTCCTGGTAAACCTCTTTCTGGTGCACAACATCATGGTACTTAGCATTAATCACTTCTTGTCTTTTTATAGCCAGCTTATACTTCAAAGTTTCACGTGTGCGTGAAGCCTCAATGCATGTAGTAACAAAAACAAGTAACTCAAGAATAGGTTCTACCTTAGGTATCCATTGATCTTCAACTATACGTTGTACCTTAATCATTCCCACACCCTTATCTTGTTATTTTTTATTACACGTGTGCTCATATAAGGGCACTCACACTGATAATGATCAGGAGATCCACAAGTATAACAATTTCATCTAGTAAATCCTCCTTTGCCACTATTGTGACCACGACCTTTGTATCCTCCACGAAATCCTATTTTCCAGTTATCCCCGTTATTGCACCCTTCATTGTGTTGTTCTCCCTGTTTCTTAGATCTACCTGCTACACTAGTCTGGTGCACACCAGTCTCAATGCCCTCATGGATATGATCAATCACTTTATATTCCATAGTGTCATGAGTATGATTTTTGTGAATCTTATAGTACATAGATACAATCTTTTGGATCGCACTGTAAGAGGGGACATCTACTCACATCATGGTCCAAAAGACAAGATTCACAATCTAATAACATGACACACACTGAATTACAAGGGTAGGTATCCTTAATATATCCTTTAACCTCACAATCTATACACCATATCCCACTGTGTGTCTCATGAGCTGAATTAGCAGAGAGATTCTCTAATTATTTCACAGTGGCTGTAATTTACACCTCTAAGAGTGGACTTACTCTAGTGTCCACACTCCCAACTACCTTAGCGCATATAGATAATTCCAAAGCTCCGTGTGGATCCACATAGGTATTATGAGATAGTTCCCTTATGAATGGAGTTAACAACCCACCAAAAAACCACTTTACATGATGACTAAGATGTATGTCATAAGACAAATTTGAAAAAAAAGTTTTAAAATGCGCATCATATTCTCGAATGATCTCAGGTAAGCCTTTCTTAGAGTCCTTAAGAACATTGATACTTTTCTTCTCAAACTCAAGAATATGGAGCCCGAATAGAAATTCAGAGTGCCATTGAAGAGTAGTAGCAGACTAACTCGCCTTCTTTTTTAAGGTTGTAATTCCCTTATTGTGCCATAGCATCTCACACTTATGTGCATCATCTACATCATCTTCAATACCTCGATACTCTTTCAAGTGAAGGGTCATCTCATAATAAACCTATTATGGCTTAGGAGGGTGTGGAGTTTATCCACTAGATATAGAACCAGAGTCCCCACCAATATTTCCTCCACCTCTAGAATCACCTGATTCAATTCATATCGATCCTCCTGTAGTAGGTAATAGACCAATGGATGTACTTCCTTGTGTCCTAATAGTGGTACTAAACTGAATGTCTGTAATCTGCAAATTTGTGCTACTTCTAGATGTATTCCCAATGTTCTACATGCCCACACTCTATCCTGATGATGTGCCAGAAAATATTCCTCTAATCAGTCTCCCAAACAAAGATGATGTTTTTGTTTCCATAAATGTATGTGTTATTTGATGTACTTCTATATTCAAAGGAAAATGATATCTACTTGAAGATACTTGGTTATCTATAACCACCTGCTTATCAATGCCTACTTCTAGAATTGGAACACAGGCGCAAGGGCTAGGTCACTAGGTGGGATTGGATGTGCACCCACATTCCTTACTCTTTCCTCCTCTGACTCGATCTCATCAGAATCCAAAGGGGATTCTCTATTGCGATTTCCTAAGTGGCAGAGATCCTGATGCTTCGGCTTCACATATTCCACATCAGCTTTAAATCCTTCATGAGACACCATCCTCTGTATCTCCACAGACTCCTCAATTTTGTGTTTTCTTTCCAATTCCCTCTCTCGCGCTTCATTATATTCAAGCCACATTTCTTCCATCTATCTTTATTCTACTAAGTATGTCATATTTCACCACACTTGTTCTTACCCCTGTGCATAGTGGTATGTTTAGATAGTCATATGTAGGTGCTCAAAACTCAACACTACCATCAAAATATTAATTGCCAAAGGAATAACGCAAATGTAAGATCCTTTGGGATCATGCAAAAATTCAAACTCAGTAACCTCAAAAAAAGAATACATAGAAACATAATACTCCATAGTATAACTACACACAACTTCATCCCACCAATGATCTACAACATGCATCTAGGGTTCATCTACATCAAACAATGTCTAGTAATATTCTTGTGTCGACACCCTTGGTCTGTAAATCCAAATTTTCTTTTATGCATATGCTCACAACCACTCGTACAATTCTATAGGAAAACAAATGATAAACATCTCATAGAGCTCATGATACATATTATCTTCTACCAAATTTCATGCATTGAAATCAGGTCCAGAACCATATCTTCATGCAAATTGATCTTTTCCTTCATATACCCAATATTCAATGGCTGCAAGAGTTAATCAACATGCCATCATCATGAAACATCATGGAAAACAATTTGAAAAGGGATCTCGATGACGGAACCAAAATGCAGTCTTGTTTCTGTACTGAGATGCCTAGGTACATTGACACTTCACTTAGACATGTCTGAGCATTCACCCAAAGCACGTGAAGCCAACCAAGTCCATCCTTTGTAACAACTTGTTTAGATGTTAGCATGCATATTCATATATTCCATAACTAGATCAAGTAATTAAATGTAAAGCATAACAAGAATCAGATCACAACCATATTGCATAATGAATCAGATAAGGATCAAGATTAGATTTACCATACAAGTACCATGAATGAAGACATCAAAACCAATTTCCATCCACAATGACCCATTGTATTAACTCATTAAGTAACAAAAGTTGTATACATCACAATAATTACTAGAGAGTCATGCGCACTTGGAACAGTAGGTAAACATAATTCTGTAATACATGGTGTCCAAAAATATGTAAATCAACTACTATATATAGGGGTGAGGACTTTCCATTCACCGCCCATGCATCTTAGAATAGACTACATGCTCAAAATAGCTATGTGCCAACAACTGCATGCTTTTATAAAAATGCTAATAATAGATTAATCTATAATTAATATCTATCTTAATCCTATTATTAGTGCAAAATATACATGACCTTTTCTCTTTACTTTGTTCCCAAAATATCTCTTACTTCTCTAAGAAGTTTTCTCGTTCTTATCTTCACTTGATCTGCACTCCATACTATTTTTAGCCCCTGCCCTACAAAAATGGATAAGTCCCAAACTTGTCTTTCTTGGTGCGTCCTTATTAGCTACCACTTACGCGTGCATACACACCCTATTTGTGCACCCTCTAAGACTTAGGAAATATCTCTAGCCCAAAATATGTTTACCATGACCTGTAGTATTCATTCTACATTTTGAGGCTTTGTGACCAAATTCATTACATGAAAAACAATATCTATAAAATGAATGAGCATACCTTATAACATAATGTTGTCTTCCTAGATGGTGTCTCTTCCTAAAATCATCTCTCTTAGATTTAGGGGGCTCTTTACTTGTCTTGGTCATCTTCTTGTTTGTTGATTTTTCATACTCATTTTTCTCCTCAAATCCTTAACCAAATTTATCACTTGCATCTCTCTGCTTGCCTAGAATATTAGCTAGATAAGTTGTGATTTTTTCAAATTTGTGATAGGTCTTCAATTTTTTGGATTTATGATCCAATTGAGTTCGTAGCAGCTCCATTTCATATTTGAGCTTTAGGTTCTCTTCTTCCTTGATTTTAAAATCTTCTTCAATCTGCTTGATTTGTGTTTTAAATTCCTTGACCATTTCTTCATGTTCTTGAGCTTCTTTTTTATGATTCTCCTCAAGAAGGCTGATTTTTCCTTCATATTATTTCACCATCAGTTTCAATTTTTGATTCCTCTTCCTTTGATGTTTCAACTCTTCTAGAGAACTTATTATTCTATCCTCAATATTAACCTCTACTTCTTCATCTTAACTTTTATATTCAGTCCGAAATTTTCCTTTTGAATTGCTTGCAACAAACACTTACACTGCCATAAACAAGGTTTCAGCTTATGTGCCTTCATCATCACTCTCACAGCTGCTGGAATAACTTGACTGAGAAGAGCTTGATCCTTCTTGTGTGTAGAAATTATTCTTGTTTTGAAGTATTTCTTCTTTCTTCTTGAATTACTTATTTTTCTTTTGAGATGATTCTTCATCATCTTTGTCCCTCTTGTGTTTGTTTAGAATTTTTTAGGAAAAAAGACCAACTTGGCCACAACCGAAACATTTAAATGGTAGCTTGCCTTTGTACTTACCAGAACCTCTTTTCAAATTCCTTAAATCATGACTTCCACCTTCTCATCATATATCTCCATATCAGACTCATCTTTGTTCTTCTTTCCCTGTGATTCTTTATCAACCTTGAAGTTGGCCTCTTTCTTTGTTGACTTTGAATCACTGATTCTCATCTCACATGCAATTAATATTCCATAAAGATCATCTATTTTCAAGGTAGTTAATTCTTTGGCTTCCTCTACTGCTGACACCTTGGAATCAAATTTTGAGGATAAGGATCTGAGCACCTTTTACACAACCACACTCTCTTATATTTTCTCTCCTAATCCTCTAATAAAATTTATAACTTCATCCATTCTCTATAAGTATGAAGCAACATTCTCACCTTCCTTCATTTTCATGCCTTCCAACTAGGCACAATAAGTTTGTAACTTGTATAACTTTACCTTATTGTCTTCAATTTATCCCAAATTTATTTTTATGTAGTACATTGGATGACCTTTATGAACTCAGCTTCAGCAAGCCCACAGAGAATTGCATTCATGACCTTAGAATTGTTTTCACTTTCTCTCTTTCATGTTGCATCAGTAGGGGGTGTAGCTGGAATAATGTAGCCACTATAAAATGATTACAAGATATCAGACCCAAGTGAAATTAGGTAAGTATTCATATTGAAACTCCAGAAAGCATAATTGGATCCATTAAACAGGCATTCTTTAGAGGTAGAAAATCCACTTGATGACTGATTGTTCACCATTGCTGAATTTTCTGGATCTCCCTTGGGTTTTTAAGATCACCAAATCATGACCAAGATCTCATACCAATTTTTAGAAATAGGAACACTAAGAGGGGGGTGAATAACTATTCCATTAAAAAATTATGTGACAAATAATCCTTCAATCATATTCTTAAGTTAGGCAAAAACACAAGGCACCTAAAACAATGATCACACACAAGAGAGAGATAAGAGTTTTTAAAGAGGAAACCCAAATTGGGAAAAAACCCAATAAACCAAAGGACTATTTTCTCAATGGTTACAAAATTTTTGAGCTAAAACTCAACTAATGAAGCTACAACTTGCAAGAAAGCTACACCTTTTTATTATACTAAGCTATAACTCAGTGTGTAAAAAAAATATGATCACTCCTGAACTTGGTTGCATAAGCACCTGATTGTGATGATAAATTTATTCACCAACTTCCTTATTATACCTACAATTGCATCAAAAAACAAATTGATGTTCGCCTTTAACCTATTCTCTGATCTTTGAAAGTATGCTCTGTCTCTTCTTGACTAATCAAATCAGTACCCTGATCACACTTTTTTGTTTATTACTTTACTTAGCCTAATTTATCTCACAACATTAGATCCACTTCTGAAGATTATAAATCATTCAATCTCTTTCTTTTTCTATATCTCGGTCTAAAATACTTTCATAATCACCTCCATTTCTTCTTGGAAACTCATTGTGTTCTCTATACTTCAAGTACTATCATTACTTGCTCAATCTTGTGTTTGAGAATAATCAAAATTAAACCAATAAAATATTAGTCTCTTCAAATTCTCTCTTTCATACAATTACACAACCCAAACTTACTCAAGCCATACCGAAAGAGCATTTGAAATTACTTGATTAATTATGATTATCACCAGCAATAGAACACCAAATAACACAATATTGCAGATAAATTCTCTCAATATGAAAGTATAATAGCTTGGCCACTTCGAGGGGGCAACCTCCAGAACATATAATAAGACTCAAATACTCAACATAATGATCATCCACTACCTATAACCCCTATTTATACTATTCCTATGATATGGCCATCAGCAAGGCCGACCAACCAATGATAATAGATCATATATAAAAGAGATACATCATGATATTAAGTTATGATAGCAACAAGTCGGCTATATCCATCCCATGTAAGATATATAATTAAGGGTGTAACATGCCCCTCCCCTTCAAAGCAACATTGTCCCCAATGTTGGGAAGCCCTAGATGCTGCTGCATGAATGCTTCATCTTCCCATGATGCATCCTCAATATTCATATTCTTCCACTTGATCAGGTACTCGGTAATGACTCTGGTCCTCAGTCTTTTGGTGTGTGTCTGAAGAATGCCTTCAGGTTCCAATATGATCCTTCCTTCCTCGTCTAGTTCCGGAAGCACTGATTGGGTGGAAATGTGCTGCCCAATAACTTTCTTTAAGAAAGAAACATGGAAGACTAGATGTATTCTACTTCCTGGAGGGAGCTCTAGCTTATATGCCACACTACCAATTTTCTGCAAAACTCAGTAAGGACCATAGTATTTAGGAGCAAGCTTATTATCCTTTTGCTGTTGTTTCAAGGATAATTGCTTATATGGTTGTAACCTTACAAAAACAAAGTCTCCCTCTTCAAAGTGTTGCTCACTCCTATGTTGATCAGCCTGTTGCTTCATAAGGTTTTGTGCCCGTGCCAAATTTTCTCTAAGACTAGAGAGTACCTCATGTTGATACTGAATGTGATCTTCGACTGCTCTCACCTTTGGTTTGACCTTCAAGCTAGATATGAGTGATGGAGGATGGTACCCATAAAGTGCCAGAAATGGAGACATTTTGGAGGAGGTATGAAATGAAGTATTGTACCACCATTCTACCAGTGGCAACCATTGCACCCAATGTTCTTGTTTATCTGAAGTAAAACATCGAAGATATCCCTCTAAACATTTATTTACCACCTTAGTTTGCCCATCTGATTGGGGATGATAAGAGGAACTCTGGGCTAGTTGGGTACCTAGACAAGAGAACAAATCAGTCCAAAAGTTACTTGTAAATATTGGATCATGATCACTTACTATAATTTTTGGCATGCCATGGAGCTTTTGAACTGTATCCATAAAAGAGATGGCAATGGTACTAGCTGTGAAAGGATGAGCCATGGCACAAAAATGAGCATATTTGGTAAGTCTGTCTACCACGACCATGATGACACTTTTCCCTTCTGATTTAGGTAATCCTGTGATGAAATCCATTGATACCTCTTCCCATCTCTCACTAGGAATAGACAGAGGTTGGAGAAGACCAGGTGTCTTAATGGTCTCGCCCTTATTTTTTTGGCAAACCAAACATTCTGCCACAAATTTTTGAACATCTCCTTTCAACCCCTCCCAAAATAAATCCTTCTTAACTCTATGATATGTTTTCAGGACCCCAACATGGCCACCTATTGGAGAAGAATGTAGCTCTGAAAGAACATGGTGTTTAAGTGTAGAGTTCTTACATAGATATAACTGATCTTTGTACCACAATGTATCCCCCTTCCATATAAATTGATCTGATATGGATGGATCTGCCTGGAGATTTTGAATGAGAGTATGTGTGGTTGCATCTTTCTTCCATTCTTCTCGTGCTTGATCTACCCAATCTGCATGTAGTATAGAGATGGCACATAACAATGCTTCAGTGGACTCATCCCTCCTAGACAGAGCATCAACGACCAAATTTTCCTTTCCTTTCTTATAAACAATCTCAAAGTCATATCCCAACATCTTAGTGACCCATTTTTGTTGTTCTTCTGAAGATAGACGTTGTTCTAAGAAATATTTCAAACTATCATGATCAGTTTTTACCTTAAAATGTCTACCCATCAAGTATGGTCTCCATTGTTTGACTGCATGTAGTATTGCCATCATTTCCTTTTCATATGTGGGTTTTAACAAATTATTTCCTTTTAGTTTTCGGCTCTCAAAAGCAATGGGGTGTCCTTCTTGCATTAGTACTGCTCGGATTCCATTTCCTGAAGCATCGCACTCAACTACGAAAGTTTTGGAGAAATCTGGGGTTGCCAATATTGGAGTGGTGCACATAGCTACCTTCAATTTTTCAAATGCCCTAGATGCTTCCTCATTCCACTAAAAGGAGTCCTTCTTCAATAATTTTGTGAGTGGTGCTGCTATACTGCCATAGTTTTTGACAAATCTATGATAATACCCTGTGAGACCTAAGAAACCTCGTAATTGTTTGAGGGTTCTTGGGGTTTCCCATTCCACCATGGCCTGGATCTTGTGAGGGTCCACCTTAACACCTTCATGAGAAACAATATGGCCCAAGTATTCCACTTCCTGTACCCCAAAAGAACACTTTGAAGGCTTGGCATAAAGTTGATGTTTCTCTAAGACTTCTAAGACAGTATTGACGTGATGTAAGTGTTTCTCCCACGATTTGTTGTAGATGAGTATATCATCAAAAAATACTAAGACAAAATTTCTTAGGAATGGTCTAAATACTGAATTCATCAAGCTTTGGAATGTGGAGGGAGAATTGGTAAGGCCAAATGGCATCACTAGGAATTCATAATGGCCTTGATGAGTTCTGAAAGTTGTCTTATGAATATCTTCTTGCTTGACTCTAATTTGGTGATACCCAGAACGCAGATCTAGTTTTGTAAAATAAATGGCACCATGCAACTCATCTAATAAATCATCAATGACGGGAATAGGAAACTTATCTTTGATAGTGAACTTGTTAAGCTCTCTGTAATCTAGACACATGCATAGGCCACTGTGACTTCCATCCTTCCACCATTTTCTCGATCTCATGCACCATCACCATGGGAGTAGAATAGGCACTTTGACTGTGACGAATAATACCCATTTCCAACATTTCCTCCACCATCTTCTCGATCTCACTCTTTTGCACATATGGATATCTATAAGGCCTAATGTTGGGGGGTTGGCTTCCTGGAATCAACTGAATAGCATGATCATGCTCTCTTTCAGGTGGCAATCCTCTTGGTTCCTTGAAGACAACTACATGTTGATTAATAACCTTTTGAAGATCAGGATGCAATACCTTCATTTGCGGTTGGACTTCTATAGAGAATAATCGTGCTACAAAACCTTCAAACCCCTTTTTAAGAATCTTCTTGCATTTGGTGAGAACTCACCACTAGAGGATCTTTAGCTTGTAGACCTCGAAGTTCAAATTTTTTACCCTCAAAATGAAAGCGCATGAACAATTCCTCAGAAATTTATCTCTATGGTGCCCAAGGTAGTGAGCCACTGAACACCTAAGACAATATCAGCTCCACCCATGGGAATAGCAAACATCGTAGATTCCAATGTGTAATCACCCATCATGATTTTGACTTTATGGCATTTACCTGAACATTGGATTGTGCCACCATCTGCAATCATTACTTGAAATTCAGGTGCTGGGTAGATGAAACAATTTAGTCTTGTTGCCAACTTATGATTGATGAAATTATGTGTGCTCCCTGAATCAATCAAGATTGTTACCTTATGCTTCTTAAGATAACCCACAACTTAAAGGGTTTGTGGAGTAATAATACCTGATAGAGCATGAAAAGAAATAGTGGGCTGAGGATCTCCATATTCTTCCTCTATTTTTTCCACTTCCTCTGTTGATGTTGCCTCATATTCTTCCTCATCACCAGATCCTTCAATGTAGAACAATTTTTTCTCAGAACATTTATGATTTGGTCCATATTTTCTATCACAGTTAAAGCATAACCCTTTGGCTCTTTTTTCTTCAATTTGTTGAGGTGTCAACCAAATTGGCTGAGGGTAAGAAGGAGACAAGGTGTTAGGATCTTTTATGCTAGAAAAGGTCTGCCTTCTACTGGAAATAAATTTTTCCTCTACTCGACGTGCCATGATAATAGAATCAGCAACCTTGAGTGGGTTAAACATGTGTACCTCATGCTCAATGTGGTCCTTAAGACCCCCAAGAAATAGGTCATTCAAATACTCTTCTGTAATATCCTCCACATGCAAGGAAAAAGTTTGGAATTGATGGACATACTCCTTAACTGAACCAGTTTGGCGTAACTTTGCTAATTGGCTGAAGTAATTCTCAGAAACACTAGAACTATAGTGTAATTGAAGCTCTTCAGTGAAAACTTGTCCAGGTGACATTTAGGCCATTCTTCTACCTTTGAGCACATAACCAATGATACCAAACAAATTGATCAGGTTCTAGGTATAAGGATGCCACAGTTACCTTTTGTCCTCCTAGGATCTGATGGAGATCAAAGAAATTTTCCATTTGGGTAATCCAATTGAGTGGATCCTTTCCATCAAATTTACACATTTCAACTTTTGGAATCATGCCCCTCCATTGGTGAGAAGATCCACTTGAATGATTAAAGGATCCTCCCTGATTTGAGTGATTTGGATCTGTGTGACCATTTCTAGTAGAACCCATATGACTAGCATTGGAAGTTGTATTAGAAATAACATTCAACAACTCCTGCTTGCATTGCATGAAAATCCTTTTGAATCTCACTCCTAAGGCTACCTTTCAGTTGATGAAGCTCAACATTAAGGTCATCCTTACTCACCATATTGTTTACCCTTTCTTGAAGTTGGATGACCACCTCAGATACTCCCAAACCAGTAGAATCTGAAGCCATATCTTCCTTATTTGGGGTCATTCCTGGAGTTTCTTGTCCTTTTCCTTGGCCTCGGGTAGATCTACCAGCCATGACGAAGGATGTGGGCCTAGGGGTAGACTTAATAGGGTAGAATTTTAGGGTTTAGGGTTTAGTAATTTTTTTGGCCGAATATAGGAATTTATAAAATAGAAACCCTAGCTATTTTTTGGAGGGGTTTCCGAAAATATAAGAAATTTGAAAAATTTCCAAAAATTACGCCCTAGGGAGCCAAATTATGAATAAATATAGAATCGTAATAAATTTTGCAAAACAAGTCAAAACTTATTGAAATTTAGAGAGAATCTTACTTGACTTATTTCACCTCACCACAAAAAAAATTGCAGACAAATTCGCTACCAATCTTGAGATATATCCGAACCTTCAGAATTAGGGTTTGATGTCATCCTGGCCAAGATCAAGCTCTGATACCACTTGTAATGAAATTACTTGATTAATTATGATTATCACCAGCAATAGAACACCAAATAACACAATATTGCAGATAAATTCTCTCAATATGAAAGTATAATAGCTTGGCCACTTCGAGGGGGCAACCTCCAGAACATATAATAAGACTCAAATACTCAACATAATGATCATCCACTACCTATAACCCCTATTTATACTATTCCTATGATATGGCCATCAACAAGGCCGACCAACCAATGATAATAGATCATATATAAAAGAGATACATCATGATATTAAGTTATGATAGCAACAAGTCGGCTATATCCATCCCATGTAAGATATATAATTCATTCATAGTATTTTCATGAAGATATTGAACATTTACATCAATAAATTTCATCAAAAACAAATTTCTACCTCTGCACAGAGCTAAGAGACAATTTTCAAAACAAACTGTTAAAAAAATCCTTTGTGCCTCGATGAAATTGTTTAAAACTTGGATAATATTGAATGTGACCATTAGACAGAGATTTTTAGAGAATTTCAAGTGTTTTCATCATTTAAAACTTGCTCTTCAACCATTTTCCCTCTTTAAACCCTAGGTGGAGGGTTTTGCACACAGTACAAGCCCGAGGGGCTTCAAAAATGAATTTCTCCTCCATATTTTGATGAAAATCAAAATTTTCAACTCCAGGAGATCTATATACACACCTTGTATATTTTCAAACTTTTATCTTTCTTTTCATTATCTAAAAACATTCCCAATGTCTCAGTTTATCAAAGCATAGTTTATAAAGGTTGGTGATAGGATGTTTCTTAGCAAGAAAAAATTGTATTCGGATTGTTAGTGCATCTTTTCCTAACTCAATTGATATAATTGAAGGATTGTAAATCTGATACCAATGTTAGATGAGCCCCCTTCATATCAAAAAATCATCAACAATTATCAATCTTGCACAAGTACAATGAAATATTGGTTGCACTATGTCTATAAATGGGATTTACAACCTTCATTTTAGTCTTCTACACAACCCCAACAACTTGAGACCATTACTAGAAAAGTGTATACCACTTCACAACTTTCAATGCTATGAAAATCATGAGCAAATGAGTTGAGACTCACATCTTTTCACTTGACGAGTGCACTCCATGAGTTTGGCATAGTAGGCAAGACATGTACAAGTAAGGAAATTTTTCTTCACATTGCCTATCTAGCACTCAAATGATAATTTATCATTCACAAGAGACTGAAAGAGGGAATAAAATAATTTTTTAATATCAAAACTTGATTCAATGACAACTTTTGAATACTATAACCCGAATGTACCTTTTAGTTCACATGATTGTATGAGAATGCCCTTACAAATACTGAGATGGATTGGCTAGAGGGAATATGCTTTAAGTTCATACTTGTTACCACTATGACATGGAGAAATCCTTATTATGTTCTAAGAAGTTGAATCACTTCAAAAACTTGAAAAGAAACCAAAATGACTCATTTTATCTCTAACACTTTGAGAAGCAAGCCTGAAGAGAGAGAAAACTTGTTAGTAGAATGCTCATAACTTCTATGATTCTTAACCAATTTGACTTGAACTTTTTAAAATAATTCAAGATTTGATTTCTATACAAAAATTCCTTCTGTGATTTATTTAAATAAGGCTCCATATTTTTTCTTGGGAGCTAATAAGACAAGGCGGTCAAATTGCATTCCTTAAGAAGCCATTCTTAGGAAAACTTGCATAACTTCCACATACCTCTTCAAAACTTGATGAAATTTTTCATGAAGCACTAAAAGACACCCCTCTAAAATATCTATATGTTGGTTATCCATATATTTTCCTATACAACTCAAACCTATCTCATTTATCTCAGCATACGCTTTCAGTCCTCAAAGAAACTTTGGTGATTTTTTGAATTTTACCTCCAAAAGCATAAATAAACCTATTTTTTACTCATAATTTTCCTAGAAAACATCCCTATGTTCCTCCCATTCTTACATGGTATTTTCATGAAATGTATCAAGCTTTCACACTTCATTAGGCTCTAGAAATAGGCCTAAATGAGATAGTTTCAACTAAGAATTCCATCAGATAACCTAAAACTCACTCCAAGATCTATTTCCCATACTAGTACCACCATATCTAACTTGTAGAACTTCTTATCCAAGCATACCAACATGAACTCTACCTTCACTAGTCAACAATCTCACTGTTTAAGACTGTAGCACTCTGAGACCACCTTGAAACCATCCTAAAGACTCCAAGAACCAACTTGAAATCAATAAACACCACTAATAGACACCTATCTACATTCCATTTCACTCCTCCTTTTCCATCAATGTCATGTGACATCAATGACAACACCAACCAATGTAACAGTGTTTAACAAAATTTGGAAAATGTGTACAACCAAGACTTGTGATCTTCCTTTCCCTCAGCCAATGTAGTCTCACTGTGAAGATCATGAATGATCAGATAATTTGGATTAAATTCCACTCACATTCCTTAAAAAATATGAGTGATTTAGTAAACTAATAGGATATTAGTAGAGAGATGAGTAACACTTAAAAATTTGTTAAAGGTTCCACCATCTACTTGTATTGATCCACTACCTACAACTGACACCGAAGTGTCATCACACAAAGTAATTTGGGACATACAACATATTTCAATGTTTGAAAAATCAACATGTGAAGAACCCATGTGGTGTGAGGCACAAAAATCTATGAAATATTTTGATGATGGAACAACTCTTGCTATAAGGGCCTTGCCTTTTTTCTCTCATGTTTGGATTCCTGTAACTTAGAAGACTCAAGTTTTAGAGCATTTTTCTTGATAGAATCAGGAACACCTATATTATTTTTCTCAAGTAAATAGTTAGGTGATTTTTTTTTCTCATGCATTGATGCTCTTCATGTCTTGACTTCTTGTAATAGGAACACTTACACTTTTCCTTCTTTTGTTTTTCCTCAGAAGTAGAAGTATTTGTGTTGGGTTTGGTTTGGGTGGTCTTAAATTCTTTCTTAGGTTGTTCCTTTTTCTCTTTCTTATTTTAGTGTTTCTTTTCCTTTCCTTTACCAATACTTGCAATAAGTACATGTGACTTGGACTTGATTTTTCCCATTTGAATCAAATTTTCCTATTCTTGAATGAGTTGGGATGAAAAATTTTCAAATGAGGGCATCTTCCAAGTAGTCCCTAAAGATTCTTTCATGGCGTGAAAGGTAGAAACACCGAAAGAGTATTTGGGGCCAAGGATTAGAAAGAATGGATAAGATCATTTGGGAATCCTTTTAATCGACTCCACATTCTTTCAACAGTGATATACTATAGACAAGTTTTGAGAAGAAGTCCTGTAGGTTATCAAAGTTACTAGGAGTTAATCCTAACAATTCCATTATCCAATTCATGGGATCTTATGTCATTATTTTCCAAACATATTGTCTAAATTTTTCCATGTATCATCAAGTGTTTTAGAAGACTCAATGTGGAAGAGAAAGTTGAGGAGAAAAACATTCAAATAAGACATAAGGCTTTTCCACATCAATTGAACCACCTAGATTTCTCAGGTTCGGTTGTTGGTTCTTTCTCCACTCCCATAGTAATATGGTATAACCCTTTACCATGTAATGTTATAATCATCTTATATCTCCATTCAAAATAGTTAAATAACATGATAAAAGGAATATCACTAGCATCCATTATGAGGAGAGAGAAATAATAATGTGAAAGAAAAATAAACACACACACACACACACACCATAACAACATTTTCACCCCATGTTTATGAAGATTTATAGTTTAGTACATTGATTATAATAAGGTGCATTCATTCATCATGAAATATATGGCCACTCACCTTGTAATTGGTGTAAAAATGTGCAAGAGTGGAGACCACAATAAGTTTCAATCGATAGCATCGAATCGACGCCGTAATAAGCACAAAACAACAATGACGAAAAACAAGAAGAAGGAAAAAATAAGTTCAATGTGAGAAAATTCATCTCACGTTCACTTTGGAGCTCCCTTGTTGTATGGTTGTGGTGGATGTGCTCACTAACCCACAAGAAATAATAAGAGCTGAAAATGGTACAAAATGACTCCCAAAAGAGTCAATAACCTCCTAAAATACAAAAAGGGGCCTCTAAAAACCATCTAACACCTTCACAAGCTCACATTAGAAAAAACACCCAATAATGCTAAATTTAATATTTTCTGATTACTTTTAATTAATCTAAATGATTAAAAAATAAGGGTTCTAAACTTTAATTTATCACTGCAATAATTAGTTGACCTAATTAAATTAAATAAAGCTTTCCCTATTTAAAAATAAATTTATACTATAGGTTTTAAAAACATAAAGCTAAGTTTTAAATTTATAAACTACATGTTTAAATTATAAACAAAGCTTTTAATTAGAAAAACTATGATTTTATTTAAAAAGGAGGGAACATAGATTTAAAAAGGTCAAAGGGTGCTCAAGGATAGCATCTAAGTGGCATACATAAGGGGCTTGAGGTCACCTTATCTCGCTTGGTGAGCAACTCAACCTAGAAAGTTCATGGGAGTAGAGTTGGGTGGAGAATGGACAAATCCAGTGAGGTTTGAAGCATGGCAAAACTAAGTTTTAAGGAGGCCTATAGATGGTTGTAAGGCTAAGAATGGAAAGTCCAAGATAGGCCGATTTTAGCAATGAGCTGGAAGGGTGATCAATGGGAGGGCGACAATATGGTGGAGTAAATGATCAAACAGGGTCAAACCCATTGGAAGGGTCAAAGGAAGGTATGATTCAAATGGTAGGAAAATATCATGATGTAGGGGAAGCAAACAGTAAGAACAAGGAGGTCGAGGTGTTGAACCAAAACAAAAACGATCCAGAACAACCCAAGCCACCACTGACTTACAACGACCTAGATAGGGAGGTTCCAAGCTCGGGCCAGTACAGGTAGATCTTGATAGATCTTGATGAGGAGATAGAGATCAAGACATAATGTGAAAATGAATGAGGGGAACATAGCATACATAATGATGGTTTGATAATAATAGGAAAGAACTTACAAATGAGGAGAGAAGAGGGGTAGCTAGATCGGATACAGAGTTGAAAAGGTGATACGAGAGATCTAGAGATGAGATGGTTAGGAGATCGAGGATGGATTGATATTGAAGGAGATAAAGGAAAGAGGAGGGTAGGGAAAGAGAAAGGGTGAGACAGGAAGACAGGATTGGAGGACAGGAGGGGTTTGGAAGATTCCAAGAAACTCAGACAGAAGATGGAGAAACCCAAAAAACAAATACCAAAAAAAACATAAATACCTCCAAATTTAGTTTTACACCAAAGTTAGTTGTGGATAGCCAAATTTAGTAGGAAAACACCTATCTTCATAAACACCAAAAAACAACAAACAACTAAAAAAAATGAGATTAACCTGGATTAGTACCAAAATGCACAAAACAATAATGGATTAATAAAACTTGCACAATAATATAATAAACCACGAAATTGGAAGTAATTAGCAATGAACCAATACAAGTAACACGTTTACTGAAACAATGCAACTTTGATACCATGTGAGAGTGAACCATGAGGATCAATGGAACCCGTGCACATCAAGGTTGTTGCACTCCAATAGAAATTGAAAAATGTGCTCCAAGTAATCAATCAAGAAAATTAACCACAAACAAATTTTTCATGCAAAAAGAATAGGTCTACTCATCTCATAAATAAAAAGAAGAGTACATATGGGGAGTGTTGTGTAACTCCCACTCCTAGACATGTCATACTCCCATGATGGAGTGAGGAGTTACAATGCTAGGAATACTATGTAACTCCCATATAATTACTTGTGGTAAATATATGTGAATGTTAGTAAGTTAGTAAAATGTAAAAAGGTAAATATAATTAGTTTTTTATGAAGTTGTTACATAAACAACTCAGTTTTGTTTTATTGTTTATTATTTGAGGAGTGGTTGAAACCATCCATATGGTTTCAACATAAAGACATTTTTTTACACCTATTTTGGTGTTTTTGATTCCTATATATATGGGAGCCTTTTAGTAATATAAAATGTGATTTCAATAGAAGATAATTCTCTCTTTGAATCTTGGTGTTGCTCTTACTCTTCTCTGCATCCAAAAAAACTTGTATTATCTTTTCATCTAATATCATAGTGATAATTTGAGGAGATGTTGGAAGTAATTTTCGTGCATAGGAATCACCAATGATTTTTGCAATTCTTCGCACATGGATCACCAAAAATTCTAACCTAAGTCACAATTTATAGCGATTGGGGAAAATCACCAACATTTTGGGTAAATTGATAAAAATTATTGATAAAACACCATAAATTCTCTACACTGTTTTAAATATCTTGGAACCATATTTCTTTTGCATTTTATAGTTTGAAAAATGGAGCTCTGGTTCTCAATTTATCATCAAATGAGTGAGTTCTTTTTTTTATTTGTTGGTTTTGATATCTCTATTGATCAATGGAGACATGAGTTGCATCCATAAATAAATTTGATGCAATAAAATTTCACACTTGGAAAGTAAAGATTCAAATGCAATTAATGAATAAGAATATGTGGGGAATAGTTAATGGCAAGGAGAAAGATCCTATTGATGCTAGCAAGTTGTTAGAATGGAAAACTAGATATGATAAGGCCAAAGCTATCACATGACTTGCATTGTCTAATTTTGAGATTCATCATGTTGATCTTGAAAAACCATCTAGGTAAATTTGGGAGCTTTTAAATAAAACCTTTGGTGGTAAAGATATAAATTCAAAATTCTCTTTAAAATTGCAATTGTTCAAATTTAAGATGAATGATGGTGTAAATATGTCCAGTCATATAAATGAATTGAGGTCTCTTATGAGACAACTAGAAGAGGTGGAAGCATAAGTTGACAAATAAGATGAAAAAGATATCTTGTTGAATACCTTTCCTCCGAAATACGGTAATTTTGTATTCACCCTTGGTCAGATGCATATGTATTCATTGTATAAAATGATATCTTCTCTTCTAGCCAAAGAGAAAAGAACCAGAGAATATGTAGAAGAAGAGAAGGACTTGTACATTAAAAATAAGAAAACAAATTCCTCCAAAAGTGAAGAAGAGATTGAGTGTTATTACTGTAAGAAAAAGGGACATACTTCTACATATTGTAGAATACAGGATAAATATGTACTTATTGGAAAGATCAAAGATGGAGCCAACATAATAATTTAAGAGGAATCTAATGAAGAGGAAGAACCCATACTAGAAGAATTTGGCTATAATTTTGATGATATATTGTTCTAAACAATCTTACATCAGAGGTTGGAGGCATTGGATGTAAGAGGTAAACCAATGAACTCTCATCAATTACCTATGATGGGGCCGCATCAAAGGTTTGGTGGCACATTTTGTTGGGTGTTTACTTTCTATTGTGCATGGTATGTTTTTCCGTTGTGTTCTCAGAGTTCTTGTTTCAGTTTGAGTTGCATTGTTCAGTGTTTTGAATATATGTTAGTTTTATTATGTCATCTCCTGAAGAAATATGTGATGAGAGATGATAGATGTACTTGTCACATCATGATGTGATCGTTGGAAAACTGTTAGAATTTGAGGATTCTAATAAATACGGATTTAATCAACTTACATATTACATAATGTTACAATAAATATTTAAATAAAGATTACATCATAACATAAGTAAATAAAGAAATACTTACAGGAAATAAATAACACAGGTGACACATTATTTATAGTGGAAAACCCCAATAGGGTAAAAACCACTTTGAAAATAACCTTTTACTTCAGAGAACTTATTTTACATCCAGTAAGATCACCTCCTCCTTTGAAACCCTAGTTACCAAGGGTAAAACCAAATCACTTGATTTTCACACCTTTGATATATTTCCCGAATATATCAAATGAGGACCTAAAGTCCTTTTTATATAAGGTGATCAGGTATGTCTCCCGACCCACCTTTTCAACCTAAAATGGTTGAGACATACACCTAGGTTTATAATATTTAATATTATAAATATAATCATTTCATGATATTAAATATTTAACCTAAAGTATATACCTAGGTTAGCATATTTAATAATAGAAATATAAATATTTCATATTATTAAATATTAACCTATATATTAGTGATGGACCCATATACACTAAGGGTTGGCCAGACCACTTAATCATTATGTTCTAACAAAAACCACTTGAAAACCATCACTTTGTGGTTTGTGGTAAACCACTAGAAATCCATCATAATCTTGGTTTTTGGTTAGCTAAAAGAAAACCATTTCTTCCTTGGTTTGTGATTAGAAAATTGAAAATCACCTAAATCTTGGTTTTTGGCTATCGAAAATAAAACCATTTTGTCTTGGTGGTTTGTGATCAGCCAATTGAAAATCACTAAATCATGAAAGCATGTACATGTACAGGTTTGATGGTTTCCCCATGTTCACACTCAGGGGGGATTGTTAGGAAATCTATGGTTAGTTCTTCACATTATGTTTTATATTTACTTATGGTAAATATATGTGAAGGTTAGTAAGTTAGTAAAATATAAAAAGGTAAATGTAATTAGTTGTTTATGAATTTGTTACATAAACAACTTAGGTTTGTTTTATTGTTTATTATTTGAGGAGTGGTTGAAACCATCTGTATGGTTTCAAAATAAAGACAAATATTTTATCACCCCTATTTTGGTGTGTTTTATTCTGATATCTATGGGATCCTTTTTGTAATCAAAAAATGAGAAATTATTACGCCTATTTTGGTGTGTTTTATTTGTATTGCTCTCCATCTATAAAACTCGTATGATATTTTCAATGACAATGTCTCTTATGATAGATTTTATGACAAAATATTTCATATGTCATATAACTCCCTAAAATACCTATTACTCACCTAAGTGATATGAATTACCATGTGTGAGGTGGAAAAATCATAATAACTAAATAAAAGGAAAAAATATATCTCACACCGACACCTACTACAACATGAATATTCAGATGTCTCAATGAATGATTATACAATATAGAATTTTCTAGTTCGCGTTGATCATAATCTATTTTTTTATTAGAGAAAGGATACTTGTTTTTTGCACCTACTCCTATTAATTATCTCCTTATTTTTATTTTGGTTTTTGATTGATGCTTACACAAATAATGGGTCAAGTTTTTGTTTCTTGTGTAACACCTTGACTAAAGGTTCCTCATTGATTTGAGGAAGTACCTTTTATTACTTCCCAAGAAGGTTCTGTAATGTCCTATAAACTTGATTATGATCTTTTTTGGACCTTATGCTTTCATGGTATCTTATGTTGTTTATCATTTCTCTCTTTCTTTTGTATAACATTCTCATGAGTGAGATGTTAGGTATGATCACGTAAACACCAACACATTTTTGTGGAATATCCATTAATGTGATGATAATTACATCATGCTCGTCCTAGATGTCATATCAAATGATGATGTGGTCTATATTGTATACTATGTATCTTAATAATATTTCTATTAAGAAACATGTATAAAATAATGGTAGGTGTATCACCATCACTGTGGATAATAGAATCATAAAAAATGTTTTATTAGGTTAATATTGTTCTTCATAGTAATTTGAATGAATTGTAGTTGTTAAAATTGAAGTATTAGAAAATGTATCAAAGGTATGGGTCCTTTGCATGTGTGGATTCACATGTAACAAGTACTCAAGGGAATCAAATGTAAGGGCCTAAAATAGCTTAGGGTTCCATCCATAAATACCTCTTCACAAGCTACTAGTTTTATCACTAATTGACCAAGAGGGTGTTGAAAGAACAATCACTGAGAGGGGGGTTTAAACAAGAACACATGAACACCATATATAAGTGGGAAACCCTTATAGGTAAGAAATACCACTGAAAAAATATTTATTACAGAAATTAATCAAATTTAGTTGAGCACCAATGCAACAAGAAGTACCAACCCCTAAGTTTAGTGAGGCACCAACCCCACAAGGAGCACCAACCCCTAGATTTAGTAGAGCACCAACCCTACATGGAGGCACCAACCCCTTAGATGACTCAACACCAACTCAACCACCTAATTTTTTTTCACCTCTAGAATGTTTCCACAACAACTGATGATGAAACTCTTTTGCCTCTCTATTATTTTATCTTCCTCAAATCTACCCTCTAGGCTTCTTTGCTCAATAACTTCTTAACCAAGCTGATTAGGTCATCTGACATATCTCTTAAACACCATAACACCACCTATTATCTCTTCATAAAAATATATCTTCCCTCTCTTGATGGTCACAAATACCTTTTACACTCTTCAAACTTCCCTCTTACTCGCACTTTTCTCATACTCACCCAACCCCTACAAATATGCCTAAAAACATGCTTATATACATGACTTAAGCATAAAATACATCTAGGTCGGCCATCATAGGGAAAATATCATTTAAAAAACATGAATACATCATAAAAATATCATTCATACACCTCCTAAGGTCGGAAATACATGGAAAACTCAAATCCTTCATTAGGACCCTAATTAGGCCTAATATGCACTCAAACAACCCTCTCACCAAAACCAAGACATACTTGAGCTAACATGACCTTCACCAAACATCTAATGAAACCACTTAGACATTTTTTCTAATTCCACTCCAACCTCCTAACAATATTTTATCAACTCTTCATCATCAAATCATGATATGAAGCCACCATTAGGAACAACTCTCCTCACTAGGTCTGTGACCTACAAAACCAGTCCTCAAAGATGAAGCTCAAAACCATCATCAAATCACTCAACCATGAAATTATGACACATATATGTAAATATCATGACCTCAGGGTCATCACCAAATGCATAATACACCATCACTTGGATTGTAAGCCTAAGAACACCTCTGCAACCAGGACCACCAAAAACTGTCAAAACTGCCCCAAAACTAGTCTTGCAAATTAGACTTGCACAGACCTCCAAAGGCTCAACCTTGATCTGAAACCACTCTAGAAATGTACTATGGATTCCATACTTCCTCAAACATCAATTTATTCACTAGGTCCAATGCAAAACCTAAGAGTGATATCATCTTATTCATAAACTTACAATTTATTATGGTGTCCACACTGTATCATGACACACCTAAATGCCACATGGAGAAAGATAGAGGAGTCCTATACAACCTCCAATCATCAACCAAAGTTAACCAATCCATTTTGGGCCACTTTGAGCAATATCTTCTCCATCGCAACCTAACTAGGGTTTAAGGAGGGTTTTAGACCACCTTACCTTCTTAACGATTGTGAATGAGCTCTACCCCTTAATCCAAAAAATAATGCCATGAACATTGAGCTAGGACCCTTCCCCAACTACCATGAATATATTAGCCTCCCATAAAACTTCACGTGCCAATGAGCATCAAAAATTCCTTTTGAGCTTGGTTTCTCAATTCTAGGAACTCGGTAGAGTTAAAAATCACAATTTCTTGCTTAATCTTACAAACCAACACCTGAAACTTTTCTCAAACCTCTAGAACAACTACTACACCTTTTCCCAAATCTCACATTTCCATATCCATGCTAAAATTATCCAAGCTATCTCATTAGACAACTTAGGGCTTAAGACAAGGTCTAGTGTAGACCTAGAAAACATGTACAAACCCTAAATAGACACTCTAATACACTTGTGAGTGTCTCTACACTTCATCCTCATGATCTTCATGCTCTCACCATGCATACCAAGTTACTACATACTTGATAACCACCATGACATACCTCATCCTGTTGAGTAGGCATCCTAACTAGGAATCTTGGTCATGTTTGCACCATCAATGTTGACCTCTATTAGTGTAGGCCTTTTTTCCACTAGTTTTTGCCTTAAAATTTCTTTATGCTTGCTTAGGGTCCTAGAATTCATTTGGGTCATTTGGGAAGATTAGTACCACATTCATGGGAATGTGGGGCCACTTTCTTTCTCCCTCCTATTTATGTAACCTATCCCTTTGTGTTTATGATTTTGAATGATATGGAGTATTCCATTATTTTCTCTCTTCCTTTGAAATATTATCTGATACTTTATTTCATTTACTAACATCTTCATTGTTATGTGCACTTTCTTGACTTGTGAGATCACTCCATCTTCCATCATGTGCATTCATTGATCTGGTGTTCTTGGCTACAACTCTTTTATGGTATTAGAGCCTAGATGGTATTGAGATTGTCTGGTTATTATTCTACAAATTTATTTTCATTTGAGATCGTTATTTGCAAGTATTTAGGTGTTATTTGGTGTTGGTTTTCCCTAGTTTTTGGGTATATAGCCTATTTGCAGGGTTTTGATATTTACAGGCCTGTATAGTACACATACAGTGCTAGAGATTGCTTTTTTTAGAGGCCCTAAATCATTATTGCAAGATCCCTAGAATATTTATCCAAATCTAGGCATTTTTTAGACTTGTGAAGGGAATTTTCACACGTGTTAGTGCTTTTCATGCTATTTAGACTTGCAAAGGGTATGTTTCTGATCAAGATCCATTTGAGACATGCAACCGAGATTCTAATAACCCATACACACATTACAGTTTTGGATTCAGGTGTTATTTTCTAAGTCCCACGATAGTCTTGTTTGTTACACTCAGATTCACATAAATTATATGGCTATAGTGAATATCTTCTTGATCAGATGTGTTTGCAACCTCTATACTAATTTTTTTTCTTGGTCATTCTGCGGTTGACAACCTTTGGTTGTGCAGGGTGACTAACGTCAGCACCTATGTAACCACAGGTGTATTTTTGGCCTTCGACCATGGTCAGTGCATACGAATCAAACCCTTATCCTTATTTTTATAAAATTATATTTTAGTAAAAAAATTACATTTCAAGTTTAGTGCAAATTCATTGAAATAGGGCTTAGTTACGGGACATATCCATCGTAAAATTTTTGATTGGTAGCTCGGTATCGAGTGCCATTTTTTGAAAAAGTTAAATATTTTTCATTTCCCAAAAGCATTGGACCTATTTAATTTTTGTAAAATGCATTAAGTTATAAAGTGCCAAAATTTTGGGGGGGCTTCCTGATGTAGTTTCTAGGGGTGTACAAAGTGTTTCCTTTCTTGGTCAGAACTTCTTTCTTTCCTCAAATTTCTTAATTTTCTACAACATTTACCACAACATTTATTTCTACAATAATGGATATATTCTCAATTAACCCACTTACACCTTTTAACTACCATGAATGGAAATAAAAAAATCTCCATTGGACTAAGGAGCAAAGGGTTATATCGTATCATGATGGGTTAAAACCAGATCCTAGTACAGTTGCAAAAAATGTTAAGTGGTATAATAAGTGTGATGAAGCATTTAGTATTTTGTTTCTTTCAATGTCTCCTAAACTCATTTTTCACATAGAGTCAGAAAAATCTCCCAACAAGGTGTGGAAAACCTTAGAAACATTGTTTGGAAAAGTTGACACTATGAGAGGTCATGAGCTAGAAATAGAACTTATCAGGTTAAGTCCTAACAAATTTGACACCTTAGAAGATTTATTTACTAAACTCAAGTCCTTATGATTATAGTTAAAATAATGTGGAATAGAAAATAAGGATGAACAAATTTTTCTTTCAGTGCTTGCCAAACTAGGTCCTGATTACTCTTTCTTTGTATCTACATTTTATGCTACCAAGAGAACTCTTGGAGCCACATGGTATATGACATCCTTAGATTATTTCATTTCTTATTTTACTAAGGAGAAAGACAAGTTAATTCAAATGGCTACCTTAAATTCATCCAAACCTCAAGACCTCATTTATAGGAATGGGAAATAAAAATCTTCTAGAAACCAAGAGAAGAAGCAAAAGAGTAAGGATATACAAAAGAAGAAAGAACAAAAATCCAATACCTCTTCCAATTCTAAAACTAAAACCTCCAGTTCAAATGGGAAGCCTAAAAATGGAAAATTTAAGTGTGCCTATTGCAAGAAACTTGGGCACAATCAACAAAAATTTATGAAGAAGAAGATTGATCACCTCAGTCATCTCCATGAGAAGAACAACATAGGGGTCCTTGAATCTATCAAACAGTCTTCATCAACCCAAGAATCTACTGAGGGAAAGGAAAAAGATAAAGAGAAACATAAAGGAAAAGTACTAATTACAGTTGCATTCTCATCTACTCCTTCGTGAGTTATCAACTCTGGTGCTTCACACCATATGGGTTCATCACAGGTTGAGTTTTCTTCCTTAGAGCCTTGTAGCATGTCCTCCATCACTTTTGGTGATGATACTCTAGCCATAGTTTCAGGGAGAGGGTTTGTTGAAGTTGAAGGTCGAACATTCACAAAAAAATTAGTGTACCTTCATTTTTAACTAATCTCTTGGTAGTGTATCAGATGGCTCATATACAAAAGGGCATGAGAGTCCTATTTGATCCATATTCAGTTGAGATCAGGGAGTTACATAGGGACACTATAGTAACAGTGGGAAGGGCAGTTCACCATGCTAGGTTATATACCTTCTCACACTTTACACCTAATGTTTCCCCTATTGCACTTCTCACACACTCAGATGGAGTTAGATGATTATGGCATGAGTGTTTTGGCCATCTTAACTATAACTACTTTGAGTAGCTCAGTCATCATGACATGGTTATAGGATTGCCTAGAGTTCATTTCTCAAAGGAACTTTGTGAGGGTTGTGCTCTTGGAAAACACCCTAAAGATAAATTTTATAAGGGAAAATCTTGGAGAGCTTCAATACCTTTAGAGTTGATTCAGAGTGATGTCATAGGGTATTTTCCCCATCCTTCTTTCACTGGGGCTAAATATGCTCTCACCTTCATAGATTACTTTTCCAGATATGCATGGGTCTACTTCCTTAAGCAAAAATTTGAAGTGTTTGATTAATTTCGAGACTTCAAGGAACTTACTAAGAATAAATCTGGGAAAATCATCAAATTTATTTGAATAGATAATGGGGGGAATATGTTAGCAACAAATTTGATAAATTTTAAACCACTAAAGGTATTGATCTACAATGGATGGTGCCTTACACTCCTAAGAAGAATGGCATGGCAGAACGTAAAAATTTGTCCTTGAAAGAGATGGCAAACTGTATGATCCACTCTAAATATTTGAATCTAGATTTTTGGGTAGAAGCCATCAATCTATTCCTGTTATATACAAAACTAGGTTTCCCAAAAAGATTTGAAAGGAATAACTGCCTTTGAATATTTACATAGACAGGAAACTAGTAAGTTAAGAACTCTCAGGGTCTTTAGAATCACCAAAAATGGCACACCATATCCTAAAAATAAATGCAAGGCAATGGATCCACAATCCAAAACTTGCATCTTTGTTGGGTATCCATAGGGGGTGAATGGCTATAGAATTATCCATGCTACTAATCATGAGTTGTTCATTGGGATAAGTGTTAAGTTTTAGGAGAGTCACACAGACTCTTTACTTGAGGTTTCTTCATGTACTTTGGCTTCACCCAATTTTTATGAGTAGTGTAAGGATTCAAATTATCCACAATATGTTCTTAAGGAAGAGTCTTCTACTTCTTCCTATTCCGACAACAAGAAAACTAATGATGATTCATCCTTATCTAATTCTTCTCCATAATTTAAGAGGATGAGGATTTTTTCACACGACTCACCCATTTAAGGCCCTCTTTAGGCTAGGTGGACACTTTCAGAGAGAAATAACCTAAGAAAGGAATTCAGAGGATGATATATGTACTCAGGAAAACTACTCAGAGTAGGACACATGACTTATATTCTTTAATAAATAGATCAAAAGATATTCCAAGAGGTATCAAGCATAACTGGGTGGGCTACTGCTTTTCATGAGGAATAGTAATTAAATTATCAAAAATCATGTTTGGGATTTGAATTCACTTCCTAATGAAAGGAAGATGGTTTGATGTCGATGGATATATCAAAATAAATTTGCAACAGATGAGTCAGCTTATAAATACAAGGATCGGTTGGTAGCCAAGTATTTTTTACTTTTTGCTGACATAGACTAGTCAAAATACCTTTTTAGCTGTAATAGATAAGATTGACTTCAATTATACTCACACTTTCTTTAGTCACAACACATGGTTTAAATGTGCACTAGATGGATGCTTGAAGAGTGCTTTTCTTCACGAAGACCTACAAAAGGAGATCTACATGGAACAACCACCTAAGATTTGTTCAGGATTCATCCTTTGTTTGCAAACTTAGGAAATCCATCTATGGCCTCAAGATAGGCCCATCAGGATTGGTATGCCAAGATGAATTGCTTCCTCTTAGCTTCTGGTTTCGCTACGATGGGTAAATTCATAATCCAAATGTATATGTATTATGCAGCGAGATGATTTATTACTAATACTAGGTAACTTTGTGTTGATGACCTTTTGATCACTATGACTACTTCATTGGTTATCTTAGCCATGAAGAAAACTCTTCAGAAGAGATTCGCCATGATTTACTTGGGTGCACTACTTCCTTGAAATTGAGATCATACATTTCTGTTTCAGGGATTTCACTTGCATAACCCAAGTACTCTCTCGATATTTCAGGATTTATTTTCATATGGCTGACTGTAATCCATATTCTTACTCCATTCTTGTTTAGAGTCCATCTTGAGGTCGATTATTCCACACCCTTAGTTGATGCTTACTTTGTATCAACAACTTGTTAGAAACCTTATTTATTTAACTCACACCAAACCTGATATCTCCTATGTCCATTGGTATTGTTTTGAGGTTCATGCAGAAACACCTCATGAGCTACATTGGAAAGTAGCTTAGAGTAATTTTGCACTATTGGTTGGCTATTTTGTCAAGCCAAAATATGAGGTTCAACCACAGTACATGGGATTAAATTCCTCCTCAAAGACAGGTGAGGCTGCCTGTTTATTACTAATCTAAAACACAACAGAAATAATATATACAATATTCACACTAATCTAACCATTGGGGTTGGGATAGAATCCTGAAATCCATATCCATAATAGGTGAAGATATTGCTCTTTCGAAATGAAATGGATCAGAAAGGAAATTATTATTATGGAAGAAACACAATGGAAAGGAAATGAGAGGAACGTATTTTCTTTCGAGTAAACACAGAGCACGAAATAATCATACGAGCTTTAGATAACAAATGTAATGTTTGAAATGATTAGAACAATCAAGATGCTAAACAAAGAATAGCTTAAGATTATGAACATAAGAACAATATCTTAAGAAAGATACATCTCACAACACAAAGTTTGCAAAATAGCATCAGCTCCTATTCCTCAAATGATTAAAAGAAAACACAAAGTCTTTCTTCTTCACAATAGATCTCAATATTCCAAAAATCTCAACCCTTTGGAATGCATAAGCATCCCTTATTTATAATAAAAGGAGTTGAGAGAAAATAGGATAAATCCTAGAAAATAGTCTTTTTAATGAGAGTCCTACTTTTCTTGACTCTCACGCAGGAGACCAAGTCAAAATTTGCTTCCTATGTGATGAAACAAAAATGAAAAAGACATGTCAATTTCAGGATTGAAATGACATGCAACATTGTGCCTATTCTATTTCATCATCTTTGTCTTCCTCCAACAAAGCCTGCTTGTCCTGAAATTCTTGGAACTTTCAGATTATACCCTACATCTCATTTTCATCAGGCACAGTGGAATGATCACTCAGAACTTCACATGTTTCCTGAGTATCGCTAGCATTGCCAGGAAGCTTTTTCAGTCTCTTGTTGAGTTTCCTCAGGGTTTCCAAAGAATGTTCAATTTTCACAAACCTGTCAATGATTTCCAGGCTGAATCCATAAGTTGGTTCATGCTGAATTGATTCTTGGATCTGCTTGTAAAGATCATCAACAGGTAGAATACCCGAGCTTTCACTCAACACCTTAGCACAGATCTTGACTAGCTCTTCTTCTATGTCATTCGTGCCATCGACCAATTGATCTCTTGATTCCCTCAATTTTCTGCAAGCTTCATTGAGAATATTTATTCTAAATCTAATGGCTTTGGTTAGTTGAAAATGTTTGTCCCCATGTGGAATGATGCCTTCTTCGACCAAGATGCGGGATGGAACCTGTTTCAGTGTTTGGAGAGCTTCAAAAGTTAACTCTAGGTTCCCGACTTCTGCTGAAAATTCATCATCCATTTTCTCTCCATCCTTCTTTATATCCTCCAAGGATTTGTAGACTTCCACGGTGTCCTCAATGACTTCTTTTCCTTGTAGGAGCAGCCTTTGGATCCATTCATCGACCGTTCTCCCCTTCTCATTAATCTTCTCGATCATGGGTACCGATGAGAAATCAAACCTGATAGGAGTAGAGGATGATGGTGTTGACTCAGGAGGCTTTGAGAGCTTGAGTAGTACTTCTGTCAGATGTTGTACTTTCTCTTTTAACTCATCTCTGTTTGCCTTAGTTTCCTTTAGCTTCTAGCACAACACATTCATGGCATCTTGTGCATCTTGTTGTGCTCCCTCCATTGTTACTTTCCCTAGATCAACCCTTTTGATTTGATAATCTGTGACCATTATATCATCCTTGGTTTTATCAGCTGCAGGAGTAGCAATTTCTGCAAATTTATGCCCTGAGGCATCCACTGAAATCCTTGAAACTGTTTTGGGTTTCTTGGCTGACTTGGTAGGAGTGACCTTGAGGGAACTGAAATCAAAGGCTGGTAATGGAACTACCACCTTCCTCTTCCTCGGAGTCTGATCTATTAACCATTGAGGTGTATTGGAAGAAGTTTCTCCCATTGTAGGTGTTACGGTCACATCCTCAGGTGGAGGAAGGTTAGCTTGTGGAGTGGTGACCACTGCAAGTGTAGTGTCCATGGTAATGGACTCAGGGAATGAAGGCGCAGAAGGAGGAGGCATATCCATGGTTAACTGGGGTCCAGTGGGGAGAGGTGAGAGGCCAGAGAAGATACTAGCCATGGCTGAGGAACTTGGTGAAGAAATCTGAGGCAAGGAAGGCTGAATGGGAGGAGGCAATGATTCTGAAATTACAGCTTGAGAGATAAGAGGAAGACTTACCTCTGATGAACTGTCAACCAAAAGAGGAATGGAAGGTTGAACAATCTCTTCTCCTGAAGGAGGATTTCCTTGTTCTGGTTGTGGAGGTGAATCAAGAACCTCAACTATTTGTGGGAGAGTGGCCACTGGTGTAGTTACTTGATCTTCTCCCTTTCTGACAAACTTAACCTTTATTGGCCTCTTGGAAGGGTTCTTATCCTTTTCCTTTTTTCCCTTGGAGGATCCCACTTCCAAAGTATCTAGCTTTGAAAAACTCCCTTCTTTATAACTAATTCCCCAAGAAATGAGTCGCGCCTTAGTACGGGCAAGAATTTGAGTAGCTCTCCCTGCAATAGAAACTTTCTCAGTGATGGACCAATCAATGGCTGGGAATACATATCGGTCTTCATTTAACCCATCATACGAGGCATCAAGGACACTCTCGTTATCCATGGTGCCCTCTGGGATGTCAGATAAATCCTAGCATCTAGATTTCTTCAATTGTCAACCTGCTATTGTCCTTTCTTCGGATGGCAACTTCATCCCGAAGATCAACCCAAATATCTTCTATGTTGGGAACATGTAGATATAAAGTCCCATACGATTTAAGGACTCCTCAGAAATCAAATCCATCTCTATGCTTCATGTGCTTCTTCAACTTGTCCTAAAGCTCGTGCACCACATTCTTAGCTTTAACCACTTTCGAGCACGTGTACCTTCTGATGGAAATAGGGAAGGATATGACAGCCTTGTGTTTACTTTACTGGAATTTGTGGAAATCCAACAATTGTCTTACCAACTCCATTAGGATTAGCTTATCACCTGGGAATCTGGGAAATCAGAAAGGATCACCCAGGTACATGACCACCCGAAGGTATGTGAACTTCTTGAACTGCAAGAAGATACAACCCCATTTTGATACTTCAGCCCATGCCTCATCAGATACTCTTCTCTTTCTTAAGTCAGAGTTCATCATGCAGATGTTCTCATAAAAGAAGGCATCATTCACTCTTCTGAATTGATCCTCAGACCCCTTCATTGTCAACTAAGGGAAATACCGATATATATGTTTGGTTGACTTACTTCCCTTTGCATCCAACCCTGGATAATTCCTCATGCCGGCTGCTGCATAGGTGACATATGATGACATATAAAACTTGCCAGTAGTCAAGACTGTCTTCATCTGGGAATCAATCTCATTACTTATAAGACTGCTCCAATCAATCCCTTATTCATTCTTCTTTATAATGACCATGAATTGATACATCCACCCTTGAAAGTCTCTTGACTCAGGGAGTCCAAATACTCGACTCAATAGGGTGATGATGTCACTGATTTCAAGGATGAAATCACTCCTGGGGACAAACTTGGGAAACCTAGAGATGGCTGGCTTGGCCTTGATCAAGAACTTTTTATTCACATGCCTGATGCAATCTTCTTGATCTTTGTCCCAGGATTTCTGTGCTGACTTAAGATCTACATCGACATATTCCTCAAAGTTGGGTAATCTTAAGAGGTCATCAAAGTAACCCCCGTCCAACTTCACTATGGTTTCTCCTACTTGATTTTTCACTGAGCGGGAATCTGAGTCATAATTGGAAGCACAGGCCAAAATGAACTCGGGGCATTGAGCAGACATTGGGAATCCTGCTGCAAGAGGGAGGCCACTGTTGGTTATTGACTTCATCCAGGGACTCTGAGAAGAATCCTTGGTTCTGTTCCAAAAGTCTTCCATGTCAATGTTACCAAGCTCCGTATCTCGGATGTCGTAATTGCAATCTATGTAGGAAGGGGATTCCATTTTTTGGTACTTGTATTTCATCTTTCCTGACCTGTCTGACTTATCCTTAGATGATCCAGGATCTGACATGAGAAGTCCTAAAGAAAGAATGCCTAGATAACTCTTGTTTGAACAATCAGACTTGGAAGCTTGCTGAGCAACCCCACAGACCCGCCACACTAACCAGGGCTTTGAGACCTGTCAGACACTTCATGAAACCTGACACACTACAGAGTATATCAGAAACTAGGTTGTGTCAGACACTTCGTGAAACCTGACACAAAGGTGGAAATTAGGAGATGTTGAGCACCCTGTGAACCTAGACACTGCTGCGGAAGTTGGAAGATGTCAAACAACTGAGAAACCTGACACAAGTGGAAGTTGGACACTCAGAAGAAACCCGATACACTGCAAAGTGTATGTTGGAGGTTGATGCTGAGCACTTTGAAAACTTGATAATACACTAAGCACTTCAAATGAAGCCTGACGGAAACCAAAAGTGTCAGACACCCTGTATAACCTGAAACAAAAGCGTCAGGTTTCTGGGATGTCAGAATAGGTAAAATTTCCTCCAAGCTTGTAAGTTAGGTTTTATAGATTATTCCCAAAAACTATGAGAGTATATCCATGGAAGAAAATAAGAAAACACCCAGGATGAGTTTTCAAACAAGGGGTTTCATGGAAATTCAACAAAAAATGAAGAAAACAACCCTAAACCCTAAACCCAGAGGCAAGAAAAATCAAAGAGGAAAAATGCCAAAAGAACACTTCAAAAATAAACCCAAAGATCACAAAATGATAAGAAGAGAAAAATACCTTCAAGAAATTTGAAAAATGATCGAAGATGAATCACGAAATCGATCGAGAAGTTCAGTCAGGTTTGGAGGTTAATGGAGCATGTACGAAAAATCCACACAACAAAAAAATGTCAAGTAGAAATGACGTGTAAAATTGGACTATTTATAAAACCCTAGCATTTATTACACCTCCTCTGACACGTGTGCCAACTAACCGACAACTCGGCATTAATGCCATGTCATCATGCTTAGCACTTCCGAAAACCTGAAACAAAGGATTTCTTAACAAATCAGGTTTCGGGAACCAACTGACATGAAGCATGTAAAAGACATATTTGGATGCTATCAGGTTCCAAAAACTTGATACAAAGGATCATTTTGGGTTTCGGGTTTCGGGAATCAAGCAACATGTAACATGTTTTTTGTAAGGTATGTTCCAATGCTCCTGGGTTTGGAAAACCTGATACACTGGCATGTAATTGGGTTTTAGGTTTTGGAAGACACTTGACATGAAGCATGTAAAAGACATGTTTTCATGTGATGGAAACCTGAAAAACCCAAAATTCTCCTTCAAAGGGCATTTTTAGGAGGTTTTGTCAAAAAAATTCTATGGTTATCTCAATTTTAGCTGGAATCACTAAAAATGAGATAACAACTGGCTCCAGTTGGGGAATTTCTTTGAGACATCAAAGGAAGAGAACTCATATCAAAAGCTTTATCCATTGGGCTATGGAGTCTGAAGAAGAAAAACCAAAAACAAACAAAGAAAGAAAGAAAGAAAGAAAACACACAACAGAAAATAAATTATGATACAATGCAAGAGAGCATCTTGCATTACTGGTGGAACATCTTCAAATGTTGGCCACTGAAAGGTAGAGGGAGAAACTCTCCATCAAGGTATGATAGATAGAAGCTATTTTCACCATTCAGCTGATGTATTTTGAAAGGACCTTTCCATAAGGAGTCAAACTTGCCATGCATCCCTTTCTATTCTCTTCTCTTGTCCCAGAGAAGTACTAGATCTCTGACTTGGAAATCACGTTGCTTTGATTTCTTGTCAAATATTCTTTTGAATTTGATATGATGGTCTGTGATGTGATCCACCACCTTGCTTCCATTCTTGTTCTAGCCTGGCTAGGTACATTATCCTTTTCTCAATAGAACTTTGAAAAGTTTCATCCTCAATTGCTTTAGCCAACTGTAAGGCTGGAAATTCTACAGAGATAGGTATCTCAGCATCAATTCCATACAACACCTAGAATGGGGACATTCCAATAGCTCATTTAGGAGTAATCTGATCAGCCCACAATGCATCATACAATGCTTTGTGCCATGTCCTCTGATTCTCATCAACCAACTTTCTGATTATGGTCACCAGGTTTTTGTTGCTTGATTCAGCCTGACCATTGCCTTGAGGGTAGTAATTGGATGAATGAGCCACCGTGATCCCAAATCCATAAAAAAATTCTATCAACTCATGGGATGAGAAATTGGAGGTGTTGTCGGCAACAATCTTGTGAGGCACACTGAATCTAACAATTATATTTTCTTTGAGAAAATTACAAACTTCGGAGGTAGCTTGTTTGATTAGAGCAGCTTCCACCCACTTGGTGAAATAGTCTATGGTGGTGAGGACATAATTATGACTAGCACTAGAGGTAGGGTTCAATACTCCAATGAAATCAATTCCCCATTAGCGAAAAGGTTCTTCAATCACCACGGGCTTCAAGGGAAGAGCTGCCAGCTTAGGATGACCAACGAAATGTTGACAAGCTTCACACTTGGCCACCCATTCAGCTGAATCTCGAAAGAGAGTAGGCCAATAGTACCTGGCCCATAAGATCTTGTAAGCCATTACGGAAGAAGAGAAATTTCCTCCACATGCTAGATTGTGGAAGGACTCTAGCAACCTTATCTGCTGAGACTTATCAACACAGCGCAGGAATACACCATCGATACCTTTCTTGTATATACCATTGTCCCACAGAATGTATCTTGCAGATCTGAGTTTAACTGTCCTCTTTTATTTTTGGCTTAAATGTGGGGGGACACTCACCATAGGTTAAAAATAAAGTGATATCTATGTACCATTCATCAGTCGTGCTTACGAAAAGCACTTTGGGAAATTCTGAAGAAGTACCTTCAGTTTCTTCGCACTCTGTCTCAACATTGTTTTCTGCGATTAATTGGCACAGGCCTCTTCCTCGCACCAACTTGGTAGGTCTGATGTCCAAGTCATACTCCTAGAATTTGGCTATCTAGTTACCCCATTGACTACCCAACTCTTGTTGGGTCAGAATGGATTTAACTGGTATCAGGAACTAGAACGAGAGTGTGGGAACTCAAGACATAATACCTGAAATGTTTCACTGCTCTCACCACTGCATAAGCATGCTTTTCAATCTGTGACATCTTCAATTCATGTTCCTTTAGTGGGAAGCTCATGAAAGCAATGGGAGCTTCAATTCCTTCTTCATTTTCCTGCATCAGGATGGTTGATACTGTATGTGTGGAAGCATAGCTGTACATGATGAAATATTTCTTGAAGTCTGGGCATACCAGAATAGGAGCATGAGAAATTTCCCATTTGACTTCTTCAAATGCAAGCTTCCCTTCAGTGCTCCATCGAAATGGAGTTTTATCCTTCATCATTCCAAGGATATCCTTGGTTTTATCAGCAAAATCAGGTACAAATCTTCTTAGGAAATTAACCTTCCCAAAAAAGGAGTGCACCCCAGTTTTTCTTGTGGGTAGGGTAAGGCTTTGAATGGCCTTCACCCTCTCTGGGTCGATCTTGGTTCCTTCTCTAGTCACAATATGACCCAACAAATTTCCTTCTGTCACTCCAAACATGGATTTTTTAGGATTTAATGAAATCCCATGATGCCTGCACCTTAAGAGTACCTGTTCCAGGTGATCATAATGATCACTTCATTTTTTAGAAAAGACCATCAAGTCATCCAAATACACAACTATGACCTTTCCCATTAAATCTCTGAAAGCTAAGTCCATAGCCCTTTGAAATGTGGCTCTGGTGTTAATCAAACCAAAAGGCATTCTCCTGTAAGAAAAGGTTCCCCATGGAGTGGTGAACGTTGTTTTATGTTGATCTTCAGCAGCTACCTCAACCTGATTATACCCCAAAAATCCATCAAGCATGGATAACATTTCTGCTCCAGTGACAGTCTGTAATACCTGGTCCATGATGGGCAATGGATAATTGTCCTTTAATGAAGACTGGTTGAGATTTCGGAAGTCAACACAAATCTGGATTTCACCGTTCTTCTTTCTCACAGGGACAATGTTCGCAACCCAGGTGGAATGATGGATTGGAAAGATAATCCTTGCGTCTAACATTTTCTGAATTTCTACAAGAATAGTCCCTGAGATCTTTGGGTTGTAATGTCTCTGCTTCTACCTATAGGGTTTAACTTCAGGCTTCAAAGGAATGCTATGTTGCACATCCTTGGGCTTGAAAGACTTTAGATCCACATATGACCATGCTAGGACGTCCATATATCTCTTCAAGAGTGAAGAGAATCTTTCTTTTTCCTCCGGAGAACAACATTTACCGATGTTTACCATCCGTGGTTGATCAGTGGAGCCCAGGTTAACTTGATCTACCTCTGACGAGGAAGCACCTTCAGCTTGCCTTTTACCCTGAATGAACCGGTCATGCTTGTCAAACAGACCTTCCAGAGAAACTAATCCCTTCGGAATCTTATTGCCTTTAAGCTGGATGAATTCACCATCAATTTCTTGATATGAATTTGAGATGGACTCATGGAAAGCTGATTCTGATCCTTCAAAATAAAGCTCACTAAAATTATCAGCTTTCTCCAGAAAAGACAATACCTGTTGGTCATCATTAAACACCTGCCAATGAGCTGAGTTATCTGGAACACTTGGACGATACACAATCTCAATGGTATATGTGTCCTGTTTGAACTGTGGGTGAGGAAGAAGAAGAGATGCAGAAACAGCTAAGGAATCAACTTTATCATTGTAATCTCTTAAGACTGCTTTAATGGAAAAAGCGTCAAAGCATTCTATGTTGTCCCAAACCTTGTTTCTGTAATGTTTTAGATGGTCATTTTTTACCTGATAAATTCCCTTTACTTGATTCACAATCAACTTGGCATCTCCCTGTACTTTGAGATTTTCAGATTCCTTTTTGTCTTGCCATTTCTAATCCTAATAACAAAGCTTCATATTCAGCTGTGTTATTAGTATTATCAAACTGCAACTTGAAAGCAAAGGGAAAGATCTCAAAATCTAGAGATATAAGAACTACGCCGGCACCTGAACCAGTAGTTGAACAGCTCCCGTCAAACTCAAGGGTCCAAACAGCGTTAGGATCTTCTTCTTTCACTTCTACAGAGGGCACCTCAGATGTCAGGAAATAATTACCCAAGCCTGCATCTTCAAAGAGAATTTGAGCCTTAGGATCATCTGATTTAGTAACCAGGTACTTTGCTTGTGCTTCGGGGTGAAGGACACGAGGAACTCCATTTACTGGAATTTTAGCTTTGGTCCAATCCATGTTGATTTCTCCTCCAACATCTTTGCAAAATCCTCTTCCCAAAAGAATCCCATAAGCAGCTGGGATATCAGCAACTAGGATAGTCATTTTTACTCTCTTTTTCTGGAAATGCAACAAATGCAAACTGTGCATCCTTGATTTGGCCAATCAAGGGGACTTGTTTAGTTTCCATGGAGTAACACCACCCATAAGATTTAGTCAGTGTGAGTCCAAGGGCATGAGCTACTTTTGTGGGCATTACGTTATCAGAGGCTCCTGAGTCAATTATGCAATTGCTGAGTTTCAAACCGTTTATAAGTAAAGACTAATAAAATAGTTCGATCTTTCCTGAAGAAGAAACAGAGGTCATATTACTCTGAGGTAAAGGCTGAGTGGGGCTAGGAAAGATGCCTTTTGAATATGAAGGAATAACATCCTTGCTTCTAATGAATTTGGCAAGTTTCTCAAATTGCTCAGGGTTGGAATAAAGGTATTTGGCTTCTGACATTTGGATTTTGGTTTTCTTTTCATGATCAATGATGTAAAAAGCGGTATATGAAGGAATGATGGAGGGCTCAATTCTGGTTACATTGGTATGAGCTGAGGTACTGGCCTTGAAAGTAGGAGAAAGAGAGTTGGAAGGTGAAGTTACCTTTTTCGTTATCTCCTTTTCAGTTTGTGCTGAGATGGGAGATCCTCTTTTAGCCATAACTATGGGAGCTTCCTTACTTTTATCCTTGGAGATTTCAACCAGATTTCTGGGGTTCTGAGATTGGGATCGAGTGAAAACTACAAATGATTTTCCATCATGCTCATCTTCATCTTTCTCGTATTCCAAATAACCAATGCTGGAGTCACCAGCTGAATCGTCAAAAGACTCATCAGCATATCCTGAAGCTTCGAAGGCTTCATGAGAGTCGTGATCTTCTGGTTCCTCATCCTCCTCAACTATTTCAACTACTGCATTGACAGGAGGAGCTTCAATGGCCAGCCTGGTGGGAGCAGTGATCAACCGATTCCTATCTCTTGTGGGAGTGCCATTGGCATTGTTGAAATTCCATCTAGGAATATCCCGATAAGGAATGTTGGTTGCTTGTTGAGACATTTGCTTCTTTAAAGTGATCAAGTCATTGGCCATCTTCTGAATCATTGGATCAGTAGTACTCTGAGAAGAACTCTGATTTTTAGGCTTAGATGATTCTCTTCTGATCTTTCCAGCTAGAATAAGATCATCTTCTATTTCGGTGGCTGTAGCTTGAGCGGTGGCCAAATCGGGGATAACAGATCTTCTCAACAAGAAGCTCACATCAGGAGGTTGAGCATTGATGAAGAAACACTTCTGATTTTCAAGAGTAGGAACAACTAGGTCTGGAATCTTGTGGATCAGCTTGTTGAATTTGGCTATGAAGTCCCGCATGGGTTCATAAGACTCCTTCTTCATGTGTGTAAGCTGTGCTAACAAGGCATGAGAATCTTCAGCTGGTTTGAACCTTGCTTCAAATACAGATCTCATGGTAGCCCAGTTGGTAATGCATGCATTTGGGAGATGGTAAAACCATTCTGCTGCTACGCCATGCAATGTTTCAATGAAGAGTCAAACAGAGACATCTTCATGAGCAACCCCAAGAACACCACATGCAACAAAGAATGAGGCAATGTGTTCATCAGGATGTTGTTTTCCATCACCATTGAACTTAGGAATATTCTTCCGTGATCCATGAGGTAGGTCATGCAATGGTGGAGTAAGGGAAAGAGGACCAATAGCTGTGCCCCAAGGCACAGGTTGTGCTGCCATTCTTCTAAATGAAGTGCGTACAGGAATATGAATATCTGACAAGAATAATGCATGACAAGTTGTAGAAACTTCTTGTTCTTGAGGAATCCAAGTCCTTCGGATGGGTGAAGAACTTCTTGCCCGACTAGATGCAATAGTGTTGGGTGAAAGCCTGAAATTATGTTGTTGAAGCAGATCAAAGAATGGATCAGTTTCACCCCTGGCTTGGCTTGACCGAGTGAAGATCTTCCTAGCCAGCTTGAACTGGAAAATGGATCTTCTTGAAAATAAGGAAAATACGGAGTCGCCAGACACCAAAAGGATAAGCTTAGTCTTATCAATCCATATTCCCCAGCGGAGTCACCAAAAAACTGTTGGTTGGATATTTTTTCAAGCCAAAATATGAGGTTCAACCACAGTACATGGGATTAAATCCCTCCTCAAAGATAGGTGAGGCTGCCTGTTTATTACTAATCTAAAACACAACAGAAATAATATGTACAGTATTCACACTAATCTAACCATTGGGGTTGGGATAGAATCCCAAAATCCATATCCATAATAGGTGAAGATATTGCTCTTTCGAAATGAAATGGATCGGAAAGGAAATTATTATTATGGAAGAAACACAATGGAAAGGAAATGAGAGGAACGTATTTTCTTTCGAGTAAACACAGAGCATGAAATAATCATATGAGCTTTAGATAACAAATGTAATGTTTGAAATGATTAGAACAATCAAGATGCTAAACAAAGAATAGCTTAAGATTATGAACATAAGAACAATATCTTAAGAAAGATACATCTCACAACACAAAGTTTGCAAAATAGCATCAGTTTCTATTCCTCAAATGATTAAAAGAAAACACAAAGTCTTTCTTCTTCACAATAGATCTCAATATTCCAAAAATCTCAACCCTTTGGAATGCATAAGCATCCCTTATTTATAATAAAAGGAGTTGAGAGAAAATAGGATAAATCCTAGAAAATAGTCTTTTTAATGAGAGTCCTACTTTGCTTGACTCTCACGCAGGAGACCAAGTCAAAATTTGCTTCCTATGTGATGAAACAAAAATGAAAAAGACATGTCGATTTCAGGATTGAAATGACATGCAACATTGTGCCTATTCTGTTTCATCATCTTTGTCTTCCTCCAACAAAGCCTGCTTGTCCCGAAATTCTTGGAACTTTCAGATTATACCCTGCATCTCATTTTCATCAGGTGCAGTGGAATGATCACTCAGAACTTCACATGTTTCCTGAGTATTGCTAGCATTTCCAGGAAGCTTTTTCAGTCTCTTGTTGAGTTTCCTCAGGGTTTCCAAAGAATGTTCAATTTTCACAAACCTGTCAATGATTTCCAGGCCGAATCCATAAGTTGGTTCATGCTGAATTGATTCTTGGATCTTCTTGTAAAGATCATCAACAGGAAGAATACTCGAGCTTTCACTCAACACCTTAGCACAGATCTTGACTAGCTCTTCTTCTATGTCATTCGTGCCATCGACCAATTGATCTCTTGATTCCCTCAATTTTCTGCAAGCTTCATTGAGAATCTTTATTCTGAATCTAATGGCTTTGGTTAGTTGAAAATGTTTGTCCCCATGTGGAATGATGCCTTCTTCGACCAAGATGTGGGATGGAACCTGTTTCAGCATTTGGAGAGCTTCAAAAGTTAACTCTAGGTTCCCGACTTCTGCTGAAAATTCATCATCCATTTTCTCTCCATCCTTCTTTATATCCTCTAAGGATTTGTAGACTTCCACGGTGTCCTCGATGACTTCTTTTCCTTGCAGGAGCAGCCTTTGGATCCATTCATCGACCGTTCTCCCCTTCTCATTAATCTTCTCGATCATGGGTACCGATGAGAAATCAAACCTGATAGGAGTAGAGGATGATGGTGTTGACTCAGGAGGCTTTGAGAGCTTGAGTAGTACTTTTGTCAGCTACTGTACTTTCTCTTTTAACTCATCTCTATTTGCCTTAGTTTCCTTTAGCTTCTGACACAACACATTCATGGCATCTTGTGTGTCCTGTTGTGCTCCCTCCATTGTTACTTTCCCTAGATCAACCCTTGTGATTTGATAATATGTGACCATTATATCATCCTTGGTTTTATCAGCCGCAGGAGTAGCAATTTCTACAAATTTATGCCCTGAGGCATCCACTGAAATCCTTGAAACTATTTTGGGTTTCTTGGCCGACTTGGTAGGAGTGACCTTGAGGGAACTGAAATCAAAGGCTGGTAATGGAACTACCACCTTCCTCTTCCTTGGAGTCTGATCTATTAACCATTGAGGTGTATTGGAAGAAGTTTCTCCCATTGTAGGTGTTACGGTCACATCCTCAGGTGGAGGAAGGTTAGCTTGTGGAGTGGTGACCACTGCAAGTGTAGTGTCCATGGTAATGGACTCAGGGAATGAAGGTGCAGAAGGAGGAGGCATATCCATGGTTAACTGGGGTCCAGTGGGGAGAGGTGAGAGGCCAGAGAAGATACTAGCCATGGCTGAGGAACTTGGTGAAGAAATCTGAGGCAAGGAAGGCTGAATGGGAGGAGGCAAGGATTCTGAAATTAGAGCTTGAGAGATAAGAGGAAGACTTACCTCTGATGAACTGTCAACCAAAAGAGGAATGGAAGGTTGAACAATCTCTTCTCCTGAAGGAGGATTTCCTTGTTCTGGTTGTGGAGGTGAATCAAGAACCTCAACTATTTGTGGGAGAGTGGCCACTGGTGTAGTTACTTGATCTTCTCCCTTTCTGACAAACTTGACCTTTATTGGCCTCTTTGAAGGGTACTTATCCTTTTCCCTTTTTCCCTTGGAGGGCCCCACTTCCAAAGTATCTAGCTTTGAAAAACTCCCTTATTTATAACTCATTCCCCAAGAAATGAGCCACGCCTTAGTACGGGCAAGAATTTGAGCAGCTCTCCCTGCAATAGAAGCTTTCTCAGCAATGGACCAATCAATGGCTGGGAATACATATCGGTCTTCATTTAACCCATCATACGAGGTGTCAAGGACACTCTCGTTATCCTGTGGTGCCCTCTGGGATGTCAGATAAATCTAGCATCTGGATTTCTTCAATTGTCAACCTGCTATTGTCCTTTCTTCGGATGGCAACTTCATCCTGAAGATCAACCCAAATATCTTCTATGTTGGGAACATGTAGATATAAAGTCCCATATGATTTAAGGACTCCTCGGAAATCAAATCCATCTCTGTGCTTCATGTGCTTCTTCAACTTGTCCTGAAGCTCGTGCACCACATTCTTAGCTTTAACCACTGTCGAGCATGTGTACCTTCCGATGGAAATAGGGAAGGATATGGCAGCCTTGTGTTTACTCTGTTGGAATTTGTGGAAATCCAACAATTGTCTTACCAACTCCATTAGGATCAGCTTATCACCTAGGAATCTAGGCAATCAGAAAGGATCACCTGGGTACATGACCACCCAAAGGTATGTGAACTTCTTGAACTGCAAGAAGATACAACCCCATTTTGATACTTCGGCCCATGCCTCATCAGAGACTCTTCTCTTTCTTAAATCAGGGTTCATCATGCAGATGTTCTCATAAAAGAAGGCATCATTCACTCTTCTGAATTGATCCTCGGACCCCTTCATTGTCAGCTGAGGGAAATACCGATATATATGTTCGGTTGACTTACTTCCCTTTGCATCCAACCCTGGATAATTCCTCATGCCGGCTGCTGCATAGGTGACATATGATGACATATAAAACTTTCCAGTAGTCAAGACTGTCTTCATCTGGGAATCAATCTCATTACTTATAAGACTACTCCAATCAATCCCTTGTTCATTCTTCTTTATAATGACCATGAATTGATACATCCACCCTTGGAAGTCTCTTGACTCAGGGAGTCCAAATACTCGACTCAACAGGGTGATGATGTCACTGATTTCAAGGATGAAATCACTCCTGGGGACAAACTTGGGAAACCTAGAGATGGCTGGCTTGGCCTTGATCAAGAACTTTTTATTCACATGCCTGATGCAATCTTCTTGATCTTTGTCCTAGAATTTTTTGTGCTGACTTAAGATCTACATCGACATATTCCTCAAAGTTGGGTAATCTTAAGAGGTCATCAAAGTAACCCCCGTCCAACTTCACTATGGTTTCTCCTGCTTGATTTTTCACTGAGCGGGAATCTGAGTCATAATTGGAAGCACAGGCCAAAATGAACTCGGGGCATTGAGCAGACATTGGGAATCCTACTGCAAGAGGGAGGCCACTGTTGGTTATTGACTTCATCCAGGGACTCTGAGAAGAATCATTGGTTCTGTTCCAAAATTCTTCCATGTCAATGTTACCAAGCTCCGTATCTCGGATGTCGTAATTGCAATCTATGTAGGAAGGGGATTCCATTTTTTGGTACTTGTATTTCATCTTTCCTGACCTATCTGACTTATCCTTAGATGATCCAGGATCCGACATGAGAAGTCCTGAAGAAAGAATGCCTAGATAACTCTTGTTTGAACAATCAGACTTGGAAGCTTGCTGAGCAACCCCACAGACCCGCCACACTAACCAGACTTTGAGACCTGTCAGACACTTGATGAAACCTGACACACTACAGAGTATATCAGAAACTAGGTTGTGTCAGACACTTCATGAAACCCAACACAAAGGTGGAAATTAGGAGATGTTAACAGTAAAACCCTATACGGAAGATGTTGACACTGAAAGACCGACACAAGCGGAAGTTGGAAGATGTCAAACAATCTGAGAAACCTGACACAAGTGGCAAAGTCAGATGATGCTGAGCACTTTGCAAAACCTGATATTGTTGTGGAAACCAAACAGTTTCGGACACCCTGTAAAACCTGAAACAAAGGTGTCGGGTTTTTGGGATGTCAGAACAGGTAAAATTTCCTCTAAGCTTATAAGTTAGGTTTTATAGATTATTCTCAAAAATTAAAAGAATATACCCATGGAATAAAATAAGAAAACACCCTAAGGATGAGTTTTCAAACAAGGGGTTTCATGGAAATTCAACAGAAAATGAAGAAAACAACCCTAAACCCTAAACCCAGAGGAAAAAAAAAAAAGAAGGAGAAAAACCGAAAGAACACTTCAAAAACAAACCCAAAGATCACAAAATGATAAGAAGAGAAAAATACCTTCAAGAAATTTGAAAAATGATCAAAAGATGAATCACGAAATTGTTCGAGAAGTTTAGTCGGGGTTGGAGGTCGAAGGAGCATGTACGAAAAATCCACGCAGCAAAAATATGTCAGGTAGAAATGACATGTAAAATTGGACTATTTATAAAACCCTAGCATTTATTACACCTCCTCTGACACGTGTGCCAACTAACCGACAACTCAGCATTAATGCCATGTCATCATGCTTAGCACTTCCGAAAACCCGAAACAAAGGTTTTCTTAACAAATCAGGTTTCGGGAACCAACCAACATGAAGCATGTAAAAGACATGTTTGGATGCTATCAGGTTCTGAAAACCTGACACAAAGGATCATTTCAGGTTTTGGGTTTCGGGAATCAAGCAACATGTAACATGTTTTTTGTAAGGTATGTTCCGATGCTCCCGTGTTCCGAAAACCCGATACACTGGCATGTAATCAGGTTTTGGGTTTCGGAAGACACTTGACATGAAGCATGTAAAAGACATGTTTGCATGTGATGGAAACCTGAAAACCTGAAAATCTCCTTCAAAGGGCATTTTTAGGAGGTTTTGTCAAAAAAATTCTATGGTTATCTCAATTTTAGCTAGAATCACTAAATGGTATCTAGATCAGGCAGCCTAAAGTCATATTTTGTGACAACCATAGCACCATCCAGATATGTAAGAATCTGGTTCTTCATCAGAGGACCAAACACATTGACATCCACATGTACTTAATTCGGGAGCTCATTCATGAACACGTCATTGATTTGATATTCTGCTAGTTTTCATAGTAGGTTGTTGACATCTTCACCAAACCTTTCACTGAGAGAAAGTTCATTCATCGACGAGCTCTTCTTGGGGTGCGGTCTACATCAAAATATTCTTCATCTTTAGGGGGATCCTTCTAGGCCCTTCACTTCTTCATGTCTCTCTTTTGGGGGAGTTTTTCCCACTGGGTTTTCTCCTTCTACTCTATCTTATGAGAGATTACATTATACATGGGTATCTCATTAGGCTTTGTTGTTAGGACCCACTTTTATTTTTCACTTCCCACCTAAGTTGTGCTTATGGGGGGTGTTAATATAGGATTTATTTTCCTCACTTTATTTGTATTATCCTACTTGGGATATTCCACCTCACTTGGAGTTTCCCTACACTAATGAGATATGATTTATTAGGTGTACTCTTGACTATTCTAGGTGTTAGTCACCACTTGACTATACTATTCTATGTGTGAGTTACCACTTGACTACACCATTCTAGTTGTTAGTTACCACTATTCTAGGTAGATATTTCCTTGATTCTAGGAGGAGGTTACACATTCACCTCTTATATATGTACATCTCTTGCATTATTCTATTTGATCGTATTGACTTGGAGCTATCTCTATGTTATTATAATTAACTTTTTTACATTTTTTGGATTTTTTGTTGTATTTTATGCTTTCATTTTTTTTTGTCTTGGAACAATTCACGTATCACATCATTCACCTATGCATTATTCAAACCAGTAGATCTTGAGTGCTTCTTCAATCTATGGGTCCTTCTTGTTTGCGGTTCTGGTTGTAGTTGTTGGTATGTTGTCTTGTTTTAGTATTACAATCATTTGCATGCCCTTTGAAATGGTTACACGATGCATGGTTGATGTTTGTTGATCCTCAGAGGTGTAATACATTATTGTTGTGCTTTAATGGTTCATGAGGAGACCTCAGTCCCTTTGCAGTATTCTACAAGAGGATTTGGATTTTTTTGGCTCTTTTTCTCAGGCTGGGAAATTTTGTCAGCCTCCTTCCAATGTGTGCAGGCTTGTATTTGTCCTCCTCAAGACCTTCTACATCAAACAAGGCAGAAATTTCTAGATTTGTAGTGTTTTTTCAGTATATGGAGGCTCCAATAGCAAACTACATCCCAATGAAACATTTTTATCCTCTAAAATTTTGAACCACAGTTGTAGCTTCTCTATGGCAGTGCCAACAACAATAAAAACAATAAATAAATTAGATATGCCACGTTTCTAGGCATACAATCTACATTCATGGCTTCCCTTGTGCATTTTTTGCTTGCATTGGGTATTTTTTGACTGTATTGGGCCCCAAATTGATGTTTTTATAGTTGGGATGTCCCCTCCAAGCATGGATTTGATCCTTTAAACCTGCACTCTCCTAAAACAATAGGTTTCTCCTCATCGCGGTGCCAAGTAAAGGCAACAAAATTAATATTTTTTACATTTTCTTGAACCTAAAACAACCCATATGCATTCTCTTATGGTGGACCCCACTTTGCTAAGGTGGACAATGTTTATAATTTCTAAATTTTCCTTTCAAATATTTTGAAATTTGGTATTTTCTAATTTTTTGAAAAAATAAGTCAATGTGATTGAAATTGCATTAAAGTGAATTTAAGTGGTTTTTTATACTTGTATCTTCATCTGACGAAGACAAAGTGTGAGGCCCGGGTTGGCAGGAGGCCAATTACTTCTTAAAAAATAAACCATTCTAATTTACATTCTGTGTCGATTCCAACGTGTGGCAGGAAGCATAGGTCCACCCTTGCCATAGAGGAATTTTTAAAGCTTTAACTATAGTTTTTATTAAAATAGGCTATTTTACGGGATTTTTTTTTAATATCTTGCAAACAGTAACTTGAAATTGAGTTTTGATTTTTGCAAAAGTGCATAAGTTTTCATTTCCCACGCCATGGACTTGTTTATTTTGTAAAACACACTAAGTTATAAAGTGCCACATTTTTTGGGGGGGTTGTCTATGTTTTGTCTTTATTGCACTAATTTTTCATTTGGACACATTCTCATTTGCCTCCTCATGAATTTTTCACACTTACAAACCTACAAAGACCTTCAACATGCTTAATTACATAACTACATCATCCATATACCTCTGAAGTACCTCTTCAAGCCATTAAACCTATTCAAGACATCATTCCACCTCATCAATGAGACCAACAAACTCAACTCAACACATAACACTACCAATCAACCTTCATGTTCCTTTCTCCTTTTGAAATCAATGAAACCTGTTGACATCAGTGAAAACACCAATTTCTAATAATCTCCCCCTTTTTCATTGATGGCAAACACATAATGCTCATTCTCTCAAGCCATCATCTCATTGTCCCCTTTTGACATTAATGACAAAGAAACATACCTACAACATCTTATTTCTCTTCTTCTGACATCACAATAGGGCTCACCATTTCATTTGAAACATAAAAAAAATCAAATAATGTCCATTTGACTTCTTCTCTATTTTGACTCTTGGAAACATTAGAGCAACACAGCGCCCCCTTAATAAATGCATACCTTCAAATAACCTACTTACCTACCTTTTGAGATGAGAACATACCTAATTGACTCCCCCTGATTCCTTGACACCACTAATCATTCTTATGAGGCCCAAAACACACCTTCTCAACTTTTCCCTATAGAATTTTCTTTCACCTCATCCACATCATTTCTTTACTCTTGTTCCACCTTATGATGAATTTTCCTTTTTCATGAAACTATGAATACCACATTGTGGTAGCATCTCCTTGCATTCTAGACACCTCAAAACTTATGAGACTGACTACATAGCCTCCTTATTCCTTCCTAAATAGGGTCAACACTACTCCCTCTGGAAATCATATCTTGAGCATCTGCATGATATTCTTAGCAGTCCTTTACTCAAACCTACTTGTCAAACAATTGATTTCCTCCAACTACCCATATATTACAATCATTCACCACTTCTTTGAGACTTATATGATAAAGGTCATCTAATGAATGCTTATAACAATACAAGATATAATGACATTTATCAAGCATTTTCATACCTTTAGCAAATGCCACTCACTAACAAGGAAATACCAATACTAACATTTAATACATCCTCCTTGTGTTCCATAAAAGCCTCCAAAATGGGCTTAGAAAACATGGATTGAGCACTTTTGCGTGATATGTAAGTAATCATCAAGAAGAGCAACCTATGCACTGTAACAATGATACCACTTACTTTGCAAAATGGGTAAAACTACCATGAATTTGGGGTGCTTCAAAAGGCATTTATAGCAAGGTGGAAGGATGTTCTATGAACTAACTAAAATGAAAGAACTTCATATGGATTCACATTATGTCTTCATGTCCATTTAAGATCATATAGGCTATAAGGTTCTATTTATAGCCAGGGAACCTTAACTTAGACTGAATTTAAAAATCATTGAGTCTTGGAAATGTGGAAAAGATTAGGTGAGTGGGGACCACGAAAATGGGTGAGGATTTGATCTTAGACTTGTATTAGATTACAAGACAATCCTGAGGTTTTACATTCTCCAAACCTTGTCTCTCTACTTGCTAGTGGTCTTCAGGATTTGACCTTCTTGGATTTTTAATGTCATGATTGTATAGACATGAAGAATAATGACATCTGGTAAGATTAGGTTATTTTTATATTTGAAATGGATATCTCTTACCTCTTCAAAATAGTTTCAAATTTTCATAAGCATGTATTTTTGTGGGAACATCTTGTCAACTAGGGGAATTCTCTTCTTCATGTTAGGATAGATGTCTGAAATATTGGGTTTTTACAATCTCCCCTCTTTGGATCACATTCTAACCATGACAGTTTTATTCCTCTTCAAATAAAGTAGACTTCATGTGGAAGAACTCAATAAAATTTTCTTAAGAAAAAAGGTTATATTGGTATAAATGTACCAATCTTTAGTTCAGAGAGTCACAGGTGACCTGAGTTACGGTGTCACTGGTATAAATCCATGACTCAAAATAAAATGAGTCAGATGTGATTATTGACCAAGACTGTTGATACCTTCTTGAGAGGGCTTTCAAGACCTGGATAGACTACTGACAGAGCTCTTCAAACCTTCCAAGATGACTTCAAGACTAAGAGGACGATAACCTCATGGAATGACTATTGAATGCAGATGAAAATGGACGCAAATTCAATCAGCTTCTTAAATTATATGATGAGTGGGAACACTAAATGTCATTTTCAGAGCTATAGGGAATGGATCATGATTCATGATTATGACTCAATACCTAAGAATGGTCTGAAGGACTATGGAGATATCAAGACCTTCCAAGGAATCCAATAAGAACAACATGAAGAGATAGGGGTGATCCTGCAACACCTCTTCATGAATCCACTCAAGAATACCCTAACTATATGACATAGTTAGATTGATGAATACCTCTATGAAACGTAGTAGAGATGTGCCAAATGACATGGGGATCTAAAAGATAAAACTTTAGGATGAATAAAAGTCCAAGACATTTTTGAAGCTATGATGATTGTATTCTTCAAGGATTCTTAAGAAGGAGAAACAAGGTGGGAGTCAGGGGGTGAAATCGACAAAAGATCTATCTAGGACTTATGCTTAGAATAGAAGAGAGAAAAAAAACAAACTTGAGCTCCCATGCCTTGATGATGAGGCCATAAATTGACCATAAATTACCATTATTTTGTCCTTCCAAGTTACCTTTGAAAGTAGATTTAAATGTAATCTAGAAACTTATAGTTTTATTAAGATAGAATATAGGATATATATATTATTCATTCTTTATAAATATTTTTTTATCTATTTTGTTGACTAATCCTATTGATTATTTGGGAAAAGATGCAAAGTCTTGTGTATGTAGGCCATAAAGGAAAGATAATGCTAGTATTGGGAAAACTAGAATTGATCATGAACAGTAAATTTAAAATCAAATCTGATTTCATATTTAGATTCCTCTCAAAAAATTATGCAAGTTCAAAAAATAATCATCTCAATCCGAGGTCGCATGCAAAAGTTATAGTTGTTTTGAGTTAGCTGTGGAACTCACAGAGTTAGTTCTAGAACTTGTAGGTTTAGTTCCAGAACTCACAGATTTAGTTCCAAAACTCACAGATTTAGTTCTAGAACTTGTATTAATTGAATTGAAAGTTAGTTCTGGAACTTTCAATTCGTGGAAAAATCAGATTTAGTTCCAGAACTTGCATAAAAGGAATGCCAACTTTAGTTCCAGAACTTGCATCAATAGAATGACAGTTTTTGAGGGATTGTGAAAACTCAGAGATTCCAATGGGAAATATGAGAGATTTTTTTATTCATATAAATTTGTTTAACAAAAACCTCATTCATATTTGTCTACAAGTTTTACCAATGAAGAGACTTTTAATTACAGTTCAAGGAAACGTGTATCAGATGAGCACTAAAAGTTCCATAAACAGAAACAAAAAATTCAAATGGAAAATATGAGAGAGGTTTTTGTTCATAGAAATATTTTTAACAAAAACCTCATTCATATTTATTACATGTTTTACCAATGAAGATATATCTAACTTTTAGTGAGCTGCAGTTCAAGGAAACGTGTATCAGACGAGCACTAAAAGTTCCATAAACAGAAACAAAAAATTCAAATGGAAAATTTGAGAGAGGTTTTTGTTCATAGAAGTGTGTTAAACAAAAAAATCATTCATATTTGCTACAAATTTTACCAATCAAGATACATCTAACTTTTAGTGAACTGCAGTATCGAGGAAAAAGCGTATCAAGCAAGCGTCAAAAGTTCCACAGTCAAAAACAACAAAGTCAAATGGAAAACCAGAGAAATGTATTTAGTAAAAATAATATTTTGAGAAAAATCCCCCTTCCAATAATGTAGAAGAATAAAATTATTATGATTCTAGTTACTGAAAAACAAGGAGAAGATTTGGGAGCAAATCTTCCTAAAATAAGTGAGATAAGATTTGAATTCAATAATATATCTCTCTCTATATATTTTGTGGAGATGGAGATCTTAGTTGCTAGGATTGTAATAAAGATAAGATCAGATTATATTTCCTAAAATAAGGATTTGGTTGGATGCACAAATCATAAATGTAACCTTCCACACTTAGATATGTAATTCTTTTCCCCAAGTAATCAAGATCTATTCTTTCTTTCAAATCTTTGGAAGTAAAGTTTTTATGAGAAGTTCTGAATTAAAATTATGAATTAAATCCTCTTCCAAGGAATGAGTCTGGCCAATCACTCCAAGGAAGATGGATCAATGTGTTAATGCTCATTTCTTTATTTCTGCAGTTTTCCTTTTGTTTTAATTTTCTATTTCTTTATGTTATGTAATTTCTTTTTGAACCTACAAGTTTTCCTTTCATCTTTCCTTTATTTTTTATGTTATGTAATTTCAATTTATGAAACAGGTGTGCCTTTATTTCCTTTATGTTTCTTTAGCAATTTCAATATGCAAGTGTGTTTCTTTCATGCAAACTTTATTTCTGCAAGTGTGCCTTTTAATTTCTGCAAGTGTGATTTATTTTATGCAAGTTTTGTTTGTGTTTAAAGGAGTTTCTTTCCAAGATCTTCTTCTCTTAATGCATACAGTCTTTGGACACCAACCCAGATTGACATTATTAATGGCGAGGATTGACGACCCTCATCACTTGATATGCTTTCTCTCATGTATTGTAGAATCCTGGAAATTCTTGTTTTACCTTGAGGGGACATGGATTAAAAAATTTGCAATATGACCAACATGATGACAGTTATAGCAAATAACTTCACTCTTACCTCTTGGCTGATATGAACTGAAACTTCTACCATGGTTCCATGAATCCTCATTCTTGGAGGACCTGCTACCACATTCCCAGTCTATAAGACTCAAAAAACCTTGCATGATACTAACAGTAACCATTAAAAGCACTCAACACACCTACATTGTATTGAGCTGAGAACACATGATTTGACTCCCCATGAGTCCTTGACCTACTTGCTAACATCACATCTCTTCAACCTAATAACTGATGCTTCTTGTTTAATAATAGTGACTAACCACAATCTCTAGTACTTGTAGTTACCATTTACCAATATGAGAATAACCAAGACTCCCCCTCAGACCAAACACCTTCAACATGAAACTCTTTGACTATACAACAAGATCCATATACATCCTTAGAACTCTCTCAATCATCTAAAGGCAAAACTTACCTTGCATATATATACTTCAGTAATTTCTTTCCCATATTCATTCAAGCTAAATAATACACAAAACATACCTGATTTAGCTCTTCCTCCTTAGACTTTAGGCTTGCAGTTACAATTTCTATTTGAGTTTCTAACTATTTGAATGTCTCATTGTAATCATGGGCGTAAATCCAATTTCTCTCTTTAAGAAGATGAACATTGTATTCATAGTCCTTAATTTGTGCCTTCAGTTTCTTGTTCTTTTTCTTTTCATGCTTCAACTCTTCTAGGAAAAACATCGACTCACTTTCAATTCCATATTCAACCTCTTCTTCATCTAAATCCACACATGAACCTCATTATATGAAACATTCATTTTTAGAGCTCACAACTCCTTTGGCCATGAATAGGGTTTCATTGCCAACATCATCATTATTAGAATCATAATTACTAGTTTCACTACTTACCTTAGATGAGCTAAAATATTCCTTAGAATATAGAATTATCTTGGAATTCTTCTTGATCTCAGAATTTAGGAACTTCTTTATTTTATCATACTTTTGGTACTTCTTATCATCATCATGAACTTCATCATTATCTTTACCCTTATGGTTGAGAGGAAACTTGATAGAAAAATTCTCTATCTCACCACAATTGAAGCACTTGAAGGGAAACTTACCCTTCTACTTAATTGAATCTCTCTTAAAATTCCTAGCAAACATAACAATCAATTCATCATCACTCAATATATTTATACCTTTTTACTTCCGTTTAGCTTTAAAGGTTACTTCCTTCTTGGGAGGTTTATCAACACATGTTCTCATCTCATAAATTGTCAATATACCATAGATTTCATCCATCTACAGAGTACTCAAGTTATTAGCTTCATCTATATTTGATACTTTAGGATCAAATTTAGGAGTGAGACATCTCAACACCTTTTGCACCATCGAATCTTCTTTCACTTTTTCTCCTAATCCTCTAACGGTATTGACCACGTCATCTACCCTGAGGAGAAATGTTACAATGGTTTCTTCTTCCTTCATCTTCAAAATTTCAAAATGACTCCTATAGTTTTGGACATTTGCTAAATTCACCTTAGTGTCACATTCATCAATGACCTATATCTTATCCCATATAGTCTTTTTCTGTAGAAAATTTCATTAGCTTGAAAAAATATGACTTTACCAAACCACACAAAATGTCATTCATTTATTTACAATTTTCATTACTTTCCTTCTTACCTACTATATTAACTGGAGGATTTTGAGGAATAATGTACCCATCTAAAACTAACTAAAAAATATCACATCCTAAGGACATTATATGGGTCTACATCTTGATCATCCAAAAATCATAATCTGTCTCATCAATCAAATTATCTTTGCTAGTAGAGGAACCACTTTGATGTTTATTCATATATATGCTTCAAAGGATCACTCAAGCTTGTTAAGTTTGCTTCAGAGGACCTGCTTTGATACCATTTTTTGGAAGTAAAATCAATGAGAGGGGGATGAATCAGTGAGAAATAAAATACTTTCAATCACTTAAACATTTACATCAATCAACCATTCAATTCAACTTAACCATAAAGCATGCATTCAACAAGAACATAACCATAGATGTGAAAATGAGAACACATGAACACTAGATATAAGAGGGAGACCATTACAGGGAAGAAATTGATCTGTAAACTTCTACTTTGGAAATCTAGGAAATCACACTATTATGTTGTTCTACTTTCAACTTTGGAAAATGAAAGATTGATTGAAGATTACAACTTTAGTGACTAATTATCTAGTGCTATAGAAAGGAAATTATAGAGAATAGGAAATAATTCAAACTCCAAACACCAACAATTTTATCTTGGAAACCTCCAATGGAGGAAAACCACTATGGAAGTGAAAAATGCTCTTTTCCCCCACTTTTATTGGTCAGATTAGGTAGAGAGGTAGCTATTTACAATATGTAGAAAATGCCCTTACAAAAATGTAAAACACACCTTTGCATTTACTTGGGCTGTTTCTACACTGGTTGGTCCTATCAATTCCAGGCAAGGAGAGCTGACAAATATTCCTCAAATGCTCTCATTGAACTTAATCCTTTGCTCATTGATCTCTTGCAATCAGAATAAAAGCACTTCTATTTGAGATCCTCCGAGGAGTTATATCCTTCAACAAACCTCCAAGGTAACGTTGTAGAAGTTAGCAGTAATTGGTTGGTTGCAGGCAAGAGACAGAATTGACCGTGCTTCTAACTCGTGTCTAGTGGAGCTCCATTCCTCATTGCCATCCCAAAGTGTCAAGACTGCCACCTTGAGTAGATCGCGTTATTCAGCACTGCGTCACCCTGTCTAGATAAACCATTCTGTCTAGAACCTCTAAGATATCCTCATTTTTATTGTTTCAAAGTGATTGATCTGGATCTTTATCTGCACTTGAAGCGATTTCTAGTGTCTCTAACAGGAAACTTCTGTATGTCATTGTGTTGTTTGTTGATCTGTAGAGGAAGAAAGAAGATTGAGGCTAAGGGGGCACTTCATTTGTTGTGAAGCCCAGCAGTATTGATTTAGCTGGGGGAGTAGCCTAGTGGACCACTCTGTGATACGTGCACTATAACCTTCGCAATGCCACTGGGTCTTCCGTCTCTTTATCTTCTCTATTTCGACCTAGCTGATGTATTGATTTAAGATCATTGAAATTTGGCTCTCCTCCTGTCCCACGTATGGCTCCTCTGCAAGATTACCTCAAGTATCTTTCACTCTTCCTCTACGTGAAACTTACTGCATGTTTATCATTTTTTAATCACTCCTAGCCATGCGCTTTAGTAGGTAGGAGCTTTTAAAAACTAATTATTCAAAATTTCGGCCATGCTACATGATCTGTGAGAAAACTCTAAACCTTACTTTTCCGACGTGCTAGTTAAGTCTGAAGAAGGTCCCATACTGTAGTGGATGTAGTTCTGCTTGATTGTCTGGGGAGCTCCTGAAATGGTTATGGAGTCACTATTCATCACAACAAATTTTCCTTTTATGTTGGATAATTACCATTGTGACTTGATATCTTTTGCTTCTCCTTAGGTAGACCGGTGTGAAAACGTGCAGTGAATGCACATAGGTCATGATGACATTGTTTGAATAAATAGCTCGAAGTGAAATGTGGGTGCTTCATGGAACGAGCATGATTTAGTGGTAAATGGCTTCCTCGACTAGCCTTTGAAGAGTTGACAAGAAATGCCTTATCCGAATGGTTTACCATGGTTACACGATGTGCACAAAATGATTTTGTGACGTCTTGCGAGCATTTGTCTTTTGTTAGCTATGACCAACTATCTCAAGGATACTCAATGACTTTTCCATAATAAGTTTGGTGTTGAGTCGTACCTTACCATTGCCTCCTTTGAGGAGTACATTGGGTGCAAGGATGTCACTTTGGATTCAACAACACTCATGAACGGCATTTGAATAAATCATCTCCCTCTTTGTGAACACAACTATCACTGACATACTTGCAAGGAATTCTGAATGGTTACATCGATGTGCATCAATTGGAATGATTTTGTGACGTCTAATGCGAGCAATGTCGTTGGTTAGCTATGACCAACTATCTCAAGGAAACTCAAAACTTTTCCATAAAAGTTTTGTGAGTGTAGTGCTACACCCCCTCTGAGGAGTACATCGTGCAATGGAGTCACTGGATGTGGATTCAACATACATTCTCATAGACGGCAAGTTGAATAAATCATCTCACTTTTTGCGTGATCAAATGTTGATTATGAATGCAAAATCGCCTAAAGCATTTACCTTAGTCTTCTTGATTTCGGATTCTAATATTGAAATTCTACTCATCTTCTCCTTACTCCTGTCATATGTTGGTGGTTGTGCATCCTAGCCTTTCATCTACATTTGAATATCATCTTCAATATCACCTCTCCTTTTGATTCTTAATGGCTATCATGGATATTCTTGGAATCCTTAGTTTGGTGTTCGGTGCAATTCCGGATGCAACTTCCAACATGTAGCATTAGTATGTACCATTTGATATCACAATTCTTGCCACAAAAATTCTTATGGATTTTTACAAACATATCAAAGTAGTGGCAGCATGTTTACCTTTCCATTTCCACTTACCTTTGATTACTTGTCAACTAAAAAAACCATTTGTTATTCTACCTGTTGATTTGTTGAAAAGCTTCTCCCTATTGGCTCTAGAGTTTCTCCTTACTTCTGAAACCTTATCATCAGATGTAGTATGCTTGTACATGAGCCTTATTGATATCTTTGGGCTTGGTGGAGATTAGATTGACCTCCGAAGGTGAGTGTGAAGTCCTCCCAAGTACTTAGGTCAAAATATCCTCATCCTCCAAGTCCATATTTAGCAACATGGCTACCTCCAAAACTCCATAGTGGTAGTCTTGCACACTTTGACCACTAACTTGTCTAAAATACTGCCATTTAATCATTTGGTCAGTCTTGTGGCCAATAGGATAGAAGTTAGCTCTAAGTAAATTCTTTAAAACCTTTCAAGATTTGGGGATAGGAAGTTTCTTCTTTCTCACAAGTGGCTAGATGGGTTTCCCACCAAACTAGAGCATGTCCCTCCATTCTGAGACGTGCAAAGGTGATCCTTTGTGCCTCAGTGACATTATGGACGCTAAAGTAGACTTCTAACTGTTTTAACCATTTATCAAGCAACTCTATGCATCTACTTGTCCTTCAAATATTTTAATTTCAACTTTCGTGTTCAACTTTAAAAGGAGTATGATCAGGATCTTACCTTCTCTCTTAAAATTGAAGTCTCTTCTTCATGCTCTTCCCCATTCTTCCTCATGGTGGCTCCTCCCTATGCCAAAATTTTCAGCTAAGCCTTGAACCACTGAGTTCCATGGAGTCCGTTGTTTAACTAAAGTTCATCTTCTGTATAATTGACAATCTCTTCTTAACTTCTAAACATCCTATCCATCCTGGTCTCCAGCATATTGATTCTACATATAAGGTTCTCTTCCTCCATTTGTCCTCGAATTCTCTGTTTCCACTTCTATGTATAAATTTCTAGATTATAAGGTAAAACCTCTTCACCTTTAGATCTTTTCACTATCATACAAATCCAAGAACTGAATACCACATCTCTTGGATATATTGTTAGCTCTGATACCAAAATGATCTGTAAACTCTTCTACTTTGGAATTATCTCACGAAATCACAAAATATTATGTTGTTCTACTTTGGATAAGAAATAGAAAATGAAGATGAGAATATTAGAGCTAGTGACCTAAATTATCTTATGCTTAGAATCCACAATTTATTAGAAATGGAAAGAATTAAACACATAAACACCAACAAATTTTATCCTGGAAACCTCCAGAGGAGGAAAACCAGTTGGAAGGGTAGAAAAAACTCTTTCTTCCCACTTTTATTGGCCAATTCAAATTATAACAAGTACAAACTTTATCAATAAGTAGAAAGGAAAGATAATATCTCACACTTCCTCTTCATATACTTGAATACTTTGTTTCAACTTTACTCCTTTCTTCTACAAACACAAATTCTCAGCACTGCATTAGAACTTCTTGCTCACTTGACTTTCATGAGTCTTTAATGATCAAAATTCTCTTCCATACCGACATGTATTTATATCCTTCTCCTATTCCCTCTCATGCACTAGAGAATGGAAAAAGGTCATGGAGGAGAAGAAGACATATAAACAACCTTCCAAATTCTGGGATTGTTCATTTCAAATCCATTTCCCTCAATTTTCTGATTGAAAGTGAGTCATGACCGCCACCTTGAGCAGACTTGATATTGGTCCATATTAGGACCGTTGCCCTGGTACGGGTTAGTGGTTACTGTACGATGGAAAAGTGACATGCGAGCATGGGAATCTACAAGTACCTCTTCCTCGTACCGACCTCCCGAGGTCATGCGAGATAGCCGGTGAATGTTGAATATGAATGGATACAGACAAGCTAATCGGGTAATCTTATATCCTCAATACACAATAATGGAATCTGTGAATCTAAGGCAAAGAAGGCCCTCCTAACCTGAATTGGTGTAATGGATCGTTCGGATATAATAGCTGTTCGGAGGCTCCAATCAATGTCGAGCTCTGCCGAGATCCTATTTCTTGGTTGTTGGATACGTGGGAAGTGACCTGTGGGAGCTTCGTATATATCTCTAGACAAGGTCATGAAAATGGTGATAGGAGGCTTAGTGGATTTGTAGTGAACTATGGGTGGTTTTCTGGTCTAGCCCAGAAAATATTAGATTGATTGGCTTCTATGTTTAAAATGGAGAACTGTGTATGATATCTGGTGGGAGTGGTGAGGATCTAAATACAACGTTCATAAACTGGTGTCAATGCTTAATTGATTTGTAGGCCTGTTGGGTTGTGGGACTTGGGGATCACAACCATGAGTTCGTGGTTGTTGTGGACCTGTTATGGTCATGTGAAGAATCAATCCCTTCTTCCGACTATCCAGTAATCATATGCCTTTTCAGCCTCTATGTTTAGAACTAGAAGTTGTATAATTTTCTCAGAATACCTTACAGGTGTTCTGGCAACTTGAATGCGTAAGCTAGTATCTATGTCAATGAGGAGGTCTCCTGCGTCAGGTTGTGGAACTAAAGGATGCAACCAAATGCTTGTTCTCTTTCGAATCCTTGTATGGTCATTCGGGTATTTTATCAAGGCAATCTATAGTTAGGATGATTTGACCAAAATGTGTATGCCTTGTCGTCTTCGATATTTAATCCTCTCTCAGTTGTTCACTAATTGCTTGTAGGTTTGTCGTTGCTCGAAAGACTTGTATCCTAAGGTCTTGATCTATATCAGCTAATGTTGTGGGTAGATTTGGTTGAGGCACTATTGGTTCAAATATATATTCTCTAGGCTCTCTAGGTCTTGTGATTGTCATACAAAATGATTCAACTTTTAACTAAAATTAATAAACTAATTACGAAAGAAGTATTTACACTATGCAAGCATTCTTCTATTTTTGTATTTTCGATGATGACGTATTTTAATGAAATTAAAGAGCAGCTATTCTAGTATATTTAGAAAAATGGACAACTAATCTAGTAACAGAATTAAAACAAACAAAGTAGCCTGGTGTGGCTATTTGCCTGTGCAGTTGTGATTTTATCCTAAATATCTAAGCAACTAATTATTTTAAATTGAAAGACTCTCGATCCTACCTCAGAAGTGAGGAATGAATCATAGTTTCTCAGAAACTATCAATCCCCACAGCTTCCCTGGCGATATCGAGAGTGAATTTTGACTGAAATAAAATAATTCACTACTCTATTTGATATGTTGTAACTAGAACTTTGATAGCTCAAACCTGGTTTACAGAACAGTGGTAAATCCAGTTGTGTGTGATTTGTCCCCTCAGTGTGATCTCCTCATTCCTTCGTGTTCTCGTGAATCCAGAAAAGCGTGTATATGATAGTATCAACAGAAAGATGGTATCGAACAATGGTAGCTTTGGATATAGACCGAATACAATGCGAGTAGGAGAGGGATAGTGCAAGTGAACAGAGCTTGACTATGCAATTCCTAGCGGGATTTATTGTGGGAATACAACACAAATGTACCGAGAGTTTTAGAATCTATCCTTTGTGACAAAACAAAACCTACAACTTTAATGGATTCTAATCTAGAAATGAAACTATTTATGCTAAACTGATTGTATGGAACAACAATGGAAACAAGACTGAAACAAGAAGATCAAATGACCTCTAAACAACAAAGGAAGACAACAATGGATGCAAAACATGAAACTATGATAGAATTCTAAGCAAGAAATTCAAAGACTGAAATAATAGAATTGAGAAGGTGAGGGGCCATTTGTTTGAAAACAAGCTGGCTATTTATAGCAAATGCATTTACCAGAGGGTAACTCCCAATTGAACTCTTTTACTATAAACAAAGGGAAAACACTATTACCAGGGAACCAAAAACATTAATGCAAGCCAAAGTGGTTGAAGAAAGTGGGTAGAAATTGAAGATTTACATTTGACGCGATTGTCAGAAGAATCTGGAAAATGTGCGTACAGGACCGCCGCCCTGTGCAGGGCGGCGGTTACGAGACCGCCGCCCTGTCCTAGGTGGCGGTCAGGGCGGTGGTTTCGTCACTGAAGACCAAAATGAAAGGAAAAAAGGGGGCAGAGGGCAAAACAAAGCATGCGGAGGTCAAGCGAGGCATGCGGGATACAAACGTATACTTGGCGAGCTTTTCTGGATCCTAAACACCTTGCGAGGAGACCTGTATCATCATTGGGGTATGTGTAACATCGTTCCGGCGGTGCAGTACCCTACAATTTTGGGTACGTACATATTGCCCCAATGGAGAAGTGTCTTAGCCATGAAGAGGTGTAAAATGGTGGATCTAAGTATGGCAGTCCCGAAATGGGGAGTTAGGAGTTATACCTAGTTACACATCCTATGTGCTGGAAAGTCGCCATCCAAGATCCCACTATCTGCAAAATGAAAAAGGGGACTCAAGTGCAGATAGATAAAATAAATTGAGAAATAAAACAAAATTGATATGAAATGAGGACTTACCATCTACACGGGGTTTAGAACTTACCAATCGGTGCTCCAACCCTTGCGAAAGACATTCAAAATCAATTTTGATAAGCTATATATATATAATGAACTCATTTTACTATTCATTTGCGCAGATTGATTTGATAGTTTTTGAGCTTTGGGACCCACGGTGACGGTTTTCGATGAGAGTATAGTCAAAACATTATGGACTGACATAGCGATCATGCCTCCGAGAATTGGAACATCGACCCGCGAAGTCTCAGGTTATTTCTTCTCGATTTATTGTTTTTGAACCTAAAATGTGGAAATGATGAAATTTTGTCTTAGGGAGGGTATTTTTGGGGGGTATTTTTGAAAATACTAGTTTTAAATGTGTCATCTAGGGGGGGCGCCCATAAAGTATCCATTTCCTTTTTTAGTTAAAATGGTGTCCATTTGAATTTGTTTTTAGGTGTTTTTTAGGGTTTTGAGTCTGTTTTGTTTGCAGGACAAGACCACCGCCCTGTGCAAATAAACGGGACCCCTGCCTTGAAGGCAGTGGTTACGGAACCGCCGCTCTGCACAGGGAAGCGGTTCATGACAGAAAGCATGAAAACAATGATTTTACTTGACTTATTTTTGCATTTTTAGCACTTTTACATGTTTTCAATAGTTTTTCAATTGGATTTTGATACTAACTTACTTATTTTTTGTGTTTTTGGGTGTATGCAGAAGAAGGAGGAGTATATTAGATGGAGCTAGAGAGGGAGTGTGATTGGCTCCCAGCAGTGTTAGAGGCACTCACCTAGGCAGAGTGAGATACTCTTCAACTGGCATTTAAATTTTTGCATTTCAGGTCCCTCACGTTGCACCTATTAGTCACATACTATGTGACTTATTTTCATACTGGGATGCGGATAGAAGAACACTTTTGATTGCCAGGAGTTAATAATGAGTGGACCATCACCTTAGTCAGGATGTTTACAATATACTGTTGGGGTTTTGATCCTTGTCGACATTTATCCTATTCTCTTAAGATAAATGTATCAAGATCTCAGGTGGAGAAGTAGGGTCCATCCTTAAATATGCAAGATTGAGTAAATTGTATATGGTAATCGAAGAAGGGAGTGAAGGTCTGCTCCATTATTGACATCAGTACATTTTGTGCTTCACAAAATTCTAGGAATCATGGGAATCCTTGCGTTCGAGACCCATTGGGGAAAAGGGAGGGGACACCCTCTTATATTGATGGGCATTATTACATAAGATTGAGGGCCATGGACTGATTACGCTAATAGTGGATTTCTTATCCTCGGGAGATACCATGATGGATAAGCCTAGAGTCTGTACAAGGAAAAAGCCACCTTCCCTAATTTAGCATGAATTTGGTGAGAATATACTCCATATGTTAAGTGGTAATGGGAGGTCCGGATAGAAGATAAGGGTGCCGTCTTAGAGCGCCGCCAATAAGTGGATGTCATTGACCATTCAAAGACAATGGAAGAATGTTTATCAGGCCATTTGTACAGAGTTATGGGGAGATGTTACAATTTCATGTTACATTATTTCTTGTAGATATTGCAGACATGTCAGGGTTTACATGATTAGGGGAATAGGGAAGATATTTTGTAAGAGTACCTGTTTGTTGAGTGAGGTTTCCATACATCCACCACATGTAAATTTGCAAGTGTATCAAAATTCTAAGAGCTCGGGGACCCATCTAGAGGATGAAGGTTTATCATGTTACCTCGGTGCCTACAGATACACCAGAGAGGTATGGAATATGATTGCTCAGAGTCTTGTCTTGCACCTATACTTAGGATAAGATGATAACCTGGAAGTTATGCCCATTCAATCGATTGGGCACAGTGACCACCTCTCCGATTGCCAGGAGTTCCCTAGGTAGTGAGTGGTCCATCACATTGGAGGATGTTTAGTGTGTAAAGGAGGCCATCACATAAAGACTGTCTTAAGACAGAAGTATCCAAGAGGTCATTGTACAAAGTTTATGGGCCATACTTGGGAGATGAATCAAATGGAGTGCAGAGATGGGTAGACTCGAGTTTCATGTTAATAGTTAATTCAGGACTCTGATCATACAGAGTCAGACATTCTGTGCTTATCAAAGTCATCATGGGCATCCTTGCATCCATTGTTGGGACAAGGGAGGGGAGGCCAACTATTGTTGGGCCATTATTGAATAGATTGAGGGCCATGGAGTCTACGCTTGGTGAAGACATCCTCTTTTACCTACCATGATTTTGTATAGGGTAGTCTTATTTAGGGACAGTCACTGAGCCAAATGACTCTTGTCATGAGTTGGGTGTATGAGCATATCAATCAGTATGGGAGAGGTGTAGAGGTTAGAGGATTCAGGGCCATCAGGACATCGAGGTGGATAGGGATGACTAGTTCTTAGAGCATCTCACCAGTAGTGGCCTCCTTTGACCACTGCAGATATGGAGGCCACTCCTTATCAAGCCATGGCAGGGGTATGGGGAGAGGAGACTGTTACATTGATTGCTTTGTCAGACTACCAGCCAGTTGGTAGACAAGGCGGGGAAGTTGGAGATCCACCCCTTTGATAGAGTACCACAACAGTTCAAGCCTCCCCTATATTGACATGCTTCCTCTGGTGGGACCAGTGTATAGATCTATTCGTGAGGCTCAGGGAGGTCCTAGAGGTGGGGTTGGACTATTGATTACTCCTGGTGACCATTGCGGCCAGGAGGGTGGTACTAATGCTCGAGGGAGAGCCGGTGCTCCTTGGCACCTTTAATTCAGATTACTGGTCCCACCCATAGCAGTGATGAGCCCATTGACGTGGACTTCAAGTCTGAGGAGTTCACTGGGGGAGAAACAAAAGGAGACAGAGGAGATGGAGATCAGTGGGATGGGTAGGGGAGATGATAGTGATCCTGAGTGGCATGACACTCAGGAGATCCTACGGGCCGAGAGGGTGGAGCGGAGCGTAGAGAGGGTGACTCTGGTCTCAAAGGAGTTGCTCTCTCAGGACTTAGGTGGAGATGGTGAGTCCATTACAGGCCATCACATTGCCCCAGACATGGGAGAGGGACACCAGTCAGTGGCGGCATCAGTGGTAGGCGCGGATCCTAGAGATCCTTCTTGGAGGCTCAGAGATCCGAGTGAGTTGTCACTCTTCTCTTGACATTTGTTTTAGTTAGAATTGTCTTAGTTGTTATTTCTTTTTGTTTTGTTTACTCTTGGTTTTATCTTTGATCATTTTCTAACTTGTTTTCTCCTTTACATTCAACGAATGTTGATGAGTGGCGAGACTTGATTCACCGAGTATGCACAGATACCTTTCTTCTCCCCTTGGAGAAGACTCGTGCTGAGCTTTCTGTGGATGTGGGGGAGCCTTCAGCAGCCGGTAGGCATACTGATGTTTTTGCCTCTGTCTGGCATGTGGCAAAGATCATGACTTCTCTCAAGAATGCTGAGGTAGTTGGATATAGGATGGCTGAGCGCTTGATGAGGAGGAGTCATTCTCATAGCGAGACGAGTAGCTACTGGTCGTGATTATGGATGCGAGCCCTCAGTGCATTCGGAGCATGGCATAGCCGGAGTCCTAGACGTGGTCGCGTGCCCCCTAAGGGATCCCATAGGGATTGAGAGGCCACTTTTGTAGTATTTTGTCAGATATTTATATGAGTGTTTTTGTACTTTTTGGGCTCATTGAGCGTTTTGACCATGCCTAGTGCATGATGGCATTGTATATGAAACTTGCCCCTCCAAGCTATATATATATATATTATATATATATATATATATATATATATATATCTTTTTGGATCTAGACTCTTGGTGCCTAGAATTTTGTGACTTGTTTCCACATGTGTACTTAGATGTTTTTAGAGTATTTGTTTTCATGCTTTTTCAGTATGTATGCAATGGATGACAAATGATAACAAATGTTGAACAGAATGTTTTACTTTGTATATTTTTGTAATGCTGATATGAGATGATACTAAACATATGGTAGCTTTGAACTTTTAACCTCTTTGGGAAATATTTGTAATTTCTTCTTATGTTGGCAAAACGTGATGAATGTATAGTGATAAAGAGATGAATTTTCCCCATTCCCAACTCCACGCAACTAGTAAGATGCGAGGGCTCAACACCAAGGGTTAGGAAGGGCACAAATTGTATGAGTTTGACTGAATGGAATGATGAGAGACAGACAAACCAGTAATAGAAACCAAACTTAGACCTACACACCTACCCTACTCAGAACTACCACCAAGCTTAGAAGGCCACTTACTTTCTAGTTTATCTAGACTTAGATTTATAAATGGCAACCTGGTTGACAAAATCTGGTTTTGAGGATTTGATCTCTTTGGAATTTGGATATTTGTTTTCTCTTAATAGAATTTGATTTGTGCTTCTAGCATACCAAGATTTGTTAATTTGTGTGAATGGACCCCCCACACCCTGCCTCATGCCACTAGTAAGAAGCATGGGTTTGTCACCAAAGGCAAGATATAGGTGAGTAAGGGCACTTCTTTCCTTTCCCAACCTCACACCACTAGTAAGAGATGTGGGCTTATCACCGAAGGTTGATGGGGCAAAGAAGTGTGTAAAATAAAATATTTTGTTTGCTTAGTGCTTTTGATTCCATTTGATTTTGACATTTCTGATCTATGACTTTGGGATATCCTTTCTTTCAAAGAGATTTAAGAGGGATAGATGTGACACCAAGAAGCTTCTAGAACAGACCGTAGGTAAGGACAACTTCACCTAGTAGAAAGAAAGAGCAAAACCAAGTATGCAGGCCTTGGTATGGTTTTCGTCAATACTTGTCTGTCAAACTTGATGAGAAGATTTGAAAATACTTGATGATGTTTGAAGAGATGTGTTTTGAATGCTTTTGCCAATATTTTCAGAAATTTGTAACAGATTGCTTAAGAGTAAGCTCCTGGACTACAATTTTTATGAAATGAGTGGACAGAATGAAACAACTAAATGACTAATGCAATGTAGGTAGCTATAATGTACAAGTGGTGATTCTGATGTCTTTATGCGTAAAACCGTTTAAGATGCAAGGAATTGATAGTTTCACTGAATTCCTCACCTTCTAGTGTGCACAAAAGATACGCACCATTTCCGTAGTCCTTCATGACTCGGTATGGGCCCAACCACTTGGGCCAGAACTTCCTTCCTTCACTAGTTTTCTTATCGATCTGGTTGTCTAGTCTTAGAACTAGATCTCCCTCATATATTTCTCGCTCATAGACTTTTTTGTTATACTACCGGCACATCCGGTCAGCATAGGCTCTGTGCCTTTGTTCGGCATTTAGCCTGGCCTCGTCAAGGCTTTCCAGTTGAGAGAGGCGTGCCTCCCTATAAGCTTCTTCATCCAAAATCCCTTGTAATGAGATGCGGAGACTGGGTATTTCAACCTCAAGCGGGAGAACTGCTTCTGCCCCAAATACCAATGAGAAAGGGGTTGCTCCTGTTGGTGTTCTTATTGAGGTTCGATGGGCCCACAAGGCCGGATATAGTTTTAAATGCCAATCTTGCTTGTTCTCCTTGACTGTTTTGAGGAGAATAGCCTTTAATGTTTTGTTTGTCGCTTCGGCCTGCCCATTGGCTTGAGGGTAGTAAAGAGAGGCCGTGTGATGGTTTATCTTGAATTTGCTACATAACTCACAGACTTCATCATTTTTAAAGGACGTGCCATTATCTGAGATAATGACTTGTGGGACACCATACCTGCAAATAATTTGGTTCAGAATGAATTTGGCAATTACCGAACCTGGTACTGTGGTGAGAGGCATGGCCTCCACCCATTTGGTAAAATATTTTGTGGCTGTAATTATAAAATTATGGCCATCGGTTGATGAGGGAGAGAATTTCCCTATCAAGTCCAGACCCCACGTGGAGAAGGGCCATGGGGTCGCTATTGGTTGCAGGGATTGTGCTGGCATGTGAATCTCGTGAGAGAATTCTTGGCATTTGTGGCACTTACGTACAAATTCCACTGCGTCATGCTCGAGAGTGGGCCAAAAATAGCCCATCCGATGTATTTTGTGAGCAGTGGCATGACCACCGAAGTGGCCTCCACATATCCCACTGTGGGATTCATGAAGAATCTTCTTGGATTCTTCTGTGTCGACGCATCTTAGAAGCATGTCGTCGAAGGCTTTACGATAGAGTACCTGTTCTAAAACAACATATTTAGTGGTAATAATGCGTAACCGCCTTCTTTGTTGTGATGTGGCACCTTCCGGGTATGTGTGGTCTATGATAAAATTGATGATATCAGTGTACCAGGGACATGTAGAGATGGGGGGCCTGGTTTTGATGAAGTATACACACTCATCAGGAAAGTCCAGATTTACCAGATTGCCTCCATCTAGTGGATTGTCAGCTAACCAATCTGCAATGATTTGTCCCTTAATGGATTTTTGGTTTACGAATGTCAACTCAAATTTTCCCATTAAGGTTATGAAACGTCCAGCCTTTTTAGATAAAGACCCTTGCGTGAGAAATGTTCGTAAATGATCTGTCTTTACAATGACCCTTGTTTCTTGGTTTAACATGTAATGTCTTAAACGTTTTGTTGCAAAGACTATGGCAAGGCATTCTCTCTCTACCTGTGTGTAAATGTTTCATAATCGAGCAACGTTCGGCTAATGAAATAGACCGCACGTTCTCATTTATCATTGTCTTCTTGAGCCAGCATGCAGGCTAGCGAGACATGAGTGGCTCGTGAGTATAGGATCAAAGGGTGGTCTGGTTTGGGAGGCATTAGCGTGGGTGGAGACAACAAGAAGTGTTTAACTGCTTCAAAGGCCTCGTTGCATTCTTCAGTCCAATCAATGTTATAATCTTTCTTTAATAGATTGTTGATTGGATGAATGGACAAAACTTAAATCTGGGATGAACCTTCGGATTGCACCGAGTTTCCCAAGAAATGACCTGATTCCAGACTCGTCCGATGGTGGGATCATTTTGAGAACAGCCCGTATTTTGGCTGGATCAACATCAATCCCTCGTGAAGATATAATGTAGCCCAGAAGTTTTCCTCCTGTCACACCAAACACGCACTTCTCTGGGTTTAATGTGACGCCATATTCAATTAATCGTGAGAGGATGATACGGAGCACTTCTGGATGATCACAACATTTCTTGGCCTTGGCCAACAAGTCATCCACATAGGATTCCACAATTTTATGGATAAGATCATGGAATATATATGTCATTGCCCACTGATATGTAGCGCCGGCGTTCTTAAGACCAAATGGCATGACAACGTAGCAATAAGTTCCCCAGGGAGTTATGAATGTAGTTTTGGCTTGATCCTGTTCAGATATTTTAATCTGATTATACCCTGAGAACCCATCCATGAGGGACAATAGTTCAAATCCAGCTGTTGCATCAACGATAACGTCAATGGATGGTAATGGGAAGTCATCCTTGGGACAAGCTTTGTTAATATCCTGAAAATCTATGCAAATGTGTATCTTCCCATTCTTTTTTAGAACAGGGATGATATTAGATACCCATTGTGAATAGTCAATGGGCTTGATGAATCCCACTTGGAGAAGTTTTATTACTTCCTCTTTTACCATGAGAGCCACTTTTGGCTTCATTGGTCTTGACTTCTGTTTAATTGGTTTTGCATCTGGTTTAGTGACAAGATTATGTACCGCGACATGTGGTGCGATGCGTGTCATTTCTTTATAGTTAAATGTGAAAGCCTTTTGATGTTCTTTGAGGATTTGGGTGTGTATTTCTATCTCCTCTGGAGTTAACGAGGATCCCAACTTCAAAATTTTTGGTTCTTCCTCCGTTCCAATGTTTATGTCAATGGTTTCTTCTATTAAAGAAGCATTACCTTCTTCAAATTCAGGTGGGGCTGGAGGTAGTTCCAAGCTTTCTCCATTTTCTATCTCGTAGATATCGAGATCCTTCTGTGGAGGAGACTCTACCATGGGATTTCCAAAATAGGAAGAGGAATGTGGTATTAGGGAAATATCAACTATACGGTGAGCAAGGTGTAGCTCCGCATAGGCGTTTAGATATTCGAGAGTGACTCTATCATCGTCAAAGTGATCCATGATAGAAAAATCATCCTCAGCTTCTCCATGAGTCAGGAGTGAGTTTGTTGATATTTTACGCACTAATGGTTCGGTACGAAGTGATACTGTGAAATTTGTATCTTCCAACTCACTGTTTGGAGTGAAACGGGAAGCTGAGGTTGCTATTGAGTCTGCGAGAAGGTTCTTCTCTCGTGGGATTGCTTCAATTGATATGAAGTTAAATCCCTTGCTTAGATCTAATACTGTTGTTTTATAGAGTTGTAAATGCTCAGCCCTAGTTTCATATACCTCGGAGACTTGGTTTGCAACTAGTTGCGAGTCTCCTAGCACTCTAATGTCATCGACACCCATTCTTTTGGCTAGGATGAGGCCAAGGAGGAGAGCTTCGTACTCAGCCCCATTGTTTGTACATTCAAAGTTTAATTTAAAGGTGAAAGGTAGGATCTTTCCCTCAGGTGAAGTAAAGATTACTCCCGCCCCAGCTCCAAAGTGACATCTAGCTCCATCGAAGTGGAGAGTCCAATACTTGCTTGGAAAAATGGATGTTGGGATATCTGTCGTATCTATTTCTTTTGCTTCGGTTACTTCTACCATAAAAACTTTGTCTGATGGAAGAGAAGCAATTCCCAGGGTGTGTCCCATACCCATAGAATCAAATGGTAGGAGAATAGGTAAGTCTTTCTCTAGCAACTCGACAATTTTTGTGGTAGTCCCTAGTGACACTATTTTTATAACATTGGTCTCATTTTTGAGTGCTGGAATGTCCTCGGCTGGATTTGTAATTTCTAACTCTGTGGTGGGTATCAACTCTTCTTTTGGTTTTGAATTAGTTGGTTTGATGAGTTGATTTGTTGGGAGTTCAAACTCGGAGTGAATGACTGGTCTTTTCTTCAAATCAGCTAGGTGTATATCAAAGGGTTTTGGGTCACCTTGTGCCACAAATATTTTCCCTAAGTGTAGAAATATTATTTCTTGTAATAACGTGGAAGGGATTGCCTTCATGCGGTGTATCCATGGCCGACCGAGGATCATATTATAGTTGGTTTCCTGATCTATAATATAAAACTCGGTGAGGACCGTCTTGGGTCCTAAAGTGACTGGTAAAACTATGGTTCCAATCAAAGTGGCCTTGAGGCTATCATATCCTCTTAGCGTATTTCATGTTGTGGAACAGTTTGTCTCTCCATATCCTAACTTTTGAAGAAAAGTGAAGGGGACTATGTTAACTGCTGCCCCATCATCAACCATTGCACGTTTAACATAATTATTGTAAACCCATACTTGTAAATGTAAAGTTGGGTCACCTCTTCATGCAATCTCAGCGTCTGTTGGCATTTTTCTTATATCAAATATAAATTCAGTATCCCTATCTGGCTGCCCCGGAGGATAAACGTCAAAGTCTACATGGTTTACTTGTGTTTCCGGAGGAGGAGTGATGTTGATTAAATGACCAAGGCCTAATGCTTCTAAGAGGGCAGCCCTGTGGGTGGGAGAGTTCTTTAACAAATCCAAAAAGGAGATGTGAGAGAAGGTTTTAGTTAAATCATTAATTAAATCATAGGTGCCTATGGGTTTTACCAATGTTTGTTGACTATTGTCTGGTTCCAATGGATAACTTGGAGTAGGTTGAGAAGAATAATCCTGTGTTCTTGTTATGGTTTCTACGAGTAGCTCGGTTTCTAACTCTACCAAACCAACTATCTTAGTTTGTGGTTGAGTTCCTAGTTGGGGTGCGACTGGTGGATTTAATGAAGTTGAAGCTTCATGATCATTGTTTCCTGTTATAACACCCTTGTTTGTTCCGTTAGGATCTAGCCTGTTATTGTTAGAATGGTTTGGGAGTGGATCATTAAAGATCTTGAGGGGTGCATTTTGAGGGGAAATTACCCCTGTATAAGTGTTTGGCATGGGTACTACAGAATTTGCTAAAAACATATCTATAAAGAGTTGTTTTTGATCTTCTGGCAAATGCTGCATGAATTTATTGTAGTCACGACAAGTCCTAGTATCGTGGCCTTGAATCTTGTGGAAGCCACAATACAAATTGGGATTATAATTTCGAGGCTGTTGATTTAAAACCTGTTGTGGCCCAAAATTCTGATAAGGTTGCTGGTTGTTAGAGTTAAAATTTTGAGGTTGTTGCCTTTGGTTTTGACTCTGATATCCAGTTGGGTTTTGATTTGGACCTTGTGTTTGGATTTTTCGTTGTTGTTGTTGTTGTTGTTTCCATGGTGGATGATTAAAATCCACTGCGTTGATTGTTGGAGTAAAATTGTTATTTCGCTGATTATTAACAGGTGGCGAAATGTTTACAACGTTTTCCCTTTTAACTTGGTCAGTTACTCCATCTGTTGTAACTCTGCGGTTCTTGTTAAGGATCTTAGGTCCTTGATTAGCATTCCTGGTATTAGGATAGGCCGCGGTGTTTTGATTGGGAGTGGTTAATTTCCCATTTGTCCCATATGTCTTACGACCACTATCTATCACTGCTTGGTCGATTCGGAGAGCACTCTCGAGTACTTCATCATAAGTTCTTAGTGGGAACTTTTGGACTTCTTCCTTTATCTCTCTATTGAGAGAATTAAGGAATAAATCACATAGTTCCATTTGATCCATGTTTGGAGCACTTGCTGATGAGTAGAGAACCGTATGCCATCTTTGAATAAAATGAGCAGTGGATTCATTATGTTCTTGTTTAATATGCAAGAACTCCCTGATTCCCGTTCTTAACAATTTGTTCATGTCAAAAGCTTTGATGAACTCTGACACGAGTTGTTTAAATGAGTGTATCGAGGCTTCAGGTATTCTGTAATACCAATCAAGGGCAATACCTTCTAAGGTCTTAGGGAATATTTTAGCAACAACCCCGTCCCAAGGGAGTAACTCCCGTATGGCTGTGGCATAGGCCTTAATGTGTGCATTTGGATCCCCTTCCCCTTTATATTTGGGTAAATCAGGAAGAGGTCTTGGAAGCATAACACTTCGTATGGTGAAGTCTAGGGGCTCTTTTAAATATTCTGAATAAGTCCCTACTGCATAGGCCTCGACCATCGATGGTGCTTGTTGAGGGGGTGGAGGTGGAATGGGTTGTTGATATGGCATAGCATATGTGTTTGTAGGGACATAAGGGAATCCCTGTGGTTGAACGAACATCCCGGGAGAAGAGAACATGTCTCCTTGTGGTGACTTTGAATAAATGTTTAAGTAAGGAGGAGCATTGTTCTGGTATGGGTTGTTTGGTGCCAAGCCGGGAGGTGTCATGTTTTCAACTGGAGCGGTTTGAAAATGTGGTCCTAGTTGGTGTTTGTTGTGGGTAATTATAGGATGTTGAGGAGGCATGCCTAACATGCCTGTTCCTGTAAGGAGGTCAACCTGACTGGGGTGATGTGGAGGGTTGGGTATTCCTACTTGCCCAAAATATGAATTTTGGTTTGCTTGAGCAAGTTCCAGCCCTCTAACCTTTTCAACTAAGGCTGAAATGACCTCTATTGGTGAAGACACAGTGCTTTGCCTTAATGGTGTTTGTTGTATACCTTGAGGTTGTAAAGGGGTGTGATACCCTGCTATGAATTGATCATTACCCTGCCAAGCTTCACCGAGGGTATTTCCCATAGGTGGAGGAATGGGGGTGTTTTCCTGGAATAGGGTATCAGATTGTATTTGTAAACTCCCTATAGGTGGATACATATTTTGGAAATGTTGTTCACTTTTAGCAAAGCGTGCTAAGTACTCCTCATCCAAAAAGGGGAGTGGATCTGACTGTCTACTGATCTGTGGTCTGAACAAGACCTGAGGAGATGAAGTGGATTCTCCAGTAAATGTCATATTATTAGAGCCTGAGGGCTCTGGCTGTTGTGTTTGTGCAAGCTGATCAAACTCCTCAATTCGGAATGAAGAACTTGAGCTAGTTCTTTGAGGGGGAGTTTGAGATGACAAGTAATTACTTGAATAGTTATCAGCCCATGCAGAAAGCGAGGGTGATGGTTGTCTATTTGTTTGACTATAGTTTACTTCGAGACCTAAGAGAGGTCTGCCATATGCATCGTATCCTGACATATTCAGGGGGTATATGAATACCCACAGAATAATGGGAAAGAGCGAAGGTGGATGAAAGAAATGAAAAATAAAAGAGGAAGAACTGTTTGTTTCACGTTGGGTTCACCAATTTTGTATGATGGAAAAGTGACATGCGAGCATGGGAATCTACAAGTACCTCTTCCTCGTACCCGACCTCCCGAGGTCATGCCGAGACAGCCGGTGAATGTTGAATATGAATGGATACAGACAAGCTAATCGGGTAATCTTATATCCTCAATACGCAATAATGGAATCTGTGAATCTAAGGCAAAGAAGGCCCTCCTAACCTGAATTGGTGTAATGGTTCGTTCAGATATAATGGCTGTTCGGAGGCTCCAATCAATGTCGAGCTCTACCGAGATCCTGTTTCTTGGTTGTTGGATACGTGGGAAGTGACCTGTGGGAGCTTCGTATATATCTCCAGACAAGGTCATGAAAATGGTGATAGGAGGCTTAGTGGATTTGTAGTGAACTATGGGTGGTTTTCTGGTCTAGCCCAGAAAATATTAGATTGATTGGCTTCTATATTTAATACGGAGAACTACGTGATGATATCTGGCGGGAGTGGTGAGGATCTAAATACCAGCGTTCGTAAACCGGTGTCAATACTTAATTGATTTGCAGGCCCGTTGGGTTGTGGGACTTGGGGATCACAACCATGAGTTCATGGTTGTTGTGGACCTGTTATGGTCATGTGAAGAATCAATCCCTTCTTCCAACTATCCAGTAATCATATGCCTTTTCAGCCTCTATGTTTAGAACTAGAAGTTGTATAATTTTCTCAGAATACCTTACAGGTGTTCTGGCAACTTGAATGCGTAAGCTAGTATCTATGTCAATGAGGAGGTCTCCTGCGTCAGGTTGTGGAACTAAAGGATCACAACCAAATGCTTGTTCTCTTTCGAATCCTTGTACAGTCATTTGGATATTTTATCAAGGCAGTCTATAGTTAGGATGATTTGACCAAAATGTGTATGCCTTGTCGTCTTCGATATTTAATCCTCTCAGTTGTTCACTAATTGCTTGTAGGTTTGTTGTTGCTCGAAAGACCTGTATCCTAAGGTCTTGATCTATATCAGCTAATGTTGTGGGTAGATTTGGTTGAGGCACTATGGGTTCAAATATATATTCTCTAGGCTCTCTAGGTCCTGTGATTGTCATACAAAATGATTCAACTTTTAACTAAAATTAATAAACTGATTATGAAAGAAGTATTTACACTATGCAAGCATTCTTCTATTTTTGTATTTTTGATGACGTATTTTGATGAAATTAAAGAGCAGCTACTCTAGTATATTTAGAAAATGGAACAACTAATCTAGTAACATAATTAAAACAAACAAAGTAGCCTGGTGTGGCTATTTTCCTGTGCAGTTGTGATTTTATCCTAAATATCTAAGCAACTAATTATTTTGAATTGAAAGACTCTCGATCCTACCTCAGAAGTGAGGAATGAATCACAGTTTCTCAGAAACTATCAATCCCCACAGCTTCCCTGGTGATATCGAGAGTGAACTTTTAACTGAAATAAAATAATTCACTACTCTATTTGATATGTTGTAACTAGAACTTTGATAGCTCAAACCTGGCTTTTACAGAACAGTGGTAAATCCAGTTGTGTGTGATTTCATCCCCTCAGTGTGATCTCCTCGTTCCTTCGTGTTCTCATGAATCCAGAAAAGTGTGTATATGATAGTATCAACAGAAGATGGTATTCAAACAATGGCAGCTTTGGATATAGACCGAATACAATGCGAGTAGGAGAGGGATAGCGCAAGTGAACAGAGCTTGACTATGCAATTCCTAGCGGGATTTATTGTGGGAATACAACGCAAATGTACCGAGAGTTTTAGAATCTATCCTTGTGACAAAACAAAAACCTACAACTTTAATGGATTCTAATCTAGAAATGAAACTATTCTATGCTAAACTGACTTGCATGGCACAACAATGGAAGCAAGACTGAAACAAGAAGATTGAATGACTTCTAAACAACAAAGGAAAACCAATAATGGATGCAAAACATGAAACTAGATAGAATTCTAAGCAAGAAATTCAAAGACTGAATAAGAGAATTGAGAAGGTGAGGGGCCATTTGTTTGAAAACAAGCTGGCTATTTATAGAAAATGCATTTACCAGAGGGTAACTCCCAATTGAACTCTTTTACTATAAACAAAGGGAAAACACTATTACCAGGGAACCAAAAACATTAATGCAAGCCAAAGTGGTTGAAGAAAGCATGTGAAATTGAAGATTTATGTTTGACGCGATCGTCGGAAGAATCTGGAAAATGCGTACAGGACCGCCGCCCTGTGCAGGGTGGCGGTTACGGGACCGCCTGTCCTGGGCGGCAGGTCATGGGACCACCACCAAGGCAGGGTGGCAGTTTCGTCACTGAAGACAAAATGCAAGGAAAAAGGGGGGCAGAGGGAAAAACAAAGCATGCGGAGGCCGAGCGGGGCATGCGGGATACAAACGTATACCTGGCGAGCTTTTCTGGATTCTGAACACCTTGCAAGGAGACCTGTATCATCATTGGGGTATGTGTAACATCGTTCCGGTGGTGTAGTACCCTACAATTTCTGTTCAAAATTGTCAAGACTGCCGCCTTAAGCAGACTAGTGGTTTTAGGACTGTTGTCCTAACTAGGTGGAGGTTATAGGACCACTTCTCTAAATGCCAGCCATTATGTAACCACCGCTCTACACAGAGTGGAAGTTCTGTCTAGAACCTCGGTTTACCTCATTTTTCTTCATTTTCTTAATTCTCCTTCTTGGTGCTGATAGAAATGATGAAGTGGAGTGTTTTTTTGGATCCCTATGGATCGGAAACCCAACTAAAACAAATCTCTATTACATAAATGAATCAAATTATTTGAGCACCAACCCAATAAGGAGCATCAACCCCTAAGTTTAGTGAGGCACTAACCCAACAACGAGCACCAACCCATAGATTTTGTAGAGAACCAACCCTCTTCTAACTCGCATCCATTCGTGCTCCATTTCTCTTTTCTGTTCAAAAGTGTCAAGACTGCCGCCTTAAGCAGACCAGTGGTTTTAGGACCGCTACCCTATCTAGGTAGAGGTTATAGGACCACTTCTCTGCATGGCAGCAGTTCTGTAACCGCCGCTCTACACAGAGTGGCAGTTCTATCTAGAACCTCGGTTTACCTCATTTTTCTTCATTTTCTTTAATTCTCCTTCTTGGTGCTGATAGAAATGATGAAGTGGAGTGTTTTTCTGGATCCCTATGGACCAGAAACCCAACTAAAACAAATCTCTATTACATAAATGAATCAAATTATTTGAGCACCAACCCAATAATGAGCATTAACCCCTAAGTTTAGTGAGGCACTAACCCAACAACGAGCATCAACCCCTAAGTTTGGTGAGGCACTAACCCAACAACAAGCACCAACTCATAGATTTCATAGAGAACCAACCCTACATGGAGGAACTAACCCCCTATATGATTTAGCACCAACTCAACCACCTAATTTTTTTTTCACCTCTTGAATGTTTCCACAACAACTGATGATGAAACTCTTTTGTCTTTCCTTTCTTCTATCTTCCTTAAATCTGCCCTCTAGGATTTTTCACTCAGGAATTTCTTCAACAAGCTTATTAGGTTATTTGACCTTGAACGCCATATGATCACCACCAATTATATCTTCATAAAATCCTCTATACATTATCTTAATGGTCACAAATACCTTATACATCTCCAAAACCTTCCCTTTTACTCATTTTTTCTCATACTCACTCAACCCCTACAAATAGGCCTAAAAACATTCTTATATACATGAATTGAGAATCAAATACATCTAGGCCAGACTTAATAGGTAAAAAATCATTATAAATACATTGATACATCATAAAAATATCATTCATACACCTCTTAGGGTCAGAAATAGCATAGGAAGACTCAAGTTCTCTATTAGGACCTAGTGAGGCATAGTACACTCAAACTGCTCTCTTGCCAAAGCCAAGTATTATTGAGATAACATGACCTTAACTAGACATATGAAACCAATTATAAATGTTTTATAATCCTCCTAGATTCCTCATTTAATCTTTAATCATCATGCATCATCATCTCATGCTATGAAGCCACTCACTAGAACAACTCTCCTCACTAGGTATGTGACCTACAAAACCAGTCCTCAAACATGAAGCTAAAACACTCATAAAATCACCTCAACCATGAAATTATGACACATGGATAGAAATATCATGACCTCTGGGTCATCACAAAATTCTTGTGGTATCATCACTTGGACTGTAAGTTCCCAAGAACACATATGTAACAAGGTCACCAAAAACTGTCATTTCACTCTAAAAACTAGTCTTGTAAGATAGACTTCCGCAAACCTCCAAAGGGATTAAAATTGATCTAAAACCACTCCATACATGTAGTATTAATTCCAATATTCTTTTAACATCAATTTATTCAACAGTTCCAATGTAAAACCTGGGAGAATATCAACTTCTTCATAAACTTATAATTTATTGTGGTGTAAACACACTATCAAGACACCTAAATGCCACCTGGAGAAATATGGATGAGTTTTCTACAACCTCCAATCATCACACTTAGTAAACCAATTTGATCTAGTCAAATTTGAGAAATATCTTCTCCATCTCTACCTAACTAGGGTTTAAGGAGGGTTTTAGACCACCTTACCTTATTAACGATTATTCATAACACCTTAATCCACAAACTAATGTTTGAAAAATTTAAATAAGACCCTTCCCCAACTACCATGAGGATATTGGACTACAATGTAGACTTTAGATGTGCCAACGAGCATCAACAATCCATTTTCAGCTTGGTTTCTCAATTATAATAACTCGATAGAGGCAAAAACACAATATCATGCTAAATCTCAAAAATTAGCACCATAAAATTCACTCACACTTCTATAAAAACCTACTACACATTTCCCAATTCTCACCTTTGAACCTCCATGTTGAAATATGTCCAACATATCTCATTAGACCACCTAAGGCTTAAGACAAGGTCCAATGCAGACCTAGAAAACATGTCTAAACCCAAAATACACACTCTAAGACACTTGTGAGTTTATATAAACTTCATCCTCATGATCTACATGCTCTCACCATTCATAACCAGCTCCTACATACTTTAGAACCACCATGACATACCTCATCTTATAGACTAGGCCTCCTAAGTAGGCATCTTGATCATGTTTGCACCATCAATGTTGACCACCTCATGACTATGTCACAATTACACACCTACAGGTACTTTCAACATGCTTCATGATATCACTACAACATCCATATACCTCTTCAATACCTCTGTAAGCCACTAAACCTACTCAAGACATCATGCCATCTCATCAATGAGACCAAGCAACTCAGCTCAACACATGACACTACCAATCAAGCTTCATGTTCCTTTCTCCTTTTGACATCACTGACACCTATTGACATCAATGAAAAAACAAATTTACAATAGAGGGTCACTTAATTGATTAATAAATGATGTTAGAAATGGAGTCATTGAGCCTTGTAAAAATGTGTAATTTTTTTAATTCTATCTTGGGTTGAGTTTAGATTGGTATACTAAATATATAAATCATGTGAAATAGGCACAAATATACTCATCATGATGTTGGCGTGTTACTTTTAAATTCTCAAAAGCATAATGGGTATTTGGAATGTATTTGAAATGACTAAAGAGTAGATATTTCAATATTATATAACTATCAATGGGCATACTAGGTAAACCATATCAATGTCATGTTATTGATAGTTTATATGGGAAGGCCTTAATAAAACCCTTAAATTGTTGTGTATATATAACAATAAGAATCTTGAAAAATGATGAATTTGTTGGGAAGGATACTATTTTCCTATAAATAATATAAAATTATTCATATGAAATCCCTATGAGAATGTAACATTATAAATGTTACATAATATTGGTTACTTAGAAACATGGTTGATATCAACCAAAATTATGAATGAATTGGAAGATAATAATAGGTGCCTAAATTAACTTTGCAACTTCCCTATGAAGTACATAATGTATTTTAATTGCTCGGTTGGGATGCTAACAAATTTATAATATATGCCACATGGTGGGGTAGGCCTAGGAGGCTCACTACAAGGATTATGAGGAAGGGATGAAATACTGTCAAATGAATCAAATATGTATCATAATGATAAGACGTGTTTATATTTTGTCATAACAAATAATTGTTTGATCTAACACATTGTGATTTTTCAAATTGGAGGCGACATTATTATTAATAGAAGAAATCTGTATAAAAATACTATTGTTGTCATTTACATTAAGACAATTTCAATTATTTCCAAATGAAGCATTATGACTATTTACATTTATATCCATAACATAATTTTTTAGGAAAACTTAATATAATCAAATATGATAAAGATATGGATTCATTGGTATATTTTGCATCCCAACTAGAAGGGTTATTATACTTTTAGAGATATTAAACATCTAAGAGAGGTGGGGATAGTGTACATGCTTATGGATATTTTAAGAGTGTTAATTCGGCTTGTGGTTCATTTAAAAATATTTTGAAGAGGGCACCTTTTTTAGTGGTTTCCCTATAAGGTATGAGAGACATAGTTAAATTGTAAAGTAGGTATGTAAAACCTAATATGAGAAGGGGTATTATCATAGAACTATATCTAAAATCTAAAATCATAGGAAAAAAAAACTAATGGTGATGCATGGAGCCCTAGGTCAATGTGATTAAATAAGAAAGTGGGTTCACCAAAATGTAATGTAAATATTTGTGATAATATAATCAATATACTAAATAATATGTGTAAAGATGAAATAAAATTAGATTATAGTAAATTATGATAAGAATATAGATCCTAAATCATGTCCAAATTAAAATGACAATTTGTAATAGAATAGGTGAGCTAACTAAATAAATTACGAAGTAGGGTTATAGAGGATTGCATCAATTTTATACCAAAACAAGGTGGTAGTGATATTAAAGTGTGTAGGAGGGCTATGTAGATTGATAAAGTTGTTCTAAAATTATGAAGGTATGAAATTATAAGTATGGTGAACTCACTTATATTAGAAAAATTCACTCGAATGACATTTTATTTTATGGACAAGTGACAAGATTGTTCTCTGGGGCACTAATCTATATTTTTCCTTTTGCATAGTATTCATTTTTATTTTTAGGAAAATCATCATGTATTTGGTTTCTTATGATCTCACATATATAGTTGATTTAAGGATTCTTTTCTATCAAAAGGTATCATTTTCCTTTTCTTGAGAACCTAAAAAATGGGTTATTCCAAAATGGTTAAGCTTCTTCAATCCCCCACTATGTTAATATCTTCCTACATATCACTATTCAAATATGCCTCCAAATAATTTAGTTCTTCCTCCTTGTAGGCGTGTGAGAGCATGTAATAATCAAAGCAATTCAAATTTTCATTGTCCATGACCCAATGGCACAATAGGTAATGTATGCAATGAATATGTTTCATATTTGTAAATAAGTGTAATCAACTATATGCTTGAATGTGCAAGATATTTTGGATAGTTGGCTAGTGTATTGATCTTGGACTGAATCTTCCCCCTCTCTAATTTATTTATTGATGTGTTTATATAGTGATAATACCTCTATTTTGGAACCTTTTAGTCTATAAACAAATTGAATTTTAAATCAAATGACCAAAATGACTAACATGAAGATATTTTTGGGGGGAAATTTTAAACAAAAATAAAGGGAGAATGAAGTTGGCTAAGCAAAAAAAAATCCATTAGGATAAAATTTTCAAAAACGGTCAACTATGTCTCTAACATAGAAGATTGAGCCCATATCAAAACCACGAGGTGGGAGTTCTTAGAAAGCATAAGAAAATAGATAATTGATGTCTAGAGAAAATATGTTTAAGAGGTGTTACAAAATAATTTGATTCAAGTGGAAGTGTTGACATGGACATTAATCCCAATCATTTAAGTCAAATAACCATATACGCACAAAATCATCTAAGATCCATTATAAAAATGGATTGTGTCATATTAATTTATGTACAACAACTCAAATCAAATCCAAACTAACCCCATTTAGGTCAAAAAGTGAGGAGATGGGATTTTTAAGGAAAAATTAATAATATTTCTATCACAGATGCTTAACCCAAGATTTAAATTAAAGGCCACACAATTAACTCTCGCTTCCTATAGGGGTTCCTTTGCAATAACTAGAGAAATCGCTAGCAGGTTATAATAGAAGACTTACTATAACCATGAATAGTTAACTATACCGATACTATGTTTGCATATATGAAAGGGAATGGGAAAGTTCACTTATTACACTAAATGTGTTTTCTAATGATATTTAAGTTTGATAGTGTTGTACAACCCACTATTTTTATACCTTGTGTATTATTTTTGAGTCTACATATCTACTAAAATAATGGCGCATGTTTATCTGTATATTATAATACTATAGAGTTTAATTGATTTGAAATTATAAATTTGATGTACTTTTGATTGTAAAAAGGAAGTATCAAATTAAATTTGATAGTGATTTAATTGTCATCTGGAAAAATTTCCCCCTTGTTTGGATAATTCAATCAAAAAATTATAATATATTATCCATAATGTAAAGTGTGGAGCCCATTATTTTTTACCAAATATATTATTTTGATCCCAACATAGTGGTGTAGGTAGTTTGATGTCATATATCACAAATCAATGTGAAATGAAAAATAAAGTAATGGTGTTATTAATCAATGTGGCATGTGTAGAAACCAAAAAATTGTGTCATGAGACTGATATCTCTCAGTGTTTTTATATGATAGTGTTTTATATTTTAATATTTTTTGGATTTCAATTTTTTTGTTTTAGAGTCTCCTTGTTTCAAGTATTGATTTTCAAGCTTCATGTTTCTTTTTTTGTTCTTCTAGAATATGTTCTTCAAGTATTGAATTCATGGTTTGAGTTTCAAGAATAATTTATATTGATCCTTTTATGTGTTTTCGAGGTTTTTCGAGTTTGGGTTTTGATGTTTCCTAGCTTTTATTTTCAAGATTTTGTATTTGATATTTTTTAGTTTGAGATTATTGAGTTTATAATGTTAGGACTTTTTTTCTCATGTTTTTATTGTTATTAGGTTCTTAAGGATTTCAAGTTTAATGTTCTAATTTTTAGGTTTTGATTTTAGGGTTTCAAGGGTGTTTTATAGCAAAATAATTTTCTTATTATCAAGGTTTCTTGGTTCATGGGTTCAAGCTTTAGGGTTTTCTAGTTTATGGCTTTCATGTTTCAAATTATTTATAGTTTTCAAGTTTATATATTTCAAGATTCAAAATTCAAGGTTTTAGGATTTCATATTTTGGTTTTTGATGTGTTTTTTAGGTCTTTGAGTTCAAGTATTTGTCATTTTTTTCAGATTTTTAAGTATCAATGTTTTAAGGTTTTTATTTTTGGGGTCTTTGAGTTTCATTTTTTCATGGATTTGGGGTTTTGGGTTTTCTAGGTTATGGATTTCGTGTTTCAGATTATTTATAGTTTTCAAGTTTATATATTTCATGATTAAAAATTCAAGGTTTTAGGATTTCATATTTTGGTTTTTGATGTGTTTTTTTAGGTCTTTGAGTTCGAGTATTTGTCATGTTTTTCAGTGTTTTAAGTATCAATGTTTAAAGGTTTTTAGTTTTGGGGTCTTTGAGTTTCATATTTTTTGGGTCTCTGGTTTCAAGTTTCTGGATCACTTTGTATCACTCAATTTTTTTGTATTTTCAAGTTCAAGATTTTTGAGTTAGGAATTTTGGGATCTATACGTTTGCATATCCAATCTTTGGAATTCATGTTTCAAGGTTTTAGAGTTTTTCAAGTTAAAGGATTCTGAGTATTGACATTCATGTTTTGGTGTTTACTAATATTTCATGTTTTTGAGTTTGGAGCTTTCATTTTTCAACTTTCAAAAGGATTTTATATCAATGTACTTTTTTTGGGTTTTTAAGTTCAAGGGTTTTTGGTTTCAGGTTTTTTGGGTTATGGGTTTCATGTTTCAAATTTTTAGGTTTGAATTTTTTGAGATACAAGTTTTTATGTTTTTCTTTTTGGGTTTACAGTTTTGTATTTTAGATTTTAGGTTTTAGCGTTTCCACATTTTTGGGTTTCAAGTTTCAAATAAGATAGTCACACTTTGTATCAATCTACTTTTCATGTTTTAATATTTTAGGGTTCAAGGTTTTGAAGTTTCAGGATTAGGGGTTTTCGAGTTTTGGATTTTATGTTGTATAAAGTATTTGGGTTTAGGCATTTCGAGTTTCAATTTGGGTCTTTCTTGTTTTTCTTGTTTCTTATGTATAAAATTTGGGGTTTCCAGGTATTAATTTTCAGGGTTTTTAGGTTTTGATTTTCAATTTTTAGGTTTCAAGTATGTTTTATATAGATTTCATTTTCATGTTTATAGGATTTTTTCTAGAATTAATATTTTTAGGATCAATGTTTGGGTTTTGGGTTTTTGAGTTTATTGGTATTGGTTCAGAATTTTTTGAGGTTTGGATCTTTCAGAAATCAAGGTTTTTATATTTTTTGTTTCGAGTCTCAAGTTTTTGTTTGGGTCAAGGAATTTTTAGTTCAAGTTTTGGGTTTCGACATTTTTTGGTTTTATGTTTCAAGCTTCAAATAAGATGGTCGTGTTTTATATCAGTCTACTTTTACATGTTTTTGATTTTGGGGTTATGGATATTGGGTTTTGAGATTCTCGAGTTTATGTCTTCAAGTTTTGAATAAGATACAAACATTTAATAGCAATTTACTTTTTTGTTTTTCCATGGTTTTATGCTCATTTTTGGAAAAAAATCAAGTTTTGTATTTTGTGTTTTGGGGCTTTCAAATTTTATTGCTTTCGAAATTCTTTTTTTTTGCCTGCCACATATTACGAATATAACATAACTTTATACTTTTGAACTCATCAACTTATGTGTATGCTTGCACCTTGGTGTGCTATTACTAGTCATACCTACCAATAGGATATGCTTCTAAAAATCATTATATGCGTAAACTTATATGAGATGAAAATAAGTTTTGGAGATAATTTTTTTTATAATATTTGTTGTCATAGACGGAACATAACACTATTAAAAAGTTGTAATATGATTAACTATTTCAAACTATTTATTTCATGGTTCGACTTCAATAGTTTTTCTAAACTATAATTTTAGAGGCCTAAATAGACCTACCATTCTACTCAACAATAATCATGTGTTGTAAGAAGAAAAGTCTAAATAACTTAACTTTTTATTTTATGTATTATCACATTCTTCTTTTACAAATACATATTTAAAATATATTTGAATAGACTACTCAATAATCACATGTTATAGAAGAAAAGTCTCCATAACTTAACTTTTATTTTATGTATTATCACATTCTTCTTTTACAAATACATATTTTTAAAATATACTTTTCTTACCCTCCCATATTTTTAACTAAAATGAGGGGATTGTATTTACATTTTCAAGTGAAAGCAACCCTCTCATATGCACCCTTCATTCCAAAACAAAAAAGAATTACACAACTTTAATATCATAAATAATTTAGTGCCTGAAATTTTAAAACCTTCGAGAACTAAAAAAAAGAAGTGCACGAAAAAGGAAAAAGTTGTTTGATTTGATCTTGTTAATTATTATCACGGCGTATTTGTAAAGTCACTAAAAGAATGTGTATCCATGGCATCTTAACGTTAGGTATTACATGTTCCTTCCGATTTGTTTGTTCGCACTTTACCAAAAAGGAAAAAATGAATATAACCTACACCTCCCACAGGTGTTTATGATAAGTAAAGATTTGCTAGAGAATATATGCACCTTGTTGATGCATTCTGCTTGTGTTCATTAGAGCTTTTTAATTATGTTACCCCTTTTACTTTAACGCACAATTTGATGTGATTGTTGCATGCCAAAAAACAAATCTTTGAATTGAATTGTTTTTTCAAAATTGAAGGATAAATATTCTTGTTTCTTTTGAATTTTTAATTGATTGCATATATAATTTTAATTTTGTTTGTTTTTTATTTTATTTTATCTTTTTTGATGATTTGAAAGGACGGGAGGATTTAACATCATTGAGGGATTTAAACCCATAATCAATTTATTATTAAAAATTAATAAGTATCTATTTTATTAAATTTACATGAATCTTATAGCTATTTTTATATACAAATATTTATCTCATTTTATATATTAATGAATGACAATGCACCAATTAAATTATACAACCCTCACAATCAGGTTTGGAATTTCAAAATATCATTGTCTGTCAAATCAAATTTCGTTATTTTTAGCATTTTTAGATCTTAACAAATGACAATGCATCGATTAAATTATACAACCGTTACAATCAGATTTAAAATTTCCAATTATTAGTACCTGTCAAATCAAAATTTGTTGACCGCTTAACTCTTTCAAATTCCAATATTTTATATATGGTTTGCTTACATATATATATATATATATATATATATATATATATATATATATATATATTCAACCTGTCATTGTTTATGGTTTTTTAAATTTTATATCAATAATATACAGTTAAAATCACAAAAAAAACGGCCCACAACGCATCAATTTCCAAGCCTCCTTACAACAAAACTAATTACCAACATACAGTTAAAAAATAATTTGTACTTACCAACATGAAGCATCTATTTATTTTTTTAGAAAAGTACATAGACATAATGATGAGTTAGTGACCTTTATTGCAATTAGAGAAATCTTGCTCTCCAAAGGTAACGAATTTGATACCCTACAAAAGATATCTTAATTTAAACATGGATCACTTATTCATGTTTTTACATGTCAAACATTTGGTATGATACATCTGTAAACATAGATTTCTTCTACCTTTGGCAAAAAAATAAACTCTATATGCAGAATAAAACCAAGTTGAAAGGAAACTTCCCTAGGAATTGCTTTGTACTTATATACGTTTTGAACATATAATTAAAACCCCTTTAGATTTAAAGGTTATATTTCAACAACCATGAGTGATGTTCACTAGAATGCATGTTACGATCCATTCAATGTTGGCCCCATTCAATATACCAATGTATATTCTTACCTTTTGATTATTGACTACACGCACAAAATTCTTGATTCCATCTTTTAAGATGTGTCTAGGCCTAATTTGTGTTAGGTTATCTGTCAATTAAAGGACACTCAAATGCATTAATTCAAAAGCCGCAATCAATTTGAACCTAACATTGAATTCTAAGGTAAAGTTATGTTTAGAGTTTAAACCCCCTGTTAGATGTAACTTGGTATTGCAGTTTAGGATACTCATTTGTAATTTGGATGTAAATAAAGAGATACAACTATTATCAATTTATCCCATTTGAAATTTAGTACGGAATCATTCTACAAAATAAATATATTTGTCTTAAAAGAAGCCCTAACTTTTGGCTTGAAATTCATATCAACAGTTTATTTCTTGCATTTTAAATTTACCTTGAATAAGTCATACATGAACATTCATCGTAGAGATTTTTAAATAATAAAACCTGTATGTAGAATCCAAAGCATTTTTATGGGATGCATTTACAAATTCATATTCTTTATCAAGCAGGTTTTATTTATAGCATCCCAAATTAATAATAAAGGCAACTACATTTGTGAATGACATGGTTGAAAATTTTATAATGTTAACTTAATAATATACAAGTATTGATCCTGACAAGATCCCACAAGGAAAACAACTTGTCCATGTAGTTTAACATTAGTGGCATATAAAGATTGGATAATTGTAAAAAAAATCCACATTAGAAACATGATTCCAACAAAAATTTAAACCCTTCTAGTCTTCACGAATTAAAGTTACATCCTCTAGAGTGCCTTGAGGTCAAAAAGGCTCAAGAGGAAGATTTGGGTGCTAAAAATGTTTAGCAACGGGTTATATTGGTGACACTCACTACTGTTAGTGTTATGGAGCTGAGCAAAGCAGTTAGATGCATGATTGAATTCACCGCTACAAGGATGAATGGAGCAGATGGTCACATGGGATAATTGTTTCTAGCACATAGGGGGGCAAAGTGTTGCAACCCTAAGCTAGTCCTAGGGATGGTTCTTCCATCGCACTTCTAGACTTCAATCTGATGCCACAAACAAACCATTGATAGGATATTCACAAACATGGAATTTCTAGAAACAACTTGTAGAGAAGAATACAAAAAAGTGAAGTTAGGGTTTATAACCCACAAAAAATAGAAAATTATAGGTAAATCATATTTTCCCAAGATGGTGTCCTTAGCTAGGAGTATGTGCCTACCAAGGAGCAATTTGTCAAAATATTTTCTATGAATTTTCCATCACCTCACTATCTTTAGCATCGATTGATACTTGGGGCGAAGTAAATTTTCCTTTTGGGTTTCATTATGAATCCTTCCTTCATTGTTCAAAATGTATATGGGTGCTTGATTAGTGTAGCCAAATTCTAAACAAACTCTATATATTGCAAATAATATGAACTCCAAAAGAAAATAGATCTCCTTCTTCGTTGTTGAATAATGAATTACAATGTTTCCTAAATAGGAAAACAACTCCCAACTCGAGTTGCCAAGCAAACTCTAACTAACTTTGACTAAATATACTCTGTGGTGGAAATTACTATTTTTAGCAGTTTACTAGAACCTGCTATTCTTAGTAAGTTTGCATGCTTATTCGTAGGGGCACATAAATTTCCACGCATCTTCTACATTCCTAAATTAGAAGAATTTCTAACTTTCTAACTCATAATGCAACTAATAGACTAAAATTAACTAATGCCCTAAAATAGGAAAAAACCAAACTACAACTTAAATCCTAATTTTCGGCCTCAAGATAGCAAATTTCGGGCCCGAAAAAGTGTCGAAAATTGCTCCAATTGGTAGGCTTGGTTGACTAGTGTGTTTGTCTCATCGAAACATGTGGTTTAAAAAAAAGGACTCAAATGGACACCCGGAGCTTAAGTTATGACCTTCTCAAGTTCCTACTAATTTTGGCACATCATTGATCAAGCCTAGTTGTTGAGACCCTTTTTAAAATGATTATAAGCCTCGTATTCAACATCCCTGCCTAAGCTATGTTGAAGGGGGGTATTGGTGAAAAATATCTTCAGAGGGTTCATTTTATCGCAATTACTTTAAATGATTATTATTCGAAAGTTACATTAGATATATCATGGTATATATATCCTAAACTTATAATAGAATAAGTTTTAGCATTTGATGTTACCACCAATAATAAATGCCACCTCTTTATGTGATAATTACATGTGCTTTTTTGTGACCAATAAAAACATGGGAGACAACTCTAGCTAATGCCACGTATACCCCTCATCTCTTCTTATATTGTAATATACGTTTCGAAATACATAATTTTTTAGTCGATTATTTGCATACATACTGTTTTATGTTTATTAGAATGAGTCTGTTATGAAGAGATTAAATTATGGGATCTCCCAATCTCTACATATTGGTGGAATATTTCATACGAACATTTTATTAACTTAAAATAGTTATTGTTATATTGTTGTAAGTGCACTATGTGCACATATCTTAGGAATCGAATAAGATACGTGAGCATTTGATGTCACCACTAATAATAAATTCCACTTATATATACACCAATCACATATGCTTATTATGTAGTCAATGAGAAAAAAGAAGATAACTCTTGTTAAATCTATATACCCCTCATCTCTTTTAATACTGTAATGTTTTTTGTAATGATTTCATAGGAAATTTATACTTCAATTTTTATTTTATATTTTTTTGCAAAGTAATTTGTGTTTATTGGAGTAAATCCATTCTAAAGATATTTCCTAAGATATCATAAACTCTCCATGGTACCAGATCTATTTTCCCACAAATGGTATTTGTGGATTTTTTTACTACTTTCAACATTTTTAGCATTCCCACATAGTAATCTAAGGTCCTAACATATTTTAATGCCATTCATTACTCTAGTTTTTTAAAAATACCTATTGCATGTTTTTTTATTTTGGTTAAATAAATGTTTTACCATTTTTTTGGGGATTTTTTCCATTTTCTAGAAAAATCCATAATTTTTGAGTTGTACAATTATTTTTCTAAAAAATTAGAAAAATATAAAAAAATTAAAAATGGAATTTCATCATTAAACATTTTTCGGTGAATTTTGTACATTAGGAACTTTGAGGAAGGACTCATGATGAAACCTCCAAATTCGAAGAAAAAATCCTTGACTCTAAGCTTTGATCGCAATTAAAGATAGCGAGATGATGTCAATGGATTATCAAAGATGCCGAAAAAGTACTTCTATATAGACACATAGTCCAAGCTATGTAAAAAATGTAAATAACCAATCCAATGAGTTCTCAATTCTGAATCAAAAGCTCAAGATGGATATGATTTGTGATAGAAGTGTGAAAAGTATTGTAAAATCAAGTAATCCTAGGAACATTACACAATGATTTAACAAATATAAAAATATGCAAAACCCTAATTGCAGAGTCACAACGTAATGCTAAACAATAAAGTACATCCTGACCTAAGCAGTAAGCAGATAGAAATCAAAACCCTAAGTGCAAGAGATGAGATAATATACTTAGTTGGTTTTGCAATGATCCCAAAGATGTGTTGTGCTGGAAAACTAATGGGACATGAGGACAAAATGTCACAACCAAGCCTAAAAAATGCAAAACTGTCAGAAATGTCAGGACTAGGGCACCCGGATTGGGTCAGACGCGCCTAGTTGCTAGAGACCTTTTGTAGGCACCTGTGACTGCGTAAAACCTTAGAAAATGATTTTCGTTGTGTCACACGAGTATCGCTAGCCTTCATTGTTGATCACTTGTAATTCACTGGAAGATCACCAAATTCACATCTAACCTACAAAATAGAAGACCTCTTGCAAAAACCCAAAACACATCAAATCTTAAAAAATAAAAAGATGTAAATGGGGAGTCGGACTGATCCTCAATGTGGTCACCTAAATAGAGTGAACTTACAACTGAGTGTTGCACTACATCTCAGACCTCCATGTAGTTTTGCATGTGTGTATTGTACGGAATTGTGCCCTAGGTGGATCTTGTGCAAGATGCACTTGAATAACGAGCAATATTTAGATGTAGCAATGTAGAGTAGATATGTGGATGGATCAAAATTAACTTCCCCTCCTATGAAGTGTATGTATAAATAATGCAATCACTTGTCCCTTGATGTGAAGCTAGATGGATGCTTTGATGCTCTTGAAATGCCTTTAGATGTAACCTTAGGTGATAGTAATAGATGCTTAGAGCTTGGTCCTTTATTATGGTCACATAACTTTATATTTATATTATTCCCTTGTTTTAATTTCACAATTAACAACTAAAATTCCAACCCATAAGAAAAATAAGACGCTCAAAATATAAAAGAGGCCCAAAAGGTCGAGTAAGAGTACAAAGAGGTCAGGAGGGCGCCAAGAGGGGATGAGGGGTGCCTGGGCGCTGGCATCCTAGCTGGGTGTTGGTGTCCAGAGTCATAAAATATTAAGCAGTAAAGTATCTACTCGGTTGCATGGTGTAAAAGGCCAAAAAGAAGACATGAAAACAAAAAAAGGCCAAAGATAATGTCAATTACTAGTTTTATTTCTTAAGAATCATATGAGTAGTAGTATGTGATTAGGATCTAGAAATGCACCCAAAGTGCGTGATTTAGTGTTTATATTTTCCCCCACTTTATGTTTTTGAGTGAATACTCGATAACATAAAGTAGATAAGAGATGTATACTTGATAACCATATAGATCAATGGTGAAAGCGTGTTGAGGAGACAAGAAAAATCATGGAGTGATAAAATGAAGCATGGAAGCTAAAGAAAAGGAAGTGACCCTAGGGGTGAAAGCGTATGTGTATATGTCATGTTGTACTTGTTTTCACTATCATTTGATGTGTTCGATGATGTGACTTGTGCTTCCCATAAGGATTTATCCTTCTTCTTCTCACCACTCACCAATTTTTCTATAAATGTAAATGGGATGCTTATTTCAAAGGAGTGGACACTTTCAAATCTTCCCCTCTCTTCACAAGTTGAGATGCTATGAATTTGTAGGCTCTCAATCCTTTCTTCTCAAATTGTAATGGAATCCTATGCCTTTTCCCTGATGTAATGATGCACTGTCCAAGTGTTTTAAGTAATGGAAATTATGTTTTGTGATCAGTTATATGTCCTTTCATGATTTTTCTGCTTCTATTTTCCTCTGGAAGGAAGCTATGTGTCAGACCAATGTTTTTAAAGAAGTCCTCGCACAGTGAATTTTTTCTAAGGCTGAAATCTGAAATTTTCAATTTTCAGACTTCGGAGTTTTTTCCTCTTTCAGAGTTTTTTAGCTCGGATTCGGAACTACTCTTGAAAATTTCCAAAGTCTGAAACTCTGAAAGTCCAAATTTTTAGACTTTCAGGCTTTCAGGTTTCGGGACTTTTGGCCCCTTTTTGTTTAAATCCCTCTCAGACTTCTGAAGTCTGAATGTCTGAAAACCTGAAAATATTGGGTTTTCAGGTTTTCAGAGTTCTCTGAGTCATTTTTAGGATTTTCACTTGAAATTTTCCGAAGTCTGAATGTCTGAAAGCCCAAATTTTTAGACTTTCAGGTTTTCAGGTTTTGGATTTTTCCATCGCCAATTCATCTTTTTGCCTCCCAATCTCTGAAGTCTGAAATCCCAAATTTTCATAATTTCGGGCTTTTGGGTTTCAGAGATTCTGTGCACAATTAATTTTCACCTACCTCCGTATGGATCAGATTTTTACCATTAATATCAGGATTTCTATTTAAACTCAGTTTTTTACTTGTCATTTTTACCTGACACATTTTCTCTGACATTCCATTCTTGTACTTTGCGATGTCTTTTTCAAGGTATGGTTTTTTGTTTATATTCTTTTGGTTTTAGGTATTTTTCCTCTGTTTCCTTCTCATTTTGGTTTTCCTTTTGGTTTCCCTCTGTGTTTTTATGATGTCACTCCCTTGGTTCACCATGTTTCACTTTTTGAGTTTTCTTCAGGTATTCGAAGTTGTTCAAAGGATCCTCTTAGGCCTCCCATACTTCTTTTCATTTCTCGTGTTCCAGATTTTGTGATTTAACATTGTTCTGCAAATTCCTCAGACCTGTTCAGATAGACTTGTTTGGAGAGAATTCCTTCAGGGAATTCCTTCAGGAATTCATTAAGTGGGAAATTTGTTTGGGAATTTTCCTTCGGAGATCTCAGTTTCAGAAATTTCTTTCGGAACTTTTTCAGTTCAGAATTTCAGAGGTTTTTTTGCTTTCAGGTTTTCGGAACCTCTGGCTTCAGGAAACTCTTTCGGAAAATTTCTTTTCGGAAAAATTGGTTTCAGAGATTTCCTTTGGAACTTTTGGTTTCAGAGATTTCAGTTTGGGAAACTCCTTCAGAGATTTTTTTTTCAGAGATTTCGATTCGGTGATTTCCTTCAGAACTTTTGGTTCAGAATTTCAGAGGTTTCCTTTCAACTTTTCAGAATTTCTACAACTTCAGCTTCCAAAACACAGGGTTTGATGTCTACTTCCACTTCAAAGGGAAAAGAGAAGATGAAATACTCATTTCTTGGGGTTTCTCCCCAATCCTGCCTGTCCTCTGACTTAGGAAATATTGGGGACACTGATCTAGGACAAATTGATCTTCCTGATTTCTGGGAAAGATTAAAGGCTCCAAACAAGAAACCATGGATGCAGGCCATCTACGACAGTGGGCTTTCCCTTGCCACTAGTTTTCCCACATCTATGCATTGCCCAAAATTTGTTTTAGCTGCAGCAACCCACTTTGACAAAGACTCCATGTCAGTCAGGGATAGTGATGATAAGGTGGTAATCCATTTGGACCCAGATTTCTTTGAGGATCTGCTTAAACTTCCCGATGTTCAAGATTATGCCACAATTTCACCAGAAATAGCAGTGGAACATTGGGATAAGAAAGAGGAAGTATGCTCAAAGATTATGATGAAATCCTATCTGGCTAAGAATTTCACCAAATTACCCAAAACTATGCATCGATCGGATTTTATTCAGGAAGTCAATGATCTTATTGTGTTGTTAAGCAGAGTTTCAGGTCTTCCTTCTACAAAGGAATTCTAGGAATGGATGTTTTTGTACATCGCAACTATCAAGAAGAATGATGAGTTTATCTGATGGGGGGAGCATATTAGTAGCACCATTCGCTATCAATTGGGTAGAGTGTCAGAAACAAAGACCTTCTACATGACATCTTTCCTGGTATATGTGGCTGCTGCTATGGGAGATTTTGTGGGTTTGAATACCAGGGGTGTTCGCAGCACCTCCCAAATATATGACTTTTATCCCCAACTCACTCTGGATGAAGGAAGCAGGCATTTCCACAGAGTCAATGATGCTTTCTTCACTGTCATCCTCTATCATTTTGACAAAGAACTATACAATGGAGGATTTCTGATGAGGCTTTCAAAGAAGTGTGAGAATGGGGAGCAATCTACTTTCAGTTTCCTACATTCACCTACATCCAGATTCTAGGTTTCATAGGTGCCCCAAGAAAATTACCAAGGTGTCCCACTGACAAATGGATTCTATTGGAATTAGTTTGGTAGTTGTTGGATTATCATCGAATCCAAAATAAGTGTCACAAAGTGGGAATGCATTTCCCTATTTCGATTGGTAGGTATTCTTGCCCAAATATTCACAAGGAAAAAAATGTTGATGCAGAAATGGCTGAGGTAACCCTGCGGACCTTTCATCCATGGACTAATTTTGATTATTGGGGTAAGTTTGGGGAGATAGGTTGGTCCAGTGCCCACGTACCCCAATTGGAAGATATCTGGATTCATTTTAGGATGAATACATCATGTGACAAAGGGATTATGAAAGATTAACCCTTGACGAAGTTTGGCAATTTGGTTTGGCTGATGTGCCAAAGGACATGCAAGACAATGATGAGGTTTTGGATTCATCATACAAGAATGATAATGTTTCCAATCAACCACTGCCATGGATTGATTGGTATGTGGAAGAATGCAGTAATACCAAGGAGAGGGTGGGACCCATTTTAAAGAGGACTTTCAGTTGGTTGACCACCTTGGGAATCTCACCCAAAGGGGAAAATCAACCTAAAAATACAGGGGCTTTACCAGCAATAAACTAACCAACACCCACTAAGGAAAAGAGGTCGACTCAAAAGGCTCCTACAATTCCAAAGAATATTTCATTTGTTGTTGGTGGCTCATCTCTCTCCAAGTCTTCTACTCCCAAGATTACATCACCTGCAGTGCCTGTGACAGAAGTGGTTGAAGTCAGTGACTCTCCTAGTATCATCCAGGATCCATCACATCTTCTCCTTCCTCCATTATCACTTCCAATATCAGTTCTTTCCACTTCCACAATCATTTCTTCTTTCCCATCCCCTTCTATGGCCCAAGTATTCTCATCACTTCCAGTTCTATCAGCTGGGGAAAATATTGGGTCACCCATTTCCTCTTCACTTCCTTTAACACTTCCATTTTCTTCAATCACAACCCCCAACATTGCTCTGTCAATTCCTATGGTTGTCCTTACATCCATGCCTTCCATCATTGCTACCTCTTCTCAAATACCAGCTGGTATTTCTAGTGATCTTGCTCTAACTGATGTTTCAGGTATTGGATCTGCCACTCCATCTTCATCAGCTCTAGCCATACCAGAATGGTTGTTTAGAAAAACTCCCAAGAAAAAGAAAAAGGTTCCTCTGGGAGATGTTATAGATCTCAGCATATTGGAGTCTATGCCCAAGAGACAGGCCAAGAGACTGAGAACCATATCAAGTCTGATGGTTAATTCATCTGGAGAGTGTGTGATAGAGGTGGCCACCCCCGTTGAGGGGAAAACTAAAGAAACAATCACAACAGCAGATTATCAGATATCAAAATTCTCATTGGGGAAGGCTACTCATGAAGGAGCCAAGAAATATGTACACACTACTCTTGGGGCCCTTTTGGAGAAATATGACAAAGACAAGGCCACCAAGGATGAGCTCAAGGTCAAGGTCGAGTAGTTCACTGCACTGCTGCGTAAAGTAACCCAACCCACTCCATCCACTGAAGTCTCAACTACTACGGCTATGAAAATTTCATCTACAATCGATGATATTTCTTATCATGAGCTTGAGAAGCTAGGCCAGAAAGGGAGATCAGTGAGTGGATGGATGGAGAGAATTCTACAGGAAGCTAATCCTTTGATCAAGGAAGCAGTTGAGATATATAATGATTTGCAGGTTGCAAAAACCACCATTTCCAAGATGGACGAATCCTTCTCTGAGGATAATAATAATTTAAATTTAACTTTGGCAACATGGAGTGACATTAGAGAAGAGGATTCTGACTTGCTTCTTCAGGAAGAGGTGATTGATGATGCCTCTAAATTATTTGAATATCAAAAGGCCATGGAATTCTGGTGTCAAGTATTACAAGATCTGATTAAGAAATTGGAGGAGAAATGAGTGGAGATTACAGATGCCCTGAATGACATCTCAGAGGAGTTTGATAATGCCAATTATAAATTCTTCAATGGAAATATTGATGCTCTTCCTGAGGATCAGATTAAGGAAAATTTCAAAGATTTGGTGAAGCGTGATGATGAGGTCACCAAGACTTTCAATAGTGACTCCATTGACCGACTGGTCTTATGTCAAAATTTCATAGGGAGACTAAAGAAAGTTACAAATAAACTTTGAAGATTTCCAGCCAGGATCACAAAAGAGATCGAGACAATAGACGTAGTGAATCACTATGCATGTGGGCCTGGAGATGAAGAAACTCAGGGGGTTATCAAGTGCTTCTTTGAGTACAGACACTGAATGGCTGTATGGGAGGAAGGACAGTAGAAACTTGTAGGTAAGGGAGATGTAGATGAATCAGGCCAAAGCTGAGTGGCCATGAAAGGACAGGTTCAAGCTCTAGATTGGTCAAAGTTGTAGGGTTGACTGAGTCAAACCCTTTCAACAAATTTTCTATTTTCATGGGAGCCTGTTCCCTTAATATTAATGACATTTCTATTTTTAGTTAAATGTTAGTTAAGGGCCCAGCTGTAATGGCTCAGCCTAGGAACTTATAAATAGTGGAATGCTTCCATTATTTAGAGATATATATTTTTTGGAGAGATTATTTTGAGAAGAGTTTGCTCTTCAAGCTTGGAAGAGTGATTCTGAGATTCCAAGAAACCTTTTGATTATATTCAGAGTTACACCTTGCTGTTGAAAATCTGATTTATTGTGTTGAATGTTAATTAGTGTTTACTTTGTGAATTTACAATTCCTTAGTGATAGTGATTAACTTACCTTTATTTCAGGTTGTCTATTTCATGTTGTGAAGGAATAATACTACTATATTTTATGCCAGTTGTGAAGACTTCATTTTCCTTCTGCATTAATTTTTATGTCATTATTGTCCCTACTCACAGAAATAGATGTTGTTATATGCATGTGTGGTTTACTTTTGATAAATTAATTGTGTTGAATCTGATTTGATCTACCCTTATGTACACTCAAGTTTAACAGAGGAACGTCCGCCTTGGTTTGTGGTATTTTATACCCTTTCTAATTGCGATAGGTGAAGGTGGTCAGTGATGCAAGCATACCTCCCACATTAACCCTTCCAGATGTTAAACATCCCTTAATTTGGTGCATCACCACTTCTAGTATAGGTTTTATTTCCTTGCAAATCTCTTTCCCTAATCCCATGAAATGTTAGCATAGGACTAGTTAGCCATTTTTCCTGCATTAGAAGTAGTGTTGTGTTTAGTTTAGGAAGAGGAAGTCGGCCTTCTCTGGAGGTTCACCTCGAGTTCAAGTCCCACAGCTTGAGAGGTGATCCCATGTGTCCCAATCACACCGAATGTCGTGATTCATTCTCAGGCCATTCGGGGGGTGCAGTGATTTGGTGACAACAGTTTTTGGCATGCCCGGTGGGACAGAGTTGGTACTTCTCTTCTCATTCCATTGACACAAGGTACCTGGTGACTCCATCTCTCTGGATTTCAAAGTTCAGTACATCAACTTATGTGAAGAATTCACACAAGAGCTTCTTCAAGGTGGGAAAATTATAATCATACAGAGCTTTCTTTGTCTCCCCCAAGAAGAAGGGGAAGAAACCTTTCAGTATCATCAGCCACCACTTTACCTCGTAGAGGGCATTCAACTCCTCCTGAAGGACATTTTCCCCCACCAAGACACAACCAAATTTTGAATGTCATGGCAGCCAATACTTGTCCTCCTTTCAATGCCAGCAGTCCTTTGTTGTTAGCACAAAGAGATGCCATACCGATAGCTACCTTGAAAATTTTACCATTTTACACTGGGGAGACTAATGTTTCACCTCAGGAGCACATACTGGATGTAGCTAGCATCTGTGGTACACAGTATCACAGAAGATAATGTGGTAGTTTGACTCCTTGCTACTTCATTCAAAGGTAGAGCACTTCAATGGTTCTAGAGTTTAGCTGTTGGATCTGTTACCACTTGGAATGATTTAGGCATGAAGTTGTGTAAGTAGTTTGAAGACAAAAGTGATAATCTCTCACTTGTAGAACAATTTCATACTATCAAGTGGTCTCCTCAAGAGTATATGAGTGATTTCAACCTCCATTTTGACAAGACTTGGAAATGGATCCCAGCACTTGTAAGGCCATCCCCAGATAGTGCATTTCTATATTACTTATGGGCATTGAATAGTGATGTCACTATCATGATTCAATCCATGGGGGGAACCGTTATCCCTGATGCTTACGAAATTTCTGTACGAGCTGAAAATTGCTTGATTCAAGCAGGTAAAATTGCTCCTAGACCTCCCATTCCTATTTTTGTAGAGCTTGCAGGCCAACAACCAGTCATTTCCCCAGTTCAAAAGCTTCTATTCCAATAGCTACGCATGTGTCCAATCCCTCAAATGATTTGGCTGAGGTAAAGTCACTGTTACAAACTTTTGGGAATGAACTTGTAGCAATGAAGAGGTAGCAGTCCCAGTATGCTCACCCCTTTCAACCCCAATATCAGATGAGCCATCCTCCATTCCAAGGAAATGGTCAGTCACAAAATCAGGCCACAAGCCAAGCTGTGAATGTAAAACCTTTGAATTTTTGGAACCCTTCTGCTGCCAGTTCTTCCAAGCTATAGTCTCGGTCCAGAACAACCTCATCCAAGACTATGAATGGTGCTACCCTTGTTCTCAGCCCCATAATCAGAATCTCTACCCAAATGGAGTTTTGAGTCAAGCCCTCATGGTTCAAAGCATAACCACTCCACCTGAATCATCTGCTGGACCATCCACTTCCGAAAGTCAAGACCAAAATCCTGATGAAACCACATTACTAAATTGGCAAGCAGAAGACTTTTGTGGTTTGAATACTGATTCCTCCACCATAGCATCTAACACACATTCCAAGAAAAGGGAAATAGATTCATAGTCTTCCAATACTGATCAGGCATCCACTTCTCAGGCCCCAACACAAATACCAGATGATAAAGGCATGAGAAAGAAATCATCAGAAATATCCATTGATCAGACTACAAAGAAAGATGGGACTTCAAGTATCACGATACCCAATAAGCATTATCCAAAGGAGGACCCCAATGCCCCAAAAGGCATTAGCAAAGTGGGAGCGATTCCATTCAGCATTGTGGAACAAATGAAGAAGACCAATTTGAGTGTCACAATGTGGGATGCACTCTCGATTCCTTCTCAAAGGAACTTGCTACGAGAGGCTTTGAACAACTTTGGCACTACTAACAGATCATCAGGTCAAGAAGTAGCAGTGGCAACCAGCTTATGCCAACCCAAGACAAAAATACATGCTAAGACCAACAAACCTCCACCATTCTATATCTCGCTGATTATTGGTGACCATTTGGTGCACAATTGTATGATCGATTCTGGAGCCAGTAGTTCCGTGATGCCTAAGCAGGTCACAGATGTACTACAAATTCCATATACTCCAATTTTGAGAGGGGTTGTTCAGCTAGATGGTACTGCAGTCCAAACTATGGGGGTCATTAAGGGGCTTCAACTTACTATCCATGCATGTCCTAGTTTGACATTCACACGAGACATATCTGTCATTGATCTCCCTCCCCTCTTTGCCATCTACTTATCATGGGATTTCACCACAAAAATGGGGGGTTATTTGTCATCAGACTGGTCACATATGATCCTGAGGACCCGATATGGGACTAAGGTAACTATAAGGGTAGAACCAATCTGTCACAATCACGTGGAACCTTACACATCCAAACCCATAGATGGTAAATATGCCATCTGTGATCATGAAGATGAGGATGCAGATCATGAGCCAACTACTCTCGTCGAAGAGGTTCCAGATATGATTCTCGATGAGGTGAGTATAGACCATCAATATGACCCCTATGCTGATTTATTGGCAAATGAAGAATCTGGTCTGTTGTTCTTGGAAGAGACTGGATTAGGTACATATTGCATTCATGAAGAAGATGCCATCGTACCTCAACTGGTTAAGGCATCAAGTGATACAAATGGACTGTGGCAGATGTTATTTGATGGATCATGAAGTAAAAATGGATCTGGTGCAGGGGTTATGTTAGTATCTCCAGAAGGAAACAAATATTTCTCTTCCTTTCGGTTGCAGTTCAGTTGCACTAATAATGTTGCTGAATATGAAGCTCTTATACAAGGAATTCAGTTGGCCCAATGAAGAGGAATCCAAACCTTGACTGTCTTTGGCGATAGTGAATTGGTTGTGCACCAAGTTACAGCCCGTAGTGCATCAAAAAATGATCTACTATGGTCATACAAAAATTGGGTTTGGGATCTGATAGAAGATTTTGAAGCTTTCAGAATTCATGCAATCCCCAGGAAACAAAATCAAGATGCTGACAGGCTGGCTACTATTGGTTCTCAATACGATGTACCAATGGACATCATGAAAGAAGGGCAGCAGACAGTCAAAATGGTGGTTCATCCTGTGGTACCAGATAATGTGAGTAGTTGGCAGGTGTTTGATAGTGATCAACAGATTGTTCTCTTCCTACAACAAGAAGCAGAATTCACTGCCAAACATCAGGATAAACTCCAAAACTCTTACGGTGATCAAATTATACAGCTGAAAGGAAACAAGTTGCCAAAAGGCCTGGTTACATTGGAATCCATTTTCAATTCAGATGATCAAGCCAAGCAGAGCACTAATATGGTGGTCAAAGAGGAAGATTTTGAAGAGGTTGAGGTGGCAAGTGAAAAGGTCCTGAAAATTGGTAAGGTATGCACTACTCAGGAGAAAGAGGCTTTCATCAGATTATGTCAGGAATACCATGATATTTTCACATGGAGCTACAAGGACTTGTGTGGTTTCGATCCCGGCTTAGCTCAACATACTATTGAACTAGATCCAAACTCCAAGCCAGTTCATCAAAAATAGAGGCCAATTAATCCCAAAATTGAACCACTGATGAGGAAAGAGCTAACCAAGCTTATCGAGGCCTGTATAATTTTTCCTATCAAGCATTCTTCGTGGGTAGCTAATTTGGTACCCGTAAGGAAAAAGAATGGTGAAATCTGGCTGTGCGTAGATTTCAGGGACCTGAACCATGCCTCTTTGAAGGACCACTACCCTCTCCCCTCAATGGAACAAATCCTCCAAATAGTGGCAGGGGCTCAAATATTTTCCTTGCTTGATGGATATTCAGGATATAATCAGATTCTGGTTCAAGAATCTGATCAATTCAAGATGGCTTTCACCACCAAATGGGGCATGTATGCTTACAACAAGATGCCTTTTGGATTATCTAATGCAGGGGCCACCTTTCAGAGAGCCATGGATATGGAATTTAAGGGACTCATCAATGATATGATCTTGGTTTACCTTGATGACATCACTGTCTACTCCAAACATGTTGAGGATCATATCACCCATCTAAGGAAAGTTTTTCGAAGGTGTAGGGAATTTGGTGTCTCACTGAACCTGAAGAAGTGCATTTTCACAGTGCAGGAAGGAAAGTTGTTGGGACATATTGTTTCAGCAGAAGGGTTGTCTATCGACCCAGCTAGGATTCAGTCAATTATGTCCTTATCCCTCCCAAGTCATAAAAAGGGTCTCCAGAGTTTTTTAGGAACTATAAATTTTGTTCAGAGATTTATTCCTCAGTTTGCAACGTTGGAAAAACTGCTGATGGCCATGCTTAAAAATAATATCCCATTTTCATGGATGAAGGAGGGAAGAGAAAAATTTGAAGCCATCAAGACAGCTATCTCCCAAGCTCCTACACTGGTGAATCCTCAGTTTGACAGGGATTTTATTCTCTATGCTTTCACAGGTCAGGAAAGTATTTCAGGAATTCTCACCCAGCAAAATGATGACCTGATGGAGCAACCCATTGCCTTTTTCAGTCAGTCTCTTAAGGAATACGAACTCAAATATTCCTTCATTGAAAAATAGGTCTTTGCAGTCATTCGAGCCCTAAAGAAGTTTAGGCATCTGTTGTCTAACAACAAAATCCATTTAATGGTTTCTCATCCTGGCGTCAAAGAGTTTTTGTTGAATAAAGAGATGAATGAGAAACGCGCTGGGTGGATTACGAAAGTAATGGAGTATGATGTACACATCAAGGTCACTAAGCTTGTCAGGGGAAAAGGGTTATGTCAGCAGCTGGCCATGGACATGGAGACCAAAGATATGGAAGATGTCATGCTTCTGAATGATGATGAAGGAAATGATCAGATTGATTGGTCAACTAAGATGTAGAATTTTCTTCTCTCGGGGATATATCCTCCAAACATGGATAAAGTCTAGAGATGAACTTTCCATCTGTAGTCTATTCCATATGTTGTGATAGATAATGTTCTCTTCTGAAAGGATCTAAATGGTGTTCTTCTATGCTGCGTCAGGCCAGAACAGGTGAACAAGGTATTAGAGGAATTCCACAATGGCCTGTCTGGAGGACATTACTCTGCATGAACAACCACCACCAAGATCATGCGAGCTGGTTATTACTGGCCAGACTTGTTCAAAGACTCTCATATCTGGGTGAGGAAATGTAAAGAGTGTGCTCTTTTCGTAGGAAAACAGAGGCTGACAGCTCTCCCATTATGCCCCGTTCAGGTGGATCAACCCTTCATTTAGTGGGGATTAGATTTCATTGGGATGATTAATCCTCCATCCAGTGAGGGGCATAAATGGGTCCTTACTGCAACATAGATTATTTCACTCACTGGACAGAGGTAGTAGCCCTAAAAGAAAGTAATGAAAAGGTTGTTCTGGATTTTCTAGAAAATTTGATGACAAGGTTCGGTGTTCCTTTTACTGTTATCTCAGACAATGCTATGTCTTTCCTTGGGATGAAGATAAGTGAATGGGCCATCAAGAATGGAGTTTACCTCAAGACTTCATCTAACTATTACCCACAGGGAAATGGGTTGGCTGAATCCAGCAACAAGAATCTTATAAGAATCATTAAGAACACGATGAAGGCCAATAGAAGAACCTGGCATACACAACTCAAGACCTCCCTATGGGCTGATCGAATAACACCTAAAAAGGCCATCGGGGTTTCTCCTTTCATGCTTGTATATGGAAGGGAAGTGAAACTTCCACTTTCCTTGGAAATTCCTTCCCTGGACTTGGCTTATCGGCTTGAAGTTATGGAAGATGAGGCCTTAACAGTGAGGTTTTCTGAACTCATGGAGCTAGAGGAAATTTGAAACACCGCCATGAATACGTTGACAGAACATCAGGCTCAAGTTAAGAAATCCTTTGACAAGAAAGCCTCTGATAGGTTGTTCAGGGGAGGGGATTTGGTTCTAAAATGGGATGAAGATCATGCCAAACCCGGCAGGCATGCCAAGTTTGATGCTCTCTGGAGTGGGCCCTATGTTATTACAAGTTGCAAAGAGGTGAATTCATTTTTCCTATCCAGACTCAATGGAGAAGAATTTCCCATTCATGTGAATGGGATACACCTCAAAGCTTGCTTTTGAGGATGTTCCACCCTGTACAGTGTTCTGTCTTTTCCTCCAAGTGCTCTGCACATTGTTTTGTTTTTCTTTTCTTTTGCTTGTGTGTTTTCTGTTTTGGTTTTGGTTTTTTAGACTCCTTTGCCCAATGTTTTGCTTAAGGCTACTGGTCTGAAAGCTTAGCAGGAAAGCATTCCCTGGAGATCACCAAAAATGTTAACCATTTAACCTACCCTAGAAGAAAGTTATGTGTCAGATAAATTATTTAAAAAATCCTTGCACAGTGAATTTTTTCTAAGGCTGAAATCTGAAATTTTCAATTTTCAGACTTCGGAGTTTTTTCCTCTTTTGGAGTTTTTTAGCTTGGATTCGGAACTACTCTTGAAATTTTCTGAAGTCTGAAACTCTGAAAGTCTAAATTTTCAGACTTTCAGGCTTTCAGGTTTCGGGACTTTTGGCCCCTTTTTGTTTAAATCCCTCTCAGACTTCCGAAGTCTGAATGTCTGAAAACCCAAATTTTGGGTTTTTAGGTTTTCAGGTTTTTGGAGTTCTCTGAGTCGTTTTTAGGATTTTCACTTGAAATTTTCTGAAGTCTGAATGTCTAAAAGCCTGAATTTTCAGACTTTCGAGTTTTGGATTTTTTCCATCGCCAATTCATCTTTTTGCCTCCCAATCTCCGAAGTCTGAAATCCTGAAATTTTTAGAATTTTAGGCTTTTAGGTTTCAGACCTTCAGAGATTCTACGTGCAATTAATTTTCACCTACCTCCATACGGATCAGATTTTTACCATTAATATCAGGATTTCTATTTAAACTCAGTTTTTTACTTGTCATTTTTACTTGACACATTTTCTCTGACATTCCATTCTTGTACTTTGCGACGTCTTTTTCAAGGTATGGTTTTTTGTTTATATTCTTTTTGGTTTTAGGTCTTTTTCCTCTGTTTCCTTCTCATTTTGGTTATCCTTTTGGTTTTCCTCTGTGTTTTTATGATGTCACTCCCTTGGTTCACCATGTTTTGCTTTTTGAGTTTTCTTCAGGTATTCAGAGTTGTTCAAAGGATCCTCTTAGGCCTCCCATACTTCTTTTTGTTTCTCGTGTTTCAGAATTTGTGATTTAACATTGTTTGGCGAAGTCCCTTCAGACTTGTTTGGAGAGACTTGTTTCAGAGAATTGTTCAGGGAATTCCTTTGGAAATTCATTAAGTGGGAAATTTGTTTGGGAATTTTCCTTCAGGGATCTTTTTCCAGAAATTTTTTCAGGAAACTTTTTCAGTTCGGAATTTTGGAGGTTTTTGCTTTCAGGTTTTCAGAACCTTCGGGGCTTTCAGGGAAAACTTTTTTGTTTCAGAAAAATTGGTTTTCAGAGATTTTTCAGAACTTTTGGTTTCTTCAGAACTTTTGGAGATTTCAGTTCAGGAAACTCCTTCAGAGAAAATTTTCAGAGATTTCAGATTCGGTGATTTCTTTCGGAACTTTTTCAGTTTGGAATTTCAGAGGTTTTCTTTCAGGTTTTCAGAATTTCTACAACTTCAGCTTCCGAAACACAGGGTTTGATGTCTACTTCCACTTCAAAGGGAAAAGAGAAGATGAAATACTCATTTCTTGGGGTTGCTCCTCAATCCTTCCTGTCCTCTGACTTAGGAAATATTGGGGACACTGATCTAGGACAAATTGATCTTCCCAATTTCTGGGAAAGATTAAAGGCTCCAAACAAGAAACCATGGATGCAGGCCATCTACGATAGTGGGCTTTCCCTTGCCACTAGTTTTCCCACATCTATGCATTGCCCAAAATTTGTTTTAGCTGTAGCAGCCCACTTTGACAAAGACTCCATGTCAGTCAGAGATAGTGATGATAAGGTGGTAATCCGTTTGGACCCAGATTTCTTTGAGGATCTGCTTAAACTTCCTGATGTTCAAGATTACGCCACAATTTCACCAGAAATAGTAGTGGAACATTGGGATAAGAAAGAGGAAGTATGCTCAAAGATTATGATGAAATCCTATCTGGCTAAGAATTTCACCAAATTACCCAAAACTATGCATCGATCGGATTTTATTCAGGAAGTCAATGATCTTATTGTGTTGTTAAGCAGAGTTTCAGGTCTTCCTTCTACAAAGGAATTCTAGGAATGGATGTTTTTGTACATCGCAACTATCAAGAAGAATGATGAGTTTATCTGATGGGGGGAGCATATTAGTAGCACCATTCGCTATCAATTGGGTAGAGTGTCAGAAACAAAGACCTTCTACATGACATCTTTCCTGGTATATGCGGCTACTGCTATGGGAGATTTTGTGGGTTTGAATACCAGGGGTGTTCGCAGCACCTCCCAAATATATGAATTTTATCCCCAACTCACTCTGGATGAGGGAAGCAGGCATTTCCGAAGAGTCAACGATGCTTTCTTCATTGTCATCCTCTATCATTTTGACAAAGAACTATACAATCAGAGGATTTCTGATGAGGCTTTCCAAGAAGTGTGAGAATGGGGAGTAATCTACTTCCAGTTTCCTACATTCACCTACATCCAGATTCTGGGTTTCATAGGTGCCCCAAGAAAATTGCCAAGGTGTCCCACTGACAAATGGATTCTATTGGAATTAGTTCGGCAGTTGTTGGATTATCATCGAATCCAAAATAAGCATCACAAAGTGGGAATGCATTTCCCTATTTCGATTGGTAGGTATTCTTGCCCAAATATTCACAAGGAAAAAAATGTTGATGCAGAAATGGCTGAGGTAACCCTGCGGACCTTTCATCCATGGACTAATTTTGATTATTGGGGTAAGTTTGGGGAGACAGGTCGGTCCAGTGCCCACGTACCCCAATTGGAAGATATCTGGATTCATTTTCGGGATGAATACATCGTGTGACAAAGGGATTATGAAAGATTAACCCTTGATGAAGTTTGGCAATTTGGTTTGGCTGATGTGCCAAAGGACATGCAAGACAATGATGAGGTTTTGGATTCATCATACAAGAATGATAATGTTTCCAATCAACCACTGCCATGGATTGATTGGTATGTGGAAGAATGCAGTAATACCAAGGAGAGGGTGGGACCCATTTTAAAGAGGACTTTCAGTTGGTTGACCACCTTGGGAATCTCACCCAAAGGGGAAAATCAACCTACAAATACAGGGGCTATACCAGCAATAAACCAACCAACACCCACTAAGGGAAAGAGGTCGACTCAAAAGGCTCCTACAATTCCAAAGAAGATTTCATTTGTTGTTGGTGGCTCATCTCTCTCCAAGTCTTCTTGCTCCCAAGATTACATCTCCTGCAGTGCCTGTGACAGAAGTGGTTGAAGTCAGTGACTCTCCTAGTATCATCCAGGATCCATCACATCTTCTCCTTCCTCCATTATCACTTCCAATATCAGTTCTTTCCACTTCCACAATCATTTCTTCTTTCCCATCCCCTTCTATGGCCCAAGTATTCTCATCACTTCCAGTTCTATCAGCTGGGGAAAATATTGGGTCACCCATTTCCTCTTCACTTCCTTTAACACTTTCATTTTCTTCAATCACAACCCCCAAAATTGCTCTGTCAATTCCTATGGTTGTTCCCTACATCCACGCCTTCCATCATTGCTACCTATGCTTAAATACCACCTGGTATTTCTAGTGATCTTTCTCTAACCAACATTTCAGGTATTGGATCTGCCACTCCATCTTCATCACCTCTAGGCATACCAGAATGGTTGTTTAGTAAAACTCCCAAGTAAAAGAAAAAGGTTCCTTTGGGAGATGTTATAGATCTCAGCGTATTGGAGTCTATGCCCATGAGATAGGCCAATAGACCGAGAACTGTATCAAGTCTGATGGTTAATTCATCTGGTGAGCATGTGATAGAAGTGGCTACCCCCGTTGAGGGGAAAAATAAAGAAAAAATCATAACAAGTAGATTACCGGATATCAAAATTCTCATTGGGGAAGGCTACTCATGAAGGAGCCAAGCAAGATGTACACACTGCTCTTGGGGCCCTTTTGGAGAAATATGACAAAGACAAGGCCACCAAGGATGAGCTCAAGGCCAAGGTTGAGCAGCTCACTGCACTGTTGTGTAAAGTAACCCAACCCACTCCATCCACTGAAGTCTCAACTACTACGGCTATGAAAATTTCATCTACAATCGATGATATTTCTTATCATGAGCTCGAGAAGCTAGGCCAGAAAGGGAGATCAGTGAGTGGATGGATGGAGAGAATTCTGCAGGAAGCTAATCCTTTGATCAAGGAAGCAGTTGAGATATATAATGATTTGCAGGTTACAAAAACCACCATTTCCAAGATGGATGAATCCTTCTCTGAAGATAATAATAATTTAAATTTAACTTTGGCAACATGGAGTGACATTAGAGAAGAGGATTCTGACTTGCTTCTTCAGGAAGAGGTGATTGATGATGCCTCTAAATTATTTGAATATCAAAAGGCCATGGAATTCTGGTGTCAAGTATTACAAGATCTGATTAAGAAATTGGAGGAGAAATGAGTGGAGATTACAGATGCCCTGAATGACATCTCAGAGGAGTTTGACAATGCCAATTGCAAATTCTTCAATGAAAATATCGATGCTCTTCCTGAGGATCAGATTAAGGAAAATTTCAAAGATTTGGTGAAGCGTGATGATGAGGTCACCAAGACTTTCAATAGTGACTCCATTGACCGACTGGTCTTATGTCAAAATTTCATAGGGAGACTAAAGAAAGTTACAAATAAACTTTGAAGATTGCCAGCCAGGATCACAAAAGAGATCGAGACAACAGACGTAGTGAATCACTATGCATGTGGGCCTGGAGATGAAGAAACTCAGGGGATTATCAAGTGCTTCTTCGAGTACAAACACCGAATGGTTGTATGGGAGGAAGGACAACAGAAATTTGAAGGTAAGGGAAATGCAGATGAATCAGGCCAAAGCTGAGTAGCCATGAAAGGACAGGTTCAAGCTCTAGATTGGTCAAAGTTGTAGGGTTGACTGAGTCAAACCCTTTCAACAAATTTTCTATTTTTATGGGATCATGTTCCCTTAATATTAATGACATTTCTATTTTTAGTTAAATGTTAGTTAAGGGCCCAAGTGTAATGGCTCAGCCTAGGAACTTATAAATAGTGGAATGCTTCGATTATTTAGTGATATTATTTTTGGGAGATTATTTTGAGAAGAGTTCTCTTCAAGCTTGGAAGAGTGATTCTGAGATTCCAAGAAACCTTTTAATTATATTCAGAGTTACACCTTGTTGTTGAAGATCTGATTTATTGTGTTGAATGTTAATTAGTGTTTACTTTGTGAATTTACAATTCCTTAGTGATAGTGATTAACTTACCTTTATTTCAGGTTGTCTATTTCATGCTGTGAAGGAATAATACTACTATATTTTATGCCAGTTGTGAAGACTTCATTTTCCTTCTGCATTAATTTTTATGTCGTTATTGTCCCTACTCATAGAAATAGATGTTGTTATCTGCATGTGTGGTTTACTTTTGATAAATTAATTGTGTTGTATCTGATTTGATCTACCCTTATGTACACTCAAGTTTAACAGAGGAACATCCACCTTGGTTTGTGGTATTTTATACCCTTTCTAATTGCGATAGGTGAAGGTGGTTGGTGATGCAAGAATACCTCCCACATTAACCCTTCTAGATGTTAAACATCCCTTAATTTGGTGCATCACCACTTCTAGTATAGGTTTTATTTCCTTGCAAATCTCTTTCCCTAATCCCATGAAATGTTAGCATAGGACTAGTTAGCCATTTTTCCTGCACTAGAAGTAGAGTTGTGTTTAGTTTAGGAAGAGGAAGCTGGCCTTCTCCAGAGGTTCACCTCAAGCCCAAGTCCCACAGCTTGAGAGGTGATCCCATGTGTCCCAATCACACCGAATGTCATGATTCATTTTCATTTTTGGCATGCTGATGGGACGGATATTTGTCACTTGGGATAACAAGTGACACATCTTTCATAGTGTGTGTGTAGATTCTTTGTGTTCACTTCATCCTTCATTCAACATCACCTGTTGTTGTTCTCTTAGTGTGCTCTTAGTGAAATTTCAGCCTTAGGAGGTATACCCAAGCACAACTGGTGACTCCATTGGTCAAAGTACCCCACTCTCTATGTTGCAGACCTTCAATTTTACCCATTTCCATCTAGTTTTCTTCAACATCTTTCCATTTTTCTCCCATTCATGAAGTTGCAAAATCATGGTTTCATTTCCACAGTTGAGTTCCCACTTGCACCAACAGCATCACTTTCCATCTTCAAGCTATTTTAACCCACCTCCAGCTCCATTTTATGATGAAAATCAACAACATGCATATCTCTATGAGCAGAGCCATGGCCAATTTGATGGTTCACTTAACTATGCATCTTTTCAAGAGCAGGAGCATGCAGATGATGGAGGCTATCCTACAGATGAAGATGTAAAGTTACAACTTAAGATTCAAATAATGGAGGCATGCATGGTACAATCTAGAGCCACAACTCAAATAAAGGCATTCAAGATTGGCTTCAAGGTAGCCTGTCCATGGGTTGGCCCTATGCCAAGTTTTTACAGCTTGCAGGAAAAGATTGCTTTTATGACTGAAATGTTGCCTCAACTTGAAGGTTGGATCGAAGAGATAGAGGCTTATGAGTTCAATGTAAGGAATCCTTGTCAATGGGTAAGTCCTACACCACCACCTCAGAGTCCTCTTTTTTATTCCCAGTCAATGTCATTTCAGTCTAAACCTCAAATTCCAAGTTTTTCACCAGCTGCCCATGTTGAGAATTCCATTCCTTCATTTCCTATATTTCCATCCCATCATGAATCTTTTGTTCCTCACCTTCCAAAGTTCCTTCCTTTTTTACAAAGGCCACCAAGACAAGAAGTTGAACCTCTTCCGCTATCTCAAATAGTGAGGGAATTCATTGAATCCCAACCCACCCCTCCTCTTATAGTTCCAAATCCGTTTTGGGAAGAACATGATTATACTGAAAAGAAAAATGAGAAGAATGTTAAGGAGCTTAGTAAGGATGAGCACACAAAGAATATGAAGGAATGGGCTGCAAAACTGAACATAAAGAAAAATCAACCTCTGACCAAACTTCCTTCTAAAGTTAAGGCTCAAGAAAAGGTGGAACAAACTAGTTTTGTATCAGAGACAAATCTAGAGCTGAAGGATGAAGACCAAAAATCTACCTATTCAGAATGTAGTATTCATATTGGCTCCATATCATCAGAGGAGTTTGGATTACCAAAAATGGCCAAATCAGTAGTAGAAGAGCATGTGCAAGTTAAAGAAGAAAGACTCTCAAGTGTACAAGCTAATTCTAATGAGTGCAATGATCCTAATTTCCATGCATGTCAAGAACTTGCAGCACTTTTGGAAGGTGGTAGTATCTTTCTAAGGTCATCATTAGATGTTACAATCAGCCACAAAAAGTTTCATGAGACTAAGGTAGATTCAGAGATCGAGAATGTGGATGAGACCATGCAGAGGCTTCCAAATCCTTTTCCCTCTCTATCTTCTCAAAAATATGATTTTTTAGAGGAATTTGATCTTTCTAATTTCATGTTTGAGAATGAAGAATATCAAGGTGAAGGAGGTTCTAGTTCGGAGGATACTCAGATTGAGGAGGAACCTTTGATACAGTCAGAGGATGAAGAAGTAGATTATCTATCAGATTTGGAAGAATGTTTTGATGGACATGAGCCTATGGAACTTGATAATCTTGTTATTCCATCACTTCTTTTCCAACACAAAGTGTCGAGTGTTGTAGAGGGACATGCTCAAGAACAACTCATTACTCATAATTGTCCTTTGGAATTAGAATTGGAGGAATTGAGTCTTCCATATCCCTCATCACACGTAAAGGAGGAACACACAGGAGAAGCTAGGACTGATCTAGAAGCATTGAATGAAGATTATGTCATGGAGAGGTTTCTGTTTTCAGTTACGAAACCTATTTTGGTTAACGAGTCTATGATGGAGGAAAGTATTCTTGAATATTTTTCTTCCCCTAACAATCTTCAAAAGCTGCAAATAGGGGGGTTTGAATTTTCAAATTCCATGTCGAATGAGGGAGATGTCACTGCAATACCATCCATCTAGGTGAAAGATAAGTTACTTATAAATGGGAAACAAGAGGAAAATCAGGTTGTGAATAACCATATTTTTCAAGGATGTCTTCAACAAGAATTTCTTGTTAAAATTGAAGTTCATAGCAATAGGAATATTCAATGGGTTAGACCATGTCCCATAAGGTATTTGGCTTCTTTGAAGCCAAAAGAGAAGCCAGAGCCAGTCACATTCATTTCAGAATGTGAGGATGAGTTTCACAGTCCAAGAATCAATTTCCATGCCTCTACAAGAAAAATACAGAGCAACTAAAAGAGGCATATTTTCTCTTTCCAGTTGATGCCTTGGTGGACCAGGTGGAGAATTGGGCTTGTTTTAGTTTTTCACTTTCATTTCAGCCATGTCCATTATCACATCATCTACATGGCTGCACATTGTGAGAAGTGGAAGCTATTTTGCACAACCAGTTGCAGGGTTTGTTTAGTTCACCTGTGCTTCCAGTTAGTGTAGGGTAGTAATAGGTTTTCTTTCAGTAGAATAAGTGCACTACACACCCTGCATGTTTCAATTGGGGCATGTATGGTTTTCAGTTTTAGTGTGTTTTATTTTCTGTTGTTCTCTTGTGTTGTTCTGCACATTGTTTCATCATTGGAGGTTTTTCAAGAAGAGAAAAGTTCAAGGTTTCAGAGAAAGTTTCAAGATATCCCCAATTCCTCGGCTGCTTCATTCAAAGTTCTGCAGTATGCTCTAGATGCCAAGTGTTCATCAGATTCAGTATACTTCATGCTTAGCATTCCAGGGAGGTCCAAGATCAGGAAATGTTCAAGGGGATTCAGGATGGGTTCATTTATTATCCTTCATTCTATAGCAGTCATTCCAAGTTTGGGATGTAGGATGCAGTAATGTTTAGGTAACTTGGGAACATCAAACTCACAATCCAGGAGTTTCATGGTTCAGCATCAGGTCTCAGATTGACAGTTATGACTCCATGCCCAACGGATAGACAAGGCTACTGGAACCATGCTTAACAGGCAAGCATCCTTGAGAAGTCACCAAAAATGTTGTCAATTTTTTCCCTCTTGGACAAAAATTGGACAATGCCCATAAAGTAGACCCAAAATTTCCTTATGGAAAAAAATACTTGCCTTTGAACATGATAAATGGAATGTTTCAGGGATCAATTTTGTTTTTCTACCTTTTGGTAATGTTTTTTCTTAGAGATGAGGAAAAAAACTCTATTATAAAAAGCTAAAGTTAGGAGTTCAAAGTTAGTAGCTAAATTTATGGACTGGGTGGAGTAGAATTTTGCTCACTCGAAAGTGAAGGTAAATAAGCCAAGTGCAGGCCCATGATAATGAGCAGAAGGTGAAAACTTAATCAAGAGGTTGTACTCAAGATTCACATGAAAAAGGGTAGCTCATTGAGTTGAATTTAATCGGATCAAATGAGCTCAATGGATGAGTCGAGATAACTTGGTGATTTTAGCCCAATGTGTCAAATTGGTTTATAGATTTGAAGCTAGTTAGTCAAGTTTTGTAAGTGGTTGAATGAGGTAATTCGAATATCCATGACGAGTGTGAAAACACATTGAACGGGTCAATAGTGGAGAATACAAGTGATTAATCAAGTTGAGCTCGGTGAAAATGATTTACTCAGGGAGTTGAGTGACTCCAGTAAGGCATTCAGTGTGAGTCAGTGTATTCTATGGAGATATACGGAGCTCATTGACATCAAATTAGGGAATATGGAAATTTCAGAGAGGAGATCGAGTTGGTCAATCTCATGTGGCTCAAATGATCATGACACAATGAAGAATCGTCTAAGGGCTACACCTGGGAACGAAAAGACTACATCAAGCCATGTGAATCATCCATTGAGTTAAAGCACATAGTGGTAATCAAGGGATAAGTAATGGAGAGTTGGAGCTCATTGAAAATTCATCTAACATAAATGAGCTCGAAGGATTCAAGCTCAAGCTTAAGAGAAAAAGAGTGACATAGATGAGCAAGTTGATTCAAGAGGGTAAGCTCGTAATGTGCATCGGCATGAGCTATTCAAGCCATCATAAAGAAATACAAATTAGTCATGTAGATTGGAGCTTATGGCTCATAAAGATTAAAATGATGGGAACTCATAGGTTAGCATATTGATCAAGCAAGATCTATGCTGAGGTTCATAATCATGAGTATCCAATTTTGTGACAACAGGAGATGGTGGACATAAGTGAAGCAGGGAAGATGTTACACTACTCGCATGTAGAGATCAACAGTCATCTCAAGGAAAGAACAAGGTTGAAACATTAGATAATGCATTGAATTGATATCAGAAAGGATGATGATTCACAAATAGGGAAATATGGAATAAACTCAGGGAGCTGAAGTGACAGTTTGGTGAATAACAGATAGAGTTGGATAAGAATAAGATTTTATGGGAAAATCAAAGCTCATCAAGCTCGGTGGTTGCATGGAGAGTCATGGAAATGTGGAAAGCACCCAAGAAGTTGAAGTCAAGGCTCGAGAGTAACAGGTCAATATTAAGTGCAAGGATAAATTGAGCCAAGTATAATTTTGAGCATAGTTGATTCAATGGTTGAAGCTATCATCAGCTCATATGTAAAGAGCCATGTGAAATGACTTGTGGAGTTTAGCAGCTTCAAGATAATGGCAGAAAAATCATATGAAATAGGAATTTTAGACTTGAGGAGCTAGCAGGGGGATGATAGGGAGAAAAAATGATTAATAAAGTGGACTCAGAAAGGATCGAATGCGCAAGATAGGATAATCATTAACAAAAGATCCGTGCACAGGATACTGGGAATTAAAATGTCATGAGAATTAATGGATGAGATCGGTGTAAGAGTCTCGTGATAGTCGGTACAAGAATGAGTTCATTAGATCAAACTCAGATGATATTAGGTAAGAGAGATCCATGGTGATGGCATTGGAATCAAGTTTTCATGGAGTATTCAGAATGTGTAGCTTAGCTTGTAAATGAGCTCAACATGGAATGCGAGTCAACTAGGTTTTCCAAAGATGCAAGGTGGTGGTATTTCCTGAAGTTTTGAACACAAGGAGTGATGACTTAAGCAGATGGTGTTCAAAGTAAAGATTATGGAGGATTAAGGATAGACTAATCAATGAAGCATGGCCAAGTTGAAGTTATCAGGCTCAGACGAGTGCCATAGGAAGAAAAAAGTGAGGATCTCAGGTGACAGGATTGATGCTCAATAATGAAAAATGGGGAGAACCATCGAGATGAAGGGTTTGTTGGAAAATGAGCTGAGCATGGTCAAGAATGAGCTATGAGCTTGATGGATTCAATCCTCTAAGAGCTCAATGTCGATGTTGGAGAAACTTGCTTAGGTTTAGAATCATTTAGCCATGGCACAAAGTGTGAATGCTCATTTGAGTTTGGCAATAGGAGATCTAGGATGAGAAGAATTACAAGCTCATGGTATTTGATTAAGAATTTGAGCTTAATCAAGCATGGAAGAATTAGAATTCAAGGAGAATATTGTGAGATTGAAAGCCATGCACAAATGACTATGGAAGTGAGTTCTAGTGGCTTACAGAAATGGTTTCATGGTTTCAGAGATGGGGAATTGGCTTGATTGATCATTAGGCAAATGAACTGATTTGGAGCTACACGATGGAATTTCAGAGGGATTGAAAAAAAATGAGTGTAGTTTGATCAGGAGCACAAGGGGTACAAAAGGAGCATTTCAAAGTTTTGATTCAGAGCTACATATTTCAAATTTTGGAGCATTTTGAATATCAGCCCTTTAGGCAGATTTTGAAGATTTCAATGAATTTAGATTAGTGATTGTCAAGTAAGCCCAAAACACAAAGCAGTAGGAGCATTTGGAAGGTTTTTGAAGCCTGAGCCTTTGAAATTCAGAAATTTGGTTTTCATGATTCGGAAGTCCATGCCTTCGGGGTTTGGAATTTGAAGTTAGAAGTGAGATGATTTTAAACTGCAAAAAAAAGTTTGGGGGAACTCATTGGGAGTGAGTTGAAAAGATTCAGGGATTAGGAAGATCAAATCCCAGGGCAAATAGATAGCTCAAAACCATGAAATTTTCAATGTGGGTTCAGAGGGGTTCAATTTTTAAGACTGAGTTGAGTTGGTTCAAATTTTGAGTGAAGCTCAAAATTCCATGTGGAAGTTATTTGGGTTAAGAGTCAATCACCAAGCTGCCATGGTCATAAGTATGAGTAGGAGTGCTATTGTTGAGAGTTTGAACAAGGAGGTTAACAAGATGAAAAGTGGCAAGTCAAGTGCTAAGGTGGAGTACATGTGGAATCCAAGTTTAAAAGCTGGGAGAGTATTATTTAAAGTGGAATGAGTTATAGTCAAATGTGGGATCAGGATGAGAACTTGGTGATGGTGGATCAAGATAATTGTCAACCATCTTGGAAAGGGTTAATTATCTCCAAGATGCTCAATGGGAGCATTTTCCAATTAAAACCCCTAGTGTTCAAGAAGGATCATTGTAATCATGATCAACTTGAAGATATTCATGCAATATTCAATGTTGAGCTTGATCAAGTGGAATGCTTAGAGGAAGATTTGGGTAAAAGTTAAGGTGCTCAGATGAAGCCAGTCAAAATCAACCAAGAAAGGGGGAATCCAATTAACTCATAGAAATGAGCTTGGTGAGCCATTTCAGCATTAAACCCCTTCAATGTAAAAATCAACCAGGGTTCCACCAAGACATAAAGTGTGAACTCAATAATTTATTAAAATATTATTTTTAATTAAATGAAGAAATTCAAATATTTGAATTTATGCAAGCATCATTGAGCTATTATCAGAGAGCTGATGGTCACAGATACCCGGGAGGCCCTAAAAAGTGACTTTCACTCAAGAAGACCATAACTTTCTCCCAGTTGCCCATTTTTCACAAAATTATAGTCATTGGAATTGGGAGAAAGAGAGATATGCCATGAATCATCAAAGATGAATTTTTAGAGGTTTTTATTTCCAAAATTATAGGTTTTCCTTGTTCCTTGAGTGGTGCCTTGAAAGGTGGAGGTGCAATAAATGAGCAAACATGGCCAACAACAGTGATTAATTGTTTCCTACATTTTGGCCTAGATTCTAGGGTTTCTTCCTTCTTTCTCTCAACCACTCAAAATTTTCTATAAATGTAAAAGGGGTGCTTATTTCAAAGGAGTTAGACACTTTTCAAGCTTCCCCTCTCTTCACAAGCTGAGATGCTGTGAATTTGTAGGCTCTCAAGCCTTTCTTCTCAAATTGTAATGGAAAGCCTATGCCTTTTCCCTGATGTAATGATGCACTGTGCAAGTGCTTGAAGTAATGGAAATTATGTTTTGTGATCAGTTATATGTCCTTTCATGATTTTTCTACTTCTATTTTCCTCTCTCATGTTTGCAGGTGAACTGTGCAACCAGGGTTTCTTTTGCAAGTTTTGGAGGTCATTGTGCTTATCAAGGAGTGAAGTACTGTATGTAAATTGGGTTTGTAATGCATGTTCATTCTTCCTCATGATCATCTCTCTTCATTGGCAACCCTCTGTAATTTTGTCTAGCACAACCCTTTCTTGTTGCATCACCACTTCTAGTATAGGTTTTATTTCCTTGCAAATCTCTCTCCCTAATCCCTTGAAATGTTAGCATAGGTCTAGTTAGCCATTTATCTTGCATTAGGAGTAGTGTAGTGCTTAGTTTAGGAAGAGGAATTTGGCCTTCTCCGGAGGTTCACCTCGAGCCCAAGTCCCACAGCTAAAAATATGCAAATGTGGAGTTGGACTGAACCCAGAGGTCACCTAACAGATTGAACTTAAAAATGAGCATTGCACTGCATCACAGACTCCATGTATTTCTATGTGTTTGTGTAGAATCATGCCCTAGGTGGCTCTTGTGCAAGATGCACTAAATAACGAGAAATGGCTAGATGTAGCAATGTAAGTAGATCTGTGGATGTCAAAATGAACTTCTCCTCCTATAAAGTGTATGCAAAATAATGCATTCCCTTGTCCCTTGAATGAAGCTAGATGGATGCTTTGATGCTCTTGAAATTCCTTTGGATGCAACTTCGGGTGATAGTAATATATGCTTAGAGCTTAGTCCTTTATTTTGGTCACATAACTTTATATTTATATGATTCCCTTGGTTGAATTTCACAATTAACAACTAAAAGGCCGACCCATAAGAAAACAAGATGCCCAAAAGGGGTGAGTAAAATACAAAGAGGTCAGGGGTACCCAGAGGGGACGAGGGAACCTTGGTGCTGACATCCTAGATGGGTGTTGGTGTCCAAAGTCATAAAAGATAAAGCAGTAAAGTATTAACTAGGCTACAGGATGTAAAAGGTCAAAAAGAAGACATGAAACATAGATAAAACACCAAAGATTGTTGTTAATTGCTAGTTTTATCACTTATGAATCATATGAATAGTAGTTTGTGCCTTTGACCTAGAAATTTACCCAAAGTGCATGATTTAGTGTCTACAAACAAAAAAATAATATAGAATACCCAATATAAAATCAAAGCAAAAATAAAAGACCCAAAAAGGAAATTTGGCACAAAGCTCAAGAATGATGACTCCAAAACAATAATAAAATTAGATCACAAGTTAAAGAAAATGGTAAAAATTGAGTAAGAGGTTAGATAGATATTTATGAGGCTAGAAAATGTAAAGAAGATGAGTGGGGAAGGGGTAAAAATATATAAGAAGGTAAGAGGAAGGAATAATTACAACACATAGGAAAATTTCAAAGTATAGTGATTTATCAATGCAAACATTGTAAAATATTGTGGAATGAGAGTGAAAGGAGAAGGAAATATAAGAAATAAGAGAAATGAACAAAGATATAGTCACATATCCAGTCACTCAACCCATTGGGGCCAAAATTAGGAAGATTATGGAGGAATATGGCATCACATTTCTTGAACTCATACTAAGTGATAAGGAAGACATGGGCATTAGTGCAAAACTAAGGCACACAAAGTGGATCGACCCATCACACTATAAAATCTTTGAATGAACAAATAAGGTCTCAAATACCATAAGATTGATCCAAATTACAAAACAAATGGGGGGTGAACTGATGGAGAAGGACTCGTTAAGGGGCATAGACATAGAAAGTAAAACATGCATTCCCAAATTTTTTTATTACCCTTTGATAATGCATAATATTATGATCCACTATTATTAGGTTCTTATATGGTTCATTGTGGAAGAAATTTTTCTAATCATCACCACAACCATGGCCAAAGCCACCAGTCTACCAAATAGAGGAACACACTTGATTTTACAAATCTTCAAAGCTTCCAATCGATGCATAGACTAAATTTGTATATGATGTAGAAAGTTAAGGTATATTAATCCCACTCGAACTCATTGGGGATTGATCCGTGCTTATTTTGATAGAGATAACATCTAAATTTTATTGCAAAACATATTGTGGTAGAAAATAAGAATGAACAAGAGTGGTGGAAATAGATCTACGAATGTGGAATTGAACAATGGGATTCAAATAGTAATAATTATTTACGCATGAGCTAATTATATGAATACATAAAATATATTACAAGCCAAGGGAAATCCTTTCCAACACTAGTGGCTCATTATATTGTTGTGTTTCACACACTAGAGAGGTCATAACGGAATCATTTAGGTGCATGATAGCTATTACTCATATGAATAGTTTATAAAGTACATACCGCTAAAGAGATACATAACTTTTAGTGGTCAATAGAAGTTAGGATCCTAGTTGGACAATATATAAGAGAAAATATGTGCAAATCCAAGGGTCTTAAGTGAGGTGCAAATGTATTGTGTACCATGCAATAAAATCAAATTTGTCCACAATGGATTAACTTTGTGATTTGAAGGAGTAAAGGAAAATAACCCATTGATTTTGTTCATCATTAACATGGCATTGGTGAAGGTTAGACTAATTGGAAAATATGGGATGATCATAACTAATTTCCCACCAATGAAAATGTAAGACCTAACCCAAGTGATAATAAAATACATGTAATCTTCTAGAGTGCATGTAGACTATGACTTGGGAGAAACTATCAAACTACCACTAAAGAAGCCAAAGTAGGAAAAGAAGAAAAAAAATCATTTTGCCTATGAAACCCATGAGAAAGACCAAGTGTGAGAAGATCCCCGACTATGTAGTTGGTTCTAAGGACTGTATTTTTTGTAGATAAGATCAAATATGAAAATATGAGAAATATTATTTTGGATGACGTAGGATCATGCACATACAATTTTGTTGAGAGTGTATAGGGATTTAAATCCTACTTAAAAATAATTTGAATAGTTTTGTATATTATGAAATCCCAACATATGTGCATAAGTATTAAATATATATATATAGAAAATGAAATTCTCTTTATGCATGGATAGGGAAAGTGACAAGCCTCTTTTGTCAAAGAAAGGAAGAAGAAGAGATTGGTATCTCAAGAGTCACCTCATATTGTATAAAACTACATATGTCCACTCTATAAAAGGTTGATCTTGATTTAAACTAATATTCAATCCTTGGTATTTGTTCTAAGTTCATGTCTAAGTGCTGAATTAATAATACTAAACTCATTCTATTTTTATGTTCATATCTATTGTCTTTATCTTCTTTGAATTATTTCAGCTATGTAGCTATTATGCACTATATTTTATGCATTTTTCTATCATTTACACAATTATTAAATGTATTAATATGAATTTATCATAGGATACAACATGTTTCATGTGTTGATGCTATGATCTAGGGACCTCTGCAAACAATTGTTCCATTTTTGGGGCCTAAAACTGTTAATATGTCTATCTAGACATAGGGATGTGGAATGATGGTTGCAAAAGAGGATAAAAGGCATTTTTAGAAGATGAAGAAACTATGATGGGAATTCCTACCAAAATAATATAGTTTTAATATTTTTATGGAGAAATTCATGAGATATTCTAGTGTGAGCTTCCAAAAACAATATCCATATGGTTATCTTGACTAGAATTTTATTATTTTAAGCATGAAGACATAGATGAATACAAATGGAAATATGAAAAGATGGAAAAATTACAAAAATTAGACACTTCATAGACCTAAGCTATAGACTATTGGATGCAACCACTATTGATTTGTATGTAAATGAATTTTTTGTCAAAATATTTTGTTCATTTGATTCTTTCGAAGCAAGTTTTGTTTTTGTATTACGAGGAAACTTTGTTAAGCCACTCCTTTTATTAGTCAAAATTCTAGTTGTGGAAAAGGCCATGGTGTTGATTTCGTGTGACTTCAAATAGTCATGTAGGTGCAAAAGGGATGTATTCCTAAAAGAATGGGGATGAAAGTAAAAGGGGTGAAATTAAAGTGGACTCTTGAAGGTTCTGAGAAGGATCATAAAGAATAAAAGAGAAGGATATAAATATTGTAGAGAATCTATACACCACAATAGATGGGGAATCTTAAGTGCTATTGGGTGAAATTGAAACCAAATGTGAGTAGGAGTAGAGTAGGAAAATTGGTCGAACAAGGATTAAAGGAACATCCTAAAGAAAGTGAAGATAAGAGTGAAGAATAAAATGGAAGTGACCAAGAGGGTGTGCAATGAGGCATGAACCATGACTGCAAAATTGGAGAGAGAACTAAAGAAAATAATCAGAGAAGAGAATAAGAGAATAAAATTAGGGGATTAGAGATAATAAGGAGTATGTTTATAAATTATTTGGTGTTAAACCCATAAAAGCCATCATGGAAAATGTGGTAATGCACAAGTAGAGAAAAATCAATTTGCAGTGAAAGAATTAGACCATATCCTTAGATGCCAGTAGAAGATGAGAGTACCCTTCTTTCAATATATATGTCCCTTGAGATAGATAGACAGTTGATTACTTGGGATTGTTTGAATGATAGGGAGAAAATTAGGGAGAATTTTAGAATTCTACAATAATTTTGGGAGAAGTTGAGATGGTCATACACAGTACACATATTGAAGAATAAAGTGTGGAATAAATCACAAAGGAAGTAGATATTTCATTGAGTATGCATCCATTGTGCATATCATCCTTTAGTGGTAATAGAGAAAAGAGTGAGGAGTGTAGCAATAGTAGTTATGTGAGTACAAAATATAATGTATGTTTCCTGAAGTTTGTGGAATCCAATAGTGATTTGTTAAATTTTGAAGAAGAAAATATTGAATATAATAAAGAAAGTACAAGTACCGGTGAGATTACTAATCGGCCAAGTGTGTAATTGAGTCCAAATTTGAGTAGTAGTTCAATCCATACATATGCACAAAGTAATATAAAAAATCATCCTATTACAGGAGGAACTATGGTTCATATTTTCAATATTTATGTAATTATACAATAGTATAATAGGTTAGCTAATCTGAAACACTTTTTTTTTAATTGAAAATTTTGATGGGTATAAAAGGTAGTGAAATATGATAATACTAATAAATAGGATCTCATAAGAGCATTGAATGGAAGGGAATTGGATTTTATACACTCTATGAATCTAAATGAGAAGACTCTTAAAGAAGTGTGTGATGCCCTTATGCAAGAATTCCCAAGAAATAAGTGCACAATACAAACCATTCAAGATTAGAAGGAGATAAATAAAAATACTAGAGAATTTATCATGAATTATGACATGCGATATTTCACATGTCATGAACAAAAATAGTTTCAAATTTGATGAGACTAGTAATGTTGTCTGGTTAGTGGAAGGATTGCATAGTAAAATCCATTTTATGATTGCACAAATAGAATTTGGCACTAAAGTAGAGGCATGTTATTAGAGTAGAAAATATTGAAGATTGTGGAGATAGTGGGGTAGTAGGTAAAACAATATAATCCAAATTAGATGTAGTAATTCATAGATTGGAGGAGTTGCAAAAAGGGAAAAATAATAGACTAAGTATATGGTGCAAAAAGTATGGGGTGAAGAGCATCACAAAAATTACTATACTAAAACATAAATAGGGGAAGAGGGGAATACTAAGAAGTATGCAGTGTATGGGGACATCATCTTAGTAAATGTCATTTGATACAACATTATGCTTTTTAGCCACATAATGTGGTATGCAATTTTATAGATAAACCATACATGAGGTGAAGGACTACAAGATGTTAATGGAATTGAAAGATAAAGTCACAAGGAATTTATTCACAGTTTGAATGAAATTAGCCATAAAATAACATCCAATTTTCTTAGAGATAAAAATGGATGGTTCTCCTCAACCGAGTGTGCAGTGTTATCCTCTATCACCTTAGTCAAACACACATTGGACCCAAAAATATCCACAAAATAATTCAATTTGGATCCCCTTCTCCAAAAAAACACAATGGGTTAGACACCTCTTTTTCCTTAACAATCACCTATGTGGAGCATAGCTCCACTGAAAGTTTTTTATGGAGAATATCATAACTAGAATCAAGGATTTAATTCCATGGAGAGACCACATGGTGTGCAACATGGTAGATATCAAGGTAGTTTCTATAAAAGGAGGATAGGATCCCAACCTCATAAACAAAGAGTAATATTTTACCTTTATAGAGAATCAAACCACATTACATGAAATTGTCCTTCACATTTAAAAAGGGAATTGTTTTTCTCATATTATATGGTGTAGGTGGAATATAATACAAAATATTTCCCTACATTGGAGAAAAAGAGGAAAGAAAAATAATTTCATGATGTTAAAATGATTAATGTGGTGCCTGAAGACACTAGCAATCTCCAAGTTGTCACCAAATCTTATAGGAAAAAGAAAATCTTGGAACATGTAATGTAGACACCCTAAAAATACATGCATATTTATATCATATTTCCATCCACTTAGAATTAATTAAATTAATTCTATCCTACTAAAATATATCCCTTTGGAATTAATTAAATTAATTCCATCATTTAAATCATACTCCTACCCTTTAGAATTAAATAATTTAATTTTATCATACCATTTGAATTAATTAAATTATTCCTAACACCCTTTAGTTAATTTAATAAAACATTTATTTAACTAAATGGTTAATTATCTCCTCATAAATTATAACTAATTAAATTAGTTATTTAATTAATCATATTTACCTACTTAGACTCCACTCCACTTCTAGAACCCTATAATGGTGTGGGCAACAAAGCTACATGTACAACCATCTTCCCACATAAAATCAAGATCATCATTGTCTCTACAAAGTTGTAACTGCACTGACCAAATGTCTTACTAATTTATGAAATTGGAATTAAGACCCTAGAGTTGATTCAAACTATGATCCACTTATCATGGCCTCACCATCAGCTATAAAATGCAGTTTATTCCTTTGTAAATTTATCCTTAAAAGATTGTGTAATTTGTAGCTAATATGTAAACGACAAAAGATCCCTAATTTTTTGATAGTTTACAACATGATCAATTACTAATCAACTTTCATGATTTGAAATGAATCTAAAACGAATCAAAATCTAAATTTTAACAGTTTTTTATTAGATAAAGTAATAATAGGGATTGGCTCCTAGGGACCTTACAAAAGGAGGAACAAAAACCAACGAGCAAGAAAGAAACATAAAATTCCTCAAAAGGAGTTAAACATGCTAAACTCATACAATGAAGATCAGGACTTTAACTAAAGAGAGTAAAACAGAGAAAATAAACCAGCCCTAAACCATCAAAACTCCAAAAGTTCACCAAAAGTCTGCCAACAGTCCAGAAAACCCAGCTAATTTTTAGGAAGAACTTCACTACTTCCAGTATGACTTCCTTTGATCTCAGCACCCTTGTCATTAATGTCTTCCTCTAGCTCATCCTCGGAATTACTGATGTACAAATTGAAATTCCTCCTTTTAGTGCCTTTACCCATCCCTTCCAATGTATCACTTAGATTTTTGACCTGAAGCTCCAGCTCCATAACCTTTTGTTTGGACTTCACCTGGGCTGAGACAATTTTCTTAGAAACATTAATGACATGCAACATGGTTTCCCTTTCACCAACATTGGTTTCCTCTATTTCATGAAGTACCCCCTCTAAATAATGCACCTTTTTACTCCACTCCTTGAAACCCTTAAAATTACCATCCCAACCCCTCTTTCTTGAGTTGCTTGCATCACCAGAACCTTCCTCACTCTTCTCTTTTTCAGAATCCTCCCCCACATTTTTACATTTCCCAGCCTTCATCTTAGTAAGGCATTCCACAAGAGTGAGATCATCCTCTTCCACCTTATCTTTCAGAGAAGAATTCAGAATAGGTTTCCCATTTTCAAACAATAGAAGGATGAGCCATTCATGGAAAGGCATATCTTCCTTCTCCTGCTGGAATGTCATCAAAGAATTTGTCAAAGACATAAACAGAGAAAAAGTAATGCTCACCATGATCTTATGGTGAAACATATTCAGAAGGGTCATATGATGAGTATATATTTTTTGATATTTTCCTTCCAGAGTGATATAATTCATGATTTAAAGGAAAATCTATCTCCATATTTTTAGGATACATGACCTGAGCAATATTTCAAATGTGTATAGTTTTTACTTAGGGGAAAAATACATTTCCTTACCCATGAAGATCAACTCAATTTCACATCTTTCTAGGTTAATATTTTATTCTTGAGCCCGTCCATTAAGCATATCTCCGTTGCAAGGATAATAATTGATGTGTCTGAAACCTCGATTTAGAATATAATTTAAACTTTGAAATAATTATATATAGTTTAAAATCTCTACCAAAATCCTTTGACAAGGAAAGGGTCATGAACCATTATAGTTTAAAATGAAATTAGACTTAAATAGAATCTTAAGCTTGTTCCAAAAGTCATGTTTAATTTTAATGTTCTGGCTAGATAAAACAACATGAATATATCACCACCCATCTTCATGATCACTAAACTTCCCCTGTTTGCTATCACTTCTCAAATCTAGTAACCCCTTAGGCACACCAATAAAACCGATATGAATACAGGACATATGTAAGTAGTCATAAACCCAAGTGTACTGTGCCAAACATCAAACTTGAGTGCCCTCCATGATCTATGATAATGGAGGAATTGTTGTAATTAAAATATTTGATCTTGTAAAATATGACTAATTGTTAAAGAGATCTGAGTGATAGAACGATGGCATGTACTAAGAATTTGTAGTGTATAAAGGAGATTATAAACACACTTAGTTTTAATGGGATGGACTGAAAGAGGGTTTAAAACCCACAAGCGAGGATCACGAGGGACGATGTGCACATCAACGGACGTGCGAATGACAATGTGAAGAGATCTCAGGAGGAGTGAGCATCAACCGAATGTGCATGCAAAGATTTGAAACATGAGCAGAACCTGGTTAAGCCATAAAACTCTCCTCTATCTCATAGATCAAATGGGGTGTACATATAGGAGGTGTTGAGTAACCCCCAGTGCTGCAATCATGACAACTCAAGTAGAGAGGGGGAGTTACATTCCCAGAATAGAAGTGTAACTCCCAATGATGCATATGACGCACTAACTGACGTGTACGTAAGTTGAATGATCATAATGACCCCTAAATGACACATGGACCTACGATCTCACCTAAGTGAGATGACTCACCTAATGATGTGGAAAATACACACACCAACACCCCCCCTTCATCGTAACTTAGGATGAGGTGGCAAGTCAGAAATGAGAAATGGGTCCCAACACAAAGCCTGATGAGGTACCCATGTACAAGAAGAAGATCCCAAGCAGTGAAGGAAAACCCAGTGGGAAAAACATCCACCACAAGAGAAAAAAACACTCTCTAATCTAAGAAAGATGCCAAATATGGGTCCCAGCCATAGACGAGCCTGAAAAGGTACCCATGTACAAAGAGGAAATCTCTCAAAAAGAAGAAGAAGAGAGAAGAAGAGGGAGATGAGAGGAATGCAGAAGATGCCATGGATGGATCTAAACTCTGCAGCTCTAGGAAGTCTCCCAGAAGAATGTCGATGATGAGATCCTCTGCCTCTGGACTGAAGAAGAGCCACCCACACCGAACTATGTGCCTGCCCTTAGGAAGGACAAAAATGACGTGCTGGAAGTCTGCCCACTCCACAAAGGAAACCAAAGGCAGTAGCACGAAGAACTCTGAGTCTGGTCCATGAAAGTGTGACATAGGTCTAGCAAGTGAGTGCCAAGGAACTGAAGGTAATGCCATGTGTGTAGAACTATCAGAGTGAAGAGGAACACCCGCAGAAAGTATGTCCAAGTGATGTGAAGGGAACAAAACATCCTCCACAATAGAAAAGGGATCCATAGCTGAGGGTGGATCAATGAAGGTCTCTGGAAATGTGGAAGTGGTAAGAGTCCCAGAAGGGGCACTCCCAACAACAGAGATGATGAACTCCTCTGAAACACCTGTAGATGGATGAGGGACCTGTAGTGCATCACAAGTAGACTCTGCAAAAAGATGACTAAGGTCAGGCAGATACTCATCCCAATGAGGGGGCTCAACAAATAGAAGAGTGATGTCAGATAGGTATGAGTCATCCAATGAAGGTAGAGGAGTGAAGTGGGCCTCACACACTAGAAGTGGAAAGGAGGCTGGTGTAATGACGGTATGAGACTGAGTAGGAGACTGCTCGATATCTGATGAGATGTGGGATGTGTCAACACTCTCTGGAATAGTGAGAGAAAGAGGAGAAGAGTCCTCTGTAGTACTCTCAACATCAGAACTAGGTGCACAATCCTCATCATCAGAAGTAGAACCAAGTGAGTCTATGTCAGTGGAACTGTCATCACATGAAGAAGAGGAGACAACTAAATCAATAGCAACAATAGCGGCGGTAGTATGTGAAGGGTCTCCATAGAGAGACTGAAGAATGCTCCAGACATGGTGAGGTGGATCTGAGTGTGCCACGTGAAACCAGAGAGATATGAGAGACATGCATCATCATGTGACCAAAGACATGGTCACAAGTGTCAAGGAAGTCCTCTAGATGATGATGATCAGTGGGTGCAGGAACTGGCCCAAGCAAGAAGGGTAAAAGACCCTCATGGGTGAAGTAACGTTCCATGGAAGCACGCCAAGATGAATAGTTCCCTCTCCCGGTGAGAAGTGGTGGAGGCTATAAGGTGATCCTATGATGCTCAAGTCTGGAAAGAGCACTCTCCATGATGAAAAATGCAAGATGCACAAAAGCAAGACGTCAGACTTGGTTGATAATGCATCTGCGTGTGAAAGCCCAAGAGTACAGTCAACCCCCCTAGAATGTGGCACTTTATAAAGTAGTGTGTTTACAAAACTGACAATGTCATCACGTAAAGTGCAAAAAATCATGCAACTTTGACTAAAGAAGCGCTAAAAAATGAGCAGCGAGTCAAAAGTTATAGCATTAAAACGATTCCCGTAACTAATGGAAAATGCCACTAGACGCTGCAAACACATTAAAAAAGTGCACGAAATGGGTGCAAATGGTATCGTGTGGGTACTCGTTGGAAACAACATCAAATTTTAGATAGGGTTTATTTTGATTGTGAGGGGGGGTTAGCCTCCTGCCGACCCCGGACCTCGCCCTCCGTCTTCGACAAGCGTAGGAAGGTGGATTAAATACAAGCAAAAATACAACCTAAAAATTTAATTACATGCCATGAAATGAATGTTTTTTTTCACCTTAAAACATTAAAAAGGAGGGATTTTTTTGACCTCCAAACAATTCTAAAAGGAATGAGGTGCTAAGATCGAGCTGTTTTGATGGCTCTCCATGGCAAGTTGAAGGAGTTGATTCCAAGTTTGAGCAAGGTTCAACACCAAGTCTATTTTGCAAGGGTCAGTGTGATTGTAAATGAAGCCACATGTTGTGTAGAGACTGAAGGTGGCTATGCCCAGAAACATAGAGAGAGGGCCATGTGTGGTGCAAGGACTAGATGCTGAGTGTTTGAAACGACTGTTGACCAAACTATTGGTGAGCTGTGGTAGGTCGTTGTAGGAGTGGAGGCCCACATGGAGCAAGGAAACTGCCTAGAGCTCAGGTCACTGGCAGATCAGAATGAAGACCCCAAAAACACCAAAATGGTTGACCTGTTGGGAAAGGAGCCATGTGCTGGTAAAGTGTGTAGTTTGAATGCACATTTAGGTAGAGTTGAGCAAACGGTTGGAGCAAAAACCAAAATGGAAAAACGTGCTGTGAGCTTGATTTGAAAAACTTCCAAAGTGCAGGTAAGATTGAACCACTGTTTCAGATCAAAAAAATGCAACGTAGCAAAAAACATGGAGCACGATGTATCCAAGTAGCAAAACAGAAACACAAAAAAAATGTTGTAGGTAGACAGAATGCCAAGAAAGGTAGTCACAAGCACAAGCAGACTAGTGAATGAGGTACGCAAGCCAAAGCCAAAGAGGTTTGAATGACATGCACCAACATTTCTAAGCACGGTGAAGCACGAGAAAATCAAATGAAGAGCGAGCTATCAACCATAACCAAACTTCTAAATACTGTTGAAACTGCACTGAAAACCAGAAAATTCCTCCAAAGCACACATGCAAGCAAACATCTAAACACTTGAAGAGCACAAAAACCACGAAAAATACACCCACAGAGGTATAAATCTCAATCAATGCAAGTAGAGCATGAATGGAATATCCATTACGACACACAGTGAAAGCTTGAATATCATGTAGAAGCTTAGAAAACACGCATGGAGCAACAATAAGTGAGTGCACGGATCCACAAGATCCACTCTGATACCATGAAAGAGGGTTTAAAACCCACAAGCGAGGATCACGAGGGATGTGTTCACATCAACGGACATGCGAACGACAGCATGAAGAGATCTCGGGAGGAGTGAGCATCAACTGAATGTGCATGCAAAGATTTGAAACATGGGCAGAACCTGGTTAAGCCATAAAACTCTCCTCTATCTCATAGATCAAATGGGGTGTACATATAGGAGGTGTTGAGTAACCCCCAGTGCTGTAATCATGACAACTCGAGTAGAGAGGGGGAGTTACATTCCCAGAATAGAAGTGTAACTCCCAATGATGCATATGATGCACTGACATGCTAACACGTAAGATAATCTCATAATGACCCCTAAATGACACATGGACCTATGATCTCACCTAAGTGAGATGACTCACCTAATGATGTGGAAAATACACACACCCCCATAAAAATTTATCTTAAAAACATTGATAAAATGATCTAGAACTGATTATAACAGTGATAAACTGATCCATCTGAATTTTAATAGTGATTATAACATCTAAATTTTAATAGTGATAAATTGATCCATAAATGATTATAAAGATTCCCAACATATACATTATTCACAGCTCGATCAAAACCATCCAAATTTAATTTACATAATTTCTCATAAATATATTTGTCTGAATTAAATATGATTTAAATAATGCAGAAATGTTTTAGAAATTAGGATGAAATAAAATCCTATAAGACAAAACAAAAATTGTTTACAAAGTTTAGAAAATTCCTTTCTTCGGGTTCATTCAAACCAATCTATTAAAAATATCCCAACTGCAAGTATAATAAAACTTAGAATAAAAAATAATAGATCCAAAACCTACAAATTTGTGACCTTAGACCTTCAAAGAACTTTGACGATGCTCAGTGCTCATCCTCCACCTTCCTGAAGCACTTACAAAATCTATTCTCTTTGCTCTCTATCAGATAGCGACTTTCACGCCTTAAAATGACATAAAAAGAACTACAAAAGGGGAAAATTATGTATACACCAAGAGAATCTTGGAATTATGGACAACTTTCCAATTTACACCAAGTTGTGAAAATGCTCCTAAGTTGCTAAAAAAATAGTTTTCTAAATCTGCCTTGTTATCCAAAAACACATTCACCAAGTTAACATTGTACAAAACCCAATTTGTATTTATAGGTTTTATTCCACCACTTGGTCTAATGGATAAGGTTATTTTTTGAGAAAGTTGGCTGGGGGTTTTAAACCTCCCCAACCAGCACCACCCATGTTTTACTTTCTTTGGGATTTAAATCCCACATGCCCGTGTATGAGTTTAACTAAGCCTTTATTAAGGCTACCACCACCCGATATTCATGTGGCTTGGACCACACCATATCATTTTTTCCATATTTGGAAATCCATGTGGGACATGGCAAGAGTGAGTGGACTCTATTTGTTGGTATGTCAAGATTGGCATGTTGACAGGCAAGTTATTTGGTTTTTGATTTAGTCAGTGGGAAAGTTGTGTATGGTTGGCAAGTTGGTTAAGAGGATAGCTCCATGTAGTGACTCGGTTGGGTGAGTCAGTTAAGATGTGGGTGATATTTCTCTATGTAGGTGGTCAATTTGGCACAAAAACTTAGCAAGTTAGTGTATGGTAAATAAAATGCATTGTAAATAGTTTACAAAACATTGGCATTAATCCCACATGTACCATACAATGACAATCTGGTATTACATACAAAATTGCGACAATGGCACTATGAAGTTACTGAGGAAAAGGCACCCCTCCACATAAAAGTGTGTCAACTCTGGATGAGGGCCCCCAACAAGAAATAATGGTTCCCACCTATCTGAACTTATGTGCCGGATACCGGAGGTGAAAACCAAAAACACCTTTTACCATTTTTATCATTTTTGCATATCATGTGTTGCAGTCTAATTGGTCGGCTACACCTATTTTTGTTCCTCCAACTGGGAACTTCTGTGAATGGTATCTTGCTCAAATGGAGTTCCATTTTCACGTTCAAATAGGTGGTGGAAAGCTCTCAGAGCATTCTATTGTTTTTTAATGATTTTGGAAGATTTAGGGAAACTCTATCCACTAAATTTATCTCTGGATCGCACCTCCCCATTGACAAGGATTTTGTTCCAAAAAAAATATTTTCACCCATTGAAGCTACCAATCATCTTCCTGCATCTCACAAACACATAGAATCCATAGAAACAACATTGTAGACAAAATTTTATTGTAAATTATTTAAAATCATATCACCAAATAGATTAGTTTAAAAATGGACAATCTGTATGCCAATAAGAGGCTAGAGTCTGACTAATTCCCTGTGAATATAATAATCTCTGCAAACAACATAGATCATTTTGAAAAGACAAAAAATACCAATAATAGGGGAATGTCTAATTGAATCCCTATCAAACCATGGTGACTAAAACTACCATCACAAAATTGATCAATTTAAAAATAGGTAATTAAAAACCAAAAGAGACAACTGCCAAATTGATTCCCTATAACATGGCCAATCTCTGCAAAAACAATCTCACCCAAAAATAGACCTGTAAGAAATAGAGACCAAAATTCCAACATCTAGGCTAATGTCCACTGACCTTGTGAAAATACAAAATCATTATAACTCCATATATGTTTGTCAGTGTAATTAATATGTGCTCTAATGTTGTAACCATATTTATAAATCACATTTATTTCCCACATGGGTCTTACAAAACATGTGATTTAAAATTATGGCAACAACAAGATTTCACATTGTGATTACAATTACAAACACTACCCAAAATATGGGTCTTAAAATGCATCCAACATATACATGCCAAAAATAGATGCATTCCTAAAACAACAATTACTCTGAAATGCAAGTATGGAAAAACTAAACACTTCCATTGTGCCCAACAATCTACGTAAACTGATGTCAAAAATATCCAAAGCTAAAAAATATGAGTTTAAATCCTTTTACCCAATTTGTATCAAGAACTCAAAAGGCTAGATATGGGATTCAAATGGAGTTTTTTTCAAAATTTTAAATATAAGAAGATAACCAAGCATGATGAATATGTATTTCAGTTCCTCTAATGGATATGTACTCCAAAATCAAATCTAAAACAACATGGGAAATTTTCCTTTCAACATACATAAGGAATCCCATGTAATCAAATGCTCTAAATTATTTGCATGCCATTAATAATCATCAGCTATGCAAACATAAAACTAAGGAATTGTTTAATGGATTTTCCTTTTCAGTTGTTTTTATTTCCTTGGTTAATTGTTCCTGGGTTGTTAACTAAATAGTTGGTGTTTTAACAACTTCATTATTTCTTATCCTCTAAATATAAATGTAAACCATTTTTGTCTTACCATGACTCTAATTTTGTGCTGGATGAATTTTCCAACATTTTTCAACCCGGTGTCCACTCATACGATAATGAGTGCAAAAATTCCTCTTCCTGGGAGAGGAAAATTATTTACCATTTCTCGCCTCAACATGGCGATAATGGTCTTTAAAATTGATCTCATCAGGAAACCACTTCTGTAAACAAATACTTTCTCTTCAAACAAAAAGCAACAGAATGATTACTTAACCCACAAAAAGTGCATGGAAAAACATACATCATTTTTTGAATATCAAATCCATATTGTTTATACTGAAAGAGTGGATCATCAGAAGTTTTACAATTTCCAATTTTAGTTCTCAAATGTGTCTAAGAATAAATAGGTGGAATTTCATTACCTCATCCCTGAAATTTCTTACCCAATCCTTCATCAATCTGTGATGATGAATCAACAATTTCCTGCAAAGAGTCTTCCTAGAGGACTAGTGGGGTAATCACTTGGTTGTTGGAAGCTTGTCTCCCTTCAGCATTCCTGGAGCACTCTCCAATTTCCATTCTTGCACTATAATAACCAGAACCTGCAAAACAAGGATGATCCTCTACCTATATTGGGTTAGAAATACCTTGGTCATTCTTACCAACGCCTCTTCCATCAAATCCCATTTTAAGAAATAACTTAGATCCAATACCCTTATTATGTTTTTCAAATTCCCCAAAAGAATTACCTGAATACGAATCTAAATGGGAGAAAGAACAACATAGTGATAAAATTACAGTGCACTCATCTGACATAGTTATTGCATCTGAAGTGGAAGGAAAATCCTTCTTCTTCTCACCACACTGTAATCTAATCAAGAGCTCATCCTTGGTTTCTAGCTCTGATTTCAAATGTTTAATCTTCTCTTCAAGGGAGTAGAGCTTGCATCTCAGGAAATCATTCTCATCTTGAATTTATCTATTGATGCTTTCAAGCTCTTCCAACCTCTCTCTTTTTAAGGCTTTACCCATGGCTACCTGTAAACAACTTGTACTTCCCAAACAATGCACACTGTAAATGGAAGATCAAACCAACAATGTCTACAAATCTGATGGATTTAGAAAATCAAACTGATATCAAATGTAAACTGAAAGAATAATACTAAGTTCAAATGAATATGATACCAAAACGTTTCTCTATAAATGAAAATAGACCCCCTTATTTTTTATAGTTTACAACATGATAAATTACTTATTAGATTTCAAGATTTGAAATGAATATAAAACTAATAAAAATCTGAATTTTAACAATCATAAACTGATCCATAACTGATTATAAATATTCCCAAAATATAATTTATTCACAACTCGATCAAAACCATCCATATTTAATTTATCCGATTTCTCGTAAATGTTGTTAACTAATTATAAATATGTTTATCTGAATTAAATCTAATTTAAATAATGTGGAAAATTAACAAAAATTAGAATGCAAGAAAATCAGATAAGATGACACCAAAATTGTTTATGGAGTTCGGTAAATACCTACAGCTCCGGTTCATTCAAACCAATCTACTAAAAATGTCCCAAATGTAAGTACAATCAAACTTTCAATAAACAATAATAAATAAAAAACCTACAAATTCATGACCTCAAACCTTCAAAGGACTCTGACAATTCTCAGTGTTCATCCTCCACCTTCCTAAAGCACTTGTAGAATCTCTTCCCTTTGTTCTCTGTCAATAAGTAACTTTTATGCCTTAAAATGACATCAAAAGAACTCCAAAATAAGAAAATGATATATGCACCTAGGAGCATCTCAGAATTCTGGACAACTTTCCAATTTATACCAAGTTGTGAAAATTACCCTAAGTTGCTCAAAAATTCAGTTTCCTAAAACTATCATGTTTTCGAAATTACACAGTCACTGAGTCATTACCTTGTAATAAAATCAAATTTGTCATATTTATAGGTTTGATTTGGTTGTGTGGTCTAATGGCCAAGGTTTATTTTGATAAGAGTAATTGGTTGGGGTTCAAACCTCCCCAACCACCACCACTCATGTTTTACTTTAATTGGGATTTAAATCCCACATGCTCACATATGAGTTTAACTAAACCTTTATTAAGGTTTCCACTGCTCAATATTCACATGGCTTGGGCCACACCGCATCCTTTTTTGAAATGTTTGGACATTTATGTGGGACGTGACAAGAGTGACTCGGTTCAGTTGTTTGGTATGCCAAGGTTGGCATAATGGTGGGTGGGATGTTTGGTTGTTGGCTTGGGTGGTGGGCAAGATGTGTATAATTGGCGACTTGGTTAAGATGATACCTCCACGCAATTACTCAGTTGGGTGAGTCAGTTAAGATGTGGGTGAGTTGGCTTGGCATAGGTGGACGCATTGGCACCCAAACTTGGCAAATTAGTTCATGGTAAATAAAATGCATGGTAAGTATTTTTCAAAACATTGGGATTAATCCTACATGCACCATACAATGAAAATATGTGGCACTTAAATATAAAATTGTGACAATGGTAATATGAAGTTACGGAGGTAAAGGAACCCCTCCGGAAAAAGAGTGTGTCAACCCTGTCTTGTTAGAACGTAATATTGAGTGCCTATAAACCTTAGTTTATAATTAAATATTTAAGAATAGTTATATTCTTAATTATTTAATATAAAATTAGTTTTTTTATGTTTAATTGGTTATTATTTAATCAATTTATATTAAATCGGGGTGATATTTAATCACACCCCATCACTTAATATGGTTCGTGACCCGTGAGGTAAAATAAATATGGCTTGTCGACACTAAAAGTTTCCTCCGTAATTTCTATTTGATTAATGTATGTATTAGGAATAGGATATTGTTAAGTATAATTAGTAGTAGTGTCCAATAGAAGATAATGGTGCTGCCGGTATGATGCCACCAATAATGTATAGTACGGTAATAGTCAAAAATAAAATAGGAATGTTGTGGTAAAAAGTAAATATTTGTCGTAAGTGGTCCGGTAATGTTAAAATGTCAAAGTTAGGGTAAGTAGAAAAGTAGGGTCTACATGATTAGGAATTAGAAATATTATATTGGTAATAAGGACAATGAGTGAGGTCATAAATATTTTGTGTATTTTATTTGTAAAAAGTCTAAAAATGTGAAACCCATGTGAAATGATAAGGTTTATCTTATCTTAAAAGATAAGCTTACATGTATAGATAAGAGTTAAGGTATGGAATATGATTCGTCAGAGTAGATTTCTTATCCTATCTTAGAGATAAGATGGATAAGCCTAGAAGTTCTATAAATAGAGAGGCCACCCCCCTCATTTAGCATAGAAGGAAGTAGTGAGAAATATTGTATGAGTAAGTGTGTAAAGGAAGCCATCATTTTGAAGGTGTGTTAAAGAAGCCATTAAGAGGTGTAATTGGGAAGTTTCTCCCATAGTTATGATTGGAAGGAAAGTGAAGTCAGTAACACTTGAAGTACCTCATGGGTGAGATTGTAACAATTTCATGTTGATATTATAATTTACACTTATATTTCAGATTTATCATCATTTCTTCTTATCATAGTCTATGGTATTCTTGTGTTATGTTTGTTGTTGTGTTTCCATATTACATCCACCAAACTAAAAGATGTGCATTAGTAAATAATCATAGCACGAGGAGTACCCGATGAAGAATTATCATAGTGCCGGATTGGTGATAAAATTTTGGTTCCGTTGCCGGGACCATTCGTTGTTGGTGGATTTTCTAGAAAGATATTCCCACTTAGTTAGAAAATATTTGGAGGGTAACCTTGTTTTTACTATGCATAGTAGTTACCATGGTAAAGTCACTTTTTGCCGTGAATAGTATTTACCGCAGTAAAGTCACTTTTTACCGTGAATAGTATTTACCGCAGTAACTTCACTTTTTACTATGAATAATGTTTACCACAGTAAAGTCAGTTTTTACCGCAGTAAGTCAAGTTTTACCATAGTTTACCATGGTCATTTCTATTTTCTATTATAGTGATTCCAATTATTTGTGCACATAAGTCTTGTTGATTGTACTTGTGGGTTGGTATTTCACTGTGGTTACTTTTGAAAATGGGGAAGATTCTTGTTTTTTCAGCCCAATCTAATGAAGATGCTTCTTCTTTCATTCAAGAGTTTAAACGATATTGTATTTGTAATGGCCTTATAAGAAGGGAACAACAAACTGAATTTTTTCCTACCTTTTTGGATGGTTCAGCCCTTAGGTGGTTTGAAACACTAAGTGATAATGTGAAAAAATCATAGGATTTATGAACTAATATCTTTCTTGAAGAATTTGGTGAACAACAGAAATATCACAAAGCTATCCCAAGGAGAGAAGGAGAAGATAAGGGATTATCATGCTCATGTTCTAGAGCTAAGGAGGAAGCTCGATGCCCAGATCCGGAAGGAAGGATTAGCAGATGGGTTGATGAATGGTGTGGATAATCTCCTCTGTAAGCACTTCATTCTTGGGATGAAGCCAGAGATCAGACAACAAGTGAAGTATGACCGCCCAACTACCATTGAACAAGCAAAGGAGATTGTAAGAAGGTAAGAAGAAAGCATGGAAGAGGAGCCCAAAGAAATTGTTGCTAAAGTAAAGCCTACACCAACACCTTTGGTCCAGAATCCACAACCACTCTCGGTGAGCACAAATATTTCTCCTAGTACATCTACTGAGTATGAAGATCTACTCATGAAGATGGGCCAGTTAACTATTAATCTTCTTCAAGGAAAAGAATTTAGTTCTCAGGGAGGAGATAGAGGTCTAAAAAGAAATATTTTTGAAGTTGCATGTTATGGTTGTCATAAAAAGGGTCATTATAAGTATAATTGTCCAAATAGAGCTTCTACATCTGGTATAAGAGATGATGATAAAGGAAAAACACCTGTGATTATTTTGATGTAGTAGATAAGAGCATAAATAATGAAGTAGATGTGTTTGTAACAAAAAGAAAGAAATAAAAAGATAACTAAGATGGAAATGATCCTAAGAAGATGAAAGGAGAAACTAGTTAGAAACATAGGAGAAGAAAGTTGGGTGTGCAAGATTTTCTAATTTCATAGGGACAAGGATCATACTCCATCTTAGAAGATTTGTCTAAAAGGCCTGCAAATATTACATATGGTCAACTCTTGGCTATGTCTTCTGAGAAGAGGCAGGAGCTACGAAGTGGACTTAATGCTCAACGAAGGAAGGAGGTTGAGGTTCCTGTTTCAGAAGTAGAGGAAGATCCCTATGCTCCACAACATGAGGTATTATGTAATGGTATTTCAATTCATGATGTCTTAGTTGATGGAAGTGTTGCAGTTAATGTAATGACCGAGTCTGTAATGAATATGTTGGGTTTAAAAATTGATCGCCCCTCAACACTTATGTTAAGGTCATTAAATAAGGGAAAAACTAAACCAGAAGGTGTTGTTTCAAATGTGGCAATATCTGTTATGGGTGTTGTATGTGTGGTAGAATTTCAGGTGATGAAAAATGGTACTGTTGCATACCCAATGTTGTTGGGAAGACCATGGCTAAGGAGAGTTCATGCAAGAAACTACTGGAATGAAGGCTTCATGACACTTAGATGTGGTAGAGAGAGGGTGAAGATAAACGTGATCCCTCGGCATCATAAGACAGAACCTATGGATTCAAGTGATGAAACTAATGATTGGACATCCTCTGATTACTCTAGTACCAGTGAAGTGGACACAGAAGATGAAGAAAGTGAGGTTGATGTTTCGGTCATGGATATCCTTCCAGTCACACCGACTCATGAACCCATAAAATTATCTGAAGAAGAAATTGATAATCATCTCCAACAAATAAAGATTGGTGATGTTGTGATGGAGAGTGAGAAGGAATCCTACCTCTAGCTCTTTTGAAGGTACATACACCTATTCACTTTTTATTACAAGGAATTCCATCAAGTAAGTTGGGTAGAACATTCTATTGAGCTGGTAGATGGTGCTAAGCCCATAAAGCAAATGCCATATAGAATGAATCCTAATTTTTCCAAGACTATAAAAGAAGAAATAGATAAGTTGCTTGATGCAGGATTCATATTTGCTGTGGAGAATTCAGAATAGGTTTCTCCCATTGTGATCTCAATAAAAAAGAATGGGAAGCTACGCATTTGTGTTGATTATAGGAAGCTCAATAAGGCAAAAAAGTAGGATCGTTACCCTCTTCCATTATCAGATCAGATCTTGGACGAATTAGCTGGCCAGGAGTGCTATAAGTTTTGCTGATGGATATAGCGGATACAACCAAGTTCGTATAGCAGAGAAAGATTAGCTGAAGACCATGTTCACCACTCCTTGGGGAACGTTTGCTTATAGAGTTATGCCTTTTGGGTTGTGTAATGCTCTGGCAACGTTCCATCATTTGATGAATAGGGTGTTTGAACCCTACATTGGGAACTTCATCAGAGTATTTCTGGATGATTTTTACATCTATGGGAGCAAGATGGACCACCTGCACTAGATGGAGACAACATTTCAAAGGTTAGATGAAGCACAAGCCTCACTAAATCCTACAAAGTGTGTCTTTGGATGTTCTAAAGGTATTTTTTTAGGGCATGTTATAACTAGAGATGGTATTAGTACCGATCCTGATAAAGTTTCAAAAATCAAAGAGTTACCATTTCCTATTTAGGCCATGTGGGTTACTATAGAGGGTTCATCAAGAATTTCTCAAAGATTACATAGCCACTAACCCAGTTCTTGAAGAAGGATGTTACTTATGAACCAGGAAATAAGGCACATGAAGCTTTTGAACAACTGAAGGAAGCCCTGGTGTCTTCACCTGTTTTAAAGAATCCAGATTGGAGCAAGCCATTCATTGTGTATACTGATGCCTCAGATGCAGCACTAGGAAGTACTCTGAACCAAAAGGATGAAAATGGGAATGATCATCCAGTTTACTTTGGGAGCAGACAAATGAGCAGTGCTGAGGTAAATTATACTGTAACTAAAAAAGAGGCTCTAGCTATCATTTTTTATTGTAAAGAAGTTTATAAATTACTTGCTAGGGTATAAACTTATAGTTGTAACAGATCATCAGGCTCTAAAATATATTATAAATAAGCCTAACCCATCAGGGAGGATAGCAAGATGGATAATTTTGCTACAAGAATTTGAATTTGATATTATAGATAGGCTAGGAAAGAAGCATGTCAATGCAGATGCACTCTCTTGAGCCTATGATGGTTTAGGTTCATCTTGTGATGATGATGATTTCCAAGATGCAGTATTGTTATCCCTTGACACAATCCCTAGTGAATACATAGATATTTGGAATTATCTGAATGAATTCAAGTTTCTTGATTGTGCAAATGTAAAGACTAAGAGGAAGATTACTCAAGCCAGTCGTCCATATTCTATTCTGCATGGAGTATTATTTTAAATAGGACCTGATGGACAGTACAAGAGGGCAGTTAGACATGATCAAGGGAAGGAGCTCATAGAAGAATTCCACAATGGTACATGTGGAGGGTACTTCTCTGGACAACTTACAGAAAGAAGGATCTTGGATGCAGGTTATCATTGGCCCACTCTTTTTAGAGATTGTTATAATTATTGTAATACATGTGATATTTATCAAACACATGGTAACCGTAAGACTTCATCAACTCCATTATGACCTATTATTCCACTTGGTCCCTTTGAAAAGTTGGGAATAGACATTGTAGGTCCACTTCTAACTACCCCATGCCAAAATAAGTATATTTTAGTTGCCACATATTATCTAACCAAGTGGGTTGAAGTTAGGCCATTGAAAACAACTTCCATGGATGAAGTGGCAAAGTTAATATATGAACGCATCATCACTAGATTTGTTTGTCCATTAGAAATTGTAACAGATCAAGGAAGCCACTTCATTAATGAGGTGGTAAAAGCCCTAGTCAATAATGTTTCTATTAAGAACAGGAAGGCAATAACATACAAGCTAAGCACAAATGGATAGGTGGAACGAACAAATTTTGTGGTGTCAAAATTCTAGTAAAAGATGCAGCCTTGCAAGTACATAAGTGGGATAAAAGAATTCATGCAGCATTGTGGGTATATAGGGCAACATCAAAGTCAGCAACATGATACTCCCCATTTCAGTTGGCTTATGGCATTGATCCAGTTTTTCCTATTGAGTTTGATATTCCCACTGTGAGAGTTCTGAAAAATGAAAGGATGGATGAAAGTGATTCAATAAAAGAAATGTTGGTACATCTTCATTTGCTAGAGGAAATGAGGGAAATAGCAAAGGATATAACCTATAAGAAGAAAATGAAGCAGAAGAAATACTTTGATCAAAAGATTCATTGGTCCTCCATTTCATGTGATTGACTTGGTTCTAATATATGATTCCAGATACAAAAAAAGAAGGCAGAGAAAATTTATTCGCAAAATGGATGGGGCCCTATAAAATAACAACTGTGCATGAAAATGGTATATATCTGACTAGAGGAATCAGATGGCACTCCCCATTACAAAATGGGTCAACCACGACAAGTTAAATATTTTCCAAGCACCAGAATAGTCTACTCCGAGGACGGAGTAGAAGCTAGGAAGGGGGAAAATGTCAACACTAAAATTTTTCCTCCGTAATTTCTATTTCATTAATATATGTATAAAGAATAGGATGTTGTTAATTATAATTAGTGGTAGCTGTCCGATAGAAGATAACGGCACTGCCAGTATAACACCACCAATAATGTATAGTACGGTAATAGTCAAAAGTACAGTAGGAATTTTGTGGTAAAAAGTAAATATTTTTCGTAAGTGGTTCAGTAATATGAAAATGTCAAAGTTAGGGTAATTAGAGAAGTAGGGTCTACATGATTAGGAATTAGAAATATTATATTGGTAATAAGGACAAGGAGTGAGGTCATAAATATTTTGTGTATTTTATTTGTAAAAAGTCTAAAAATGTGGAACCCATGTGAAATGAAAAGGTTTATCTTATCTTAAAAGATAAGCTTACATGTACAGATAAGAGTTAAGGTATGGAATATGATTCATTAGAGTAGATTTCTTATCCTATCTTAGCGATAAGATGGATAACCCTGAAAGTAATATAAATAGAGAGGCCACCCCCCTCATTTAGCATAGAAGGAAGTAGTGATAAATATTGTATGAGTAAGTGTGTAAAGTAAGACATCATTTTGAAGGTGTGTTAAAGAAGCCATTAAGAGGTGTAATTGTGAAGTTTCTCCCATAGTTATTGTTGGAAGGCAAGTGAAGTCAGTAACACTTGAAGTACCTCATGGGTGAGATTGTAACAATTTCATGTTGATATTCTAATTTACACTTATATTTCAAATTTATCATCATTCCTTCTTATCATAGTCTATGGTATTCTTGTGTTATGTTTTGTTGTTGTGTTTCCATATTCCATCACCAAACTAAAAGCTATGCATTAGTAAATAATCATAACACGAGGAGTTCCTGGTAAAGAATTATCATAGTGCCAGATTGGTGATGACAGACCCTTGTTTTTTTTCACCTCATGTGGATTGGTGGAGAGAAGTGAGGAGGGATATTATTTGTACCAGACTGTGTAAAGTTTCTCGGTTAATGGAAAATATCAGTTTACCTGTGGTTTTTCCACGTAATTCATGTGTTGTGTGTTATTTTTAATTCTCTCATGGTTTATAATGTTTCATATTAATATTTATTACAATATTTAATTAATGGTATTTATTTAATGTTCCATCGTCCAAAATACCATGCTCACTTTCCCATGCTCTAAATCTCATGCCAACATGCAAAACCATAAGCTCTAGGTTAGGAATATGCCTAAAATTACACTTACAACACATGGCATCACATGAACTGACCTTGATGACCACATGCATACAATTGGACACCTTAACACACCTATAGAACTCATGTATGACTTCATGAAAACCTATGGAACTCATCTTGTGACCATCATATTGTGAATTTCATTTCAATATTGAATTCTGAAATTCAAACTGCTGCATGACATCCCTAATTTACAAAATCTAAGTGCTCTTCCTGATCCAGGAAGAGTTTTTTATGACTACTTATGATTCTAAAGAGAATGCAATCAAGCACTTCTTGCTCAGAAGTTAAAACCGGTTAAGTTATTCAAGACAATGAGGAGACCACAAATTTAAACCACCTAGTAAATTAAGAATTTTCATGAAAACTGAAAGTAAGTTTTGATTAAATGTTATATTTAAATTTGGTCCTAATATTCCTCAAGACTGTAAAGTCAAAAATAAAACAAATGTTCTTAAAATGGAATGTTGAAATAAACCATATCAGGGGAAACTCAAGATGAAATGAAGAGAATAATCAAATCTAATTAGTAACTTAGCCACCAAACTACATTCTATCACCCTAAATGAAAAGTAAATATTTTGTTTTTATACCTTTGAATTCGAAAAAGAATTTTGATGTTCAATCATAATTAATCAGAATTCAACTATACTGTAATAGTTTTTATGGTTTACATGGGAATAACTCGATGTCTAGCGCCTATAGCTGAATGCAATACTTAAAAAAATATACTTATACGTTTAAACTTTAAAAGTTTTGCTACAGTTAATCCTATTGTTTATCCAAAAATATGAAGTTTTTTAATTTAATAATTAAACTAACTAAGACAAATCATTTTAGGACCTCATTATGACATGGTATCGACTTAAATCAATTTTCCACCTATGAAATGTGTGAATGGTGCTTGACATGGTAATATATCACCAAAAACCCATTAGTAATTTTTTGAAGTGACCCCTCCATATCAATCCATGGAATTTTAACCAAAGTTCAAGGATCTTTTCCTAGATGATTCAATGTTGTTGTGATTATTATTGCAATGATAATGCTTATCTTTTCAAAATGCTATCTATAGTATCTAAAAGTTTTAAAGGATTAAAATCAATAGAGATATGGATTCCTGCCTTGATAAAACATTGTAAATTATAATTTAGGATGTGATTACTAAAAATTTATATAGATATCAAATGAATTTTGTGAACGCCTTTTTGTTTGTATTGGAGACGTCCAAAGTGATTGCATTAATATGATATTACCCTATTAATATGTAGGGTGAAATTTCAACACTATTAGCCGATTGATATGAACATCATATTACTAAGAATATTGTTATTTAAATTGTTATATAACTTTGCAAGTTTTATAGATTGACTTAAACTTGAAATCACATACTAATTTATTTTGCTTATCATGAAATATATCACACTTATAATTATGACTCTAACCTTGCTCCATTGTGTTAGATCTATAAATAAATTCTAGTCTTGATGTTCACTGTTTTTTGGTATAAGTGTCATTACTTGAACAATAAAAAGTTCAGCAGTTCCATTTTTTCTATGAGGCAGAGTATAGAATGAAATGGAAGTAGCACAAGAAGAATGTGGATAAAGCGGTTGTTGGACAGATTACACTATGGAAGTGAAAGGTGAACTCTTTTTGATAGCTAGATGTATTGCTCTTGCTAAGTATTAGTGTCAACATTTGGAAAAAGCATATAGAGGTTCATTGCATTGTTAGTTTGAGAGAAGGTTATCTGCGGTGATATAGATCTTAAGTACTTCCTGACATAAGATCAAGTTGAGATCAATGTCTACTCCCACAAGTCAGCGTTGTGTGGTGTAAAATAATTGAATGTTGTTAAATAGCTTGGCCTTTCAAAGTTTCAATCTAAACTCACAGAGTTGGAAATGTCAACTTGGTTCTGATGTTAACCAATTGATAATCTTTTAGATAATACTTATGCTATGTGCAATTTTTTTTATTTTTTGCATGACTAATAAATTTTTTATCCTTATTTAATCATTTTTTAATGTAATATTTTACCAATAAAATAGTGTAAAATTATATGTAAAGGAGTTTCCTTGGTTAGATATGAAGGATTTCTGAAATGCTGAAGTTGAATTTTTATGACACAACAAATAAGGTGTATTATATTTTCAAATGTAAAACTAAACAAAAAAGTCCTTCACATTTCAATGGAATCATCACATTATTATCAAACTAATATATTGTATATCTAGAGTACTTGTTTGACAAGTCTATTTTTGACATGAATCTATCAAAATAGGACTAGCGTGGTTTAAACAATGACAGGGGGATTCTTAAACTACTATCACTCAAAACCTTGTTGTTCTCATTTGATAAAATTGTGTAATTGAAAATGGCATCTAATCATTTTACAATTGATGAATCACAGATGTTGAATGGAACTAATTACAACATCTAGAAGATAAGAATGAAGGTGTAATTCATGGAACGCAAGCTTTGGATGGTCATGAATGGTATGGAGAAGGCTCCGACTGGAAGAACAAGCGACAACAGACAATGTTGGTGCATATCAACACAAGGTGCAGGAAAAATGTCTATTATTTTACGAGAGCATTGCAAGATGATTTCCTCCTTCACATCGGGAATCAGGAAAGTCTGAGTGAGGCTTGGACAGCAACTACAAATCAATGCATGAAGGTACACAATTATCAAAAATTATAAATTTGGTTCTAGAACTGATGATGAATCCCATGAAGGGAGATGAAAAGTAATAATTTTTTTAGCAAAAATTAAAAATATTAAGTCTCGGTTGGATGGATGTAACTGAAATTTAATTCATGATAAATTATTGTACTTTATTATTCAATTGAATATACATGAAAGATTTAGGAATTTCATTTCAATATTGAATTCTAAATATCAAACTGAGCAAGACATCCCTGATTTACAAACTCTAAGTGCTCTTCTGATCCAGGAAGAGTAGGTTATGAATAATTTTGATTCGAAAGAGAATGCCACTCAGGCACTTCTCGCTCAAAAATATAAAAATCCTTCTATATTTAACAAGAATAAAAAACCAAACTTTAAACCACCTAGTAAAGATAAGAAACCTAGAAACTTAAGAGTAAGTTTTGATGGTAAATGTTATAATTGTGGTAAATTTGGTCATAAGAAAGAAGACTGTAGAGTCAAAAACAAAACAAATTTCAAAAATAAAAAATGGAATAAACCAGATCAAAATCAAAATGAGAATGAAGAGAATAATCATAGATCTAATGTAGTAACTCTATAAACTACATCTATCACTTCTAATGAAAAGTAAATGTTTTATTTGTGTGTATGGTATTGAATTGAAAAAGAATTTGATTTCATTCACAGTTAACTCAGAATAACTATAGTGTAATTTTGATGGTTTATTAAGAATGAACTAGATGTCACTATAGCTGAAAGCATACAAAAAATGGCTTATATGTGTTTAAAGGTTTTGCTTCAGTTTCCTAGTTGTTTATTCAAAAATAGAAGTGTTGTTCAATTTTGGCATGAAAAACTGAGATCATTTTTTAGGATCATGTATGACATGTCTCGACTTAAATTTTCCACCTATGAAATGTGTGAAGGGTGCTTACATGGTAAGCTATCACCAAAAACCCTTCCTCAATCATTTTTTGAAGAAAAATCCACATAAATCCATGGAATGTGTCCACAATTAGAGGATCTTTCCTAGATGATTCAGTGTATGTTGTGATTATTCTTGCATGATTTGGTTATCTTTTCAATATATGTTATCTATCAGTCTTATCACATTTTTAAAGGCTTAAAATAGATAATGAAGATATATATGTTGTTGATAAAACATTTCTAAATTCTAATTTAGTATGTGATTACTAAAAATATTATTATATGCATATCGAATGACACTTGGGGACGCCTTTGTGTTTTTATTGGAGACGTCCAATACTATTTATATCTAATATATATTTTACAAGATTAATATGTTGAAATTACTCAACATATTGGTAATATAACATGGTTAGTTATTAAGTATATTGCTATTTTAGTTGTTATATAACTTGGTTTTCAACCTATCAATGTAAGTTTTATAGATGGTTAAAAGTGAAATCAGTAAAGATTTATATGCTTATTATGATGTCTATATGGATATTATGACTCTAACCATGTTGATGTTGTGTTAGATATAAAATATACAATTGGATATGTGTTCAAGTTTTTTGGTACAAGTACCATTACTTGGAACAATAAAAAGTAGCCAACAGTCTCCATTTCTTCTACTGAGGCAGAGTATAGAAGTGCAATGGAAGCAGCGAAAGAAGCCATGTGGCTAAAGCGGTTGTTGGAAGAGATACACATGGAAGCGAAAGGAAGTACTCCTCTTCTATGTGATAGCTAGAGTTGCATTGCTCTTGCTAAGAATCCAGTTCAACATCAGAGAAAAAACATATAGAGGTTCATATGCATTTTATCTGAGAGAAGGTTCTCTGCGGTGATATAGATCTCTAGTACTGCCGAATAAAGATCAAGTTGCAGATATGTTTACGAAGTCATTGTGTGTTGTAAAATTCTGCAAGTTCCATGCAATGCTTGGCCTTTTAAAGTTACCATTGAGGGGGAGTGTGCATGGAAATGTCACCTCCTAATGGCCAACCAGTTGATATCTCCTTCTCCTCTATACTTTTGCTCCAATTGTAAAGCATTGTAAAAAGATCCTTATGATCTTTGTAAACTTGTCACTCTAAGTTTATGGTGTACAGTCCAGTGTGTTGCATCTATTTGTAAAGGAGGTCCTTGTGTTATAAAAGGCTCCTAGAGATGTTGGTTGAGATTTTTTCCATGAGAAACTGTGAGATGTAGTCTCACAAATCATGCTTAGCCTAAATCATTCACTACTGATTTATGGATTCCAAATCCTTTTGTACCAAAAGGTAATTTGAGCATGATGAAGGTGTATAAATCCTTCAAATGTGATATGCTAGCCTAAACCTTCACTATGGTTTATGGATTTGTAAATCTTGTTGTATAAAAGGTAATGTTGGCATATGTTCCCCACTTAATATTAAGGGGGAGTGTTAGAACGTAATATTAAGTGCCTATAAACCTTAGTTTATAATTAAATAATTAAGAATAGTTATATTCTTAATTATTTAATATAAACTTAGTTGTTTATGTTTAATTGATTATTAATTAATCAATTTATATTAAATCGGGGTGTTATTTAATCACACCCCGTCACTTAATATGGTTTGTGACCCATGGGGTCAAATAAATATGGATATAGGTCATATTTTTTAATTCACCTCATGTGGATTAGCATTTGCATCCTAAATTTGGAGAATAATCAAGAGCACCACAATCCAACAAATTCAAATATTATACAATTCCAAGTTATTCTATAATATTCATTGAGATTTGCAAGGAAATAATTATAGGGAGGTTTGAAGTTTTTATTGTTTATCTTTGTTTAGTTGAGTTTTCATTACTTTACATTCTGGCATGCTCGGTGGGACTCCCACACTAATTTAATCATTTTTAGTTTATGTTTTGTTAAACTAATCATTGCTTGTATTTTTCTTGTTTGTCTCTAACCTTAGTTGTCCAAGTTTCAGGTTCACAAGGTGCAGCAAAGAAGAAGGAAAACAAAAAAAACATAGTTTTTGGCCATGTTTATCAAATTTTAATCACTTCCAAACTCCTTGCGCTATCATTTCATGAGATTTACACTACATGCATGTTGTGTATGCACGTCTTTATGCATGTGTGCTTGTTCTATTTTTTTGTGCTAGGGTTCTTATCCACGCACTAGTGTTACAAAAAATTTACCTACATGCACTTATGTTATATTGTATGTACTTTTGTTTTTGTGCACACACTAGTGTTACCTGTTAATGCTAGCACACTCAAGTGTACATGCTAGTGTAACCCTTAATTTAGCACACTCAACTGCATGCACTAGCATGTCCTATATTTTTTAATTTTTCTTTATTTTCCAGCAAGTTTTCTTAATTCTAACCTCTATTTTAAGATTATTTTTTACTGTTTTCTTGCAGGTTTTTCATTTTTAATTAATTTAAGTACTTATTTTATTAATTAGCTTTTATCTTTGTTTAATTGTAACAACTTCACGTGTATGCTCTTCTCTTGCACTTTTTATAAGTGATCTTGAGAATCAGAAACATGATTTTGTTGTTTTTCATTGTTTTCTCTTTGTCTACCTCAAGGAAAAACTTCTAACTTGTTTGCAGGACCATTCTTATAAAGATTAAACTACTAACTACAAATTTCCATTGATTTTTGATTCAAGAAAACCCTCTTTATCACCCTTTTTATTACAAATTTTATAAAATTAATTTTAATTAAATTTTTGGTGATTTGGGATTATTCCCTGATACCACTTAATTATGGGAAGTGCATGGTCAAGGGCCAGAAACTCATTGTGAGGAGTACCACAAGAACCCCAAAGTATTCGGTACCTTGAGGGAATTGGATGATGAAAAATGGGTACCCCCACCCAACTGACTAGTATGCCTTTGTGAGAGATTAGAGTCATGGATATCCATAGTGGTGACCCCAACTTGATCCTTTGAGTGGAGTAAAATTCACCTTATCGTATCAGGGGTAAAGTAAATCCAAAAACTAGCAATAGTATTGCACTCCTCGCTCGGATAGACTGCTGACATTTAGGGAGAGAACTTTATTTTAGGAAGCCATGCCTTGTCCAAGCCAATCTAAGTTAGAGGCCCACCTTCCTTAAACAATTATTTTTCACCTTTTTTTTTTATTTTTACGTGGTAGTAAAGTTTTTGTTCCACACTCTTTCGTTCATTCCCCACTCATATTTTTTTCAACCATTCCAAATCTTCTTCATTTGGATATATTCAAATCTTTTTGTTATTCTTTCATTTGGAATCAAATCTTTCCAAATCTTTTTCATTTAGATCTCTCATCTCTTTTCAATCCATTCCAAACCTTTTTCATTTGGAATCTTTCAATCTCTCTTTTCAAACTTTCCAAATACCCCTTATTTGGATTGTTCATCATCTCTCTTCACCCCCTCCAAATATCCTTTATTTGGACCTTTCTTTCATCTCTTCTAAAAATCATCCATATACCCCTTATTTGTCATCATTCTTTTCATCATTTATTTCTTCACATTGACCTTCCAAATTTCCTTTATTTGGATCTTTCATCCTCTATTTGGAATTTTCCATATACCTTCTATTTGATTTTCTTCCATACACCTATTTTTTCAAAATTTCCAAATTTCTACCTTTGGATTTTTCTCATCTCGATTCTTCCTATCTTACCTTAGTCTTAAATATTTGGATCACTTTTCCAAATTTTAAGCACTTTCTTTCCCTTTCAAATTAAGTCTTGAGTTGTGGATATCCACGTCCTTACTCAAGCACTTTCATTCACAACTTAAGTCTTGACATCGTCATATCTACTTTATCACGATCAAGCATCCTCAAAATCTTATCTTCCATCAAGATTTTATCCTTTTATCTTTCCCTTATGTATTTTAGTTTGACATCGAAATTGTTAAACTTTAAGCGTTCATCCATTTTGTGTCTATAAATTTAACAATCACTTTGTTAAATATTAGGCACCCTCATTTTCATCACCTCTTTTCTCAACATTCACGTTGTTGATACTTGAATCTTACCTTTTCATCGCTAATCCTCATCCATCTTAATTTTCAATTTGTTAAGGGTCAAGCACATCAAACACATTTTCAACCTCCTTCATTCTAGCATTCACTTTTCTAGAGGTCGAGTATGATCAACCTTTTTGTCACCCTCCTTCATTCTAGAATTCACTTTACTATAGGTTGGGTACATTAAATCAAATCAAACCCCTCTTCCATCTTAGCATTCACGTTGTTAAGGGTTGAGTTTATCTTGATCTTCATTATCACTCACTTCCATCTTAACATTCAAGTTGTTAAGGGTCACGTTGTTCAAATCTTTCAAACTCCTCTTCCATCTTAGCATTCACTTTGCTAAGGGTTGAGTTACCTTCAAAATTTATTGATAAAATCCCTTCCATATTTACATTCACTTTGTTAAGGGTTGAGTGATCTATCACACCTCTCTTGATTCCTTCCCTCTTTTAAAAATGGTGGGAACAAGACAACTGAGACTATAGTCCCTTCGGAAGAGGTGACATAAATCATTTTTTTCATATTTCCATATTACATTTGAAGATGAAGATGATAATCATCTTGAGGATCACCAAAATAACATTTTTTCAAGGAACATGACCAAATCAAAAATATTTTATGAACAAATAAGGACCATTTTTTCTTTGTCTCCTTGAGATGGGAGAGAAACTACCTCTAGACTTTGATGAGGATGTTTTGAAAACCTTACTAGGTCAACCTAAATCCACAAAGGATATACCATCCACATCAAATAACAATGATAACACCAGGACCAAGCAAAACAAATACCAATGATAAAGGTAAATCTAGTGCTTGGCCCCCAAGCCAAATCAGGCCTTAATCAATCAAATTAATGCGATGGAAAAATAATTGGCTCTCATATCTTCCAAAATCCCTAATAACACATGATAAATAATCGAATACGAATAGTGATGATTCCTCTAAAACTCCTACTGTGATAATTAAAGAGAACAATAATCTAAAGAATGATAATACTTCCTTTATCCCATAAAATAATTCACCATTTTCTCGAGAATGATAAATGATGAAAGACACAATTTTAGGTATGCAAAACCAACACAAACAATTCAACTTTGATGAATTGTGTCCTTACCCCTTTGATAAGGAAATCTTACGCATACCCTTCCCAAAATATTTTGAGACACCCAAATTTGATAAATATAAGGGAAAGAATGACCCATAAGAGCATATTAAGGAATTTTTCATGGCATGCCAAGAAGTGACATATAATGATATCTTTTTATTGCATTTCTTTCCATGAAATCTAGGAGGAAAATATTTGGACTAGTTCTTACACCTTCTAAAGGGATAAATAACTATTTTCACATTCCTCTCAGATAATTTCATCAAACACTTTTCCTTTAACTTAGACTCTAAGATCACCATGATGGATTTGTGCAACGAGAAACAATGTTCAAACAAAAAATTTGCACAATTTTTACAACGATGGAGAGGAATCGCAAGTCGGTTCCCATGTTCCATTCTATAGAAACAATTAGTCGGTATATTCATGTCAAACCTCAATAATGAGTTGTCTTTCCACATGCAGATGCACTACCTTAACAACTTTGAGGAAGTCATCCAAAAAGGGACCCAAATTGAAAAGGCCCTCATTATCAAAGGTTTGATCAAGCTTCATTCTAAATATAAATGCACAATAATAATATAACAATAACAAAAATCATTCAGATAATCCCAAACATATCAATAGAAATTTTAATGTTGTTAATGATGTTGTCACATATAGCCACAATGTACATAATGTGCAAAAAAATCAGCTAAAGCAAAATAAACTGAAATAACCTATTGTTATTCCAAGTAGAAAGACTCCCCCTCCTCTTGACCAAAAATATGATAATTCACACCTTTGAGAGAGCCCCTTTCTAGTGTTATTTACCAACTTGAAAGTTTCAATATAATCACGTACCCCCTCACGAAACCTTTTACTGAATGGGAACCCAAACCTTCTTGATATAAAATTAACACCTATTTACGATTTTCATCGCATCGATGGCCATCAAATGGATAGATGTGTATGAATTCATCATTACATCCAGGACCTCATCGATAATGGAGATATAGTGTTGAAAACCCAACATAAAATAAAACACCCAATGATAATCTAAAGGTGTTTTCAATCCATTCCTACACATGGTGTAAAATAACAAAGCCACTGAACAAGTCCAATCTTCAAACAATGTTAATTTCAACTTGATAATTTTGTTTGTTGAAGAAATTCCTTCTACCATTGCTACCATAAAGTTCCAACCTCATAATAATGTGGTGGCCACATGACAAAATAAAATTTGGGGTACCTGTACCAAACCAACCATCTACTTCATCCACTACACCTCAAACGGTAAATACTACGGTTCCAAGTAACCCAAAGCCAACATTTAACACCAAATATTCCAATTATAGTCTGTATGACCTATTAAAATAGTTAGAGATAACCCCTTCCCATATCTCCCTCATGGAGTTATTGAAATCATTTCCTAACTTTCAAGATATTCTCACTCATGCTCTCCATGAGGCATGTGTTCCTGAGAATATTAACGTTCAGTAATTCTAAGCCTTAATTTCCAATTATTTTCCAGCCATTCTTATATTTTCATTCGGTCCTCTGGACTTATTAAATCCAAACGTACAAAATAATAACTCTTTGTATATCGAATCATATATTACTAACCACAAGGTCAAAAGATTCTTAATTAATAATGGAGCAACATTAAACATTTGTTCCATGAAAATGTTGAGATGTCTTGGTCACATGGAGGCTAGTCTAGGAGCTAATGTTATAACCATTCGTGGTTATGATAATAGTGAACGGAAGTCTTTTGGAATGATCACCTTGCCTATACAAGTGGGCCCATGAATTCTTGACACCATGTGCCATGTCGTTAATGTTAATACCTCTTACAATGTCCTTGTAGGATGACCATAGATACATGTTATGCAAGATGTACCCTCTACTTACCACCAGTGCATTAAATTTCCACATGACAATAAAGATTTTAAATTTCTTGTCGATTCTAAACCCTTTGAGTACTGCAAAATTTTAGAGGCTAGATATAACCATGCTAATTATTTTCCTTCTGTGGATAGATCTGTCAAGCCTCATGTCATCCTTGTCACTGATAAATGCATTGATCTTGAGATGTTGTTTCGACCCCAAACATCTACATCTAGCTAGAAACCTTCTACATCTTATTCACCTGGTGACCCAAAATTTTCCCACAAAGGTCTCAATGAATACACTCTTGGAAATACTTTCCACATTGAAAAACTTTGTAACTGTCCATTGTCCCCACACAACTATGGATGACCCAATGCCCCCATTTGAAAGAATCTTGGTTTATCACCTTGGTAATACTCCTTGGAGGTGATATGGACTCTTGGAGGATGAACATGTTCAGGGTTCCTGATGGATTCTTGGCTATACAAAGATTGAATGGTTGATGATATGAATCAACAGACTATGTTAAAGCTCATAAGATGATGAAGAACATGAATTGGAAAGGAAAAGGACTTCACTTACAAGATTAAGGTCTCCTTGAACCAGTAATGTATGAATCAAACCTATACTATCATGGTTTAGGTTATGAAACTTTTGAAAAATGCCTATAATATTCAATGTAACAACAAGAAAAGAAGACATTGATTCCAAAGTTGAGACCAATTCCACACATAGCCTCTTAGAACCTGGATGAAACCACCCTCTACCTTGAAATTTTTTCCATTCACACCCTTGATAATGTTTACACATCCCTCATAAATTAGGAGCAACAATGTCATATCTCCACGAAACACTTTCAGAATGATGAGGCCATCCAATAATTCCTTAGTTCTTAGGACCCTAAACCCTTATTGGACCACACGAAGGTATTTAATATAGACCTCAATGTTGTTACTTATTGTGGTGATGAATTTGAGTTCTCCAATCTAACCAAAATTTAAAAAGAAAGAGAAAAAGAAGAATATAATCTTGCGTAGTGAAAACCTTGCTGAGGTAATGTGTGAGAAGTAAAAATTTTAAAAAATGAAAAGTAAAAATAAAAAAGAAAAGGGCGCATCATTTGATGAAATATTTTATTAGGTGTCATAGAGAGGAGACTTGGTTCCAGATGAATCAGATTATTTTCAAAAGCCTATAGTGTAGTTCCAAGACACCGATTCATCTAGAATACTGGTAGAAGAAACTATCACCATTAATATTGGAATGGATGATAATCCCAAATTATTACATCTCGGAGCAAGCTTATTAGAATAAAAAATCAAGGCCTTCAAAACAATCCTCATCAAATTTTAGGATGTCTTCACATGGTGCTGATTTAACAAAAATGGTTTTATGTTAAACCCTAGAGATTGCAGAATCACATATAAATAATAAAACTCAAAAGCACAAATCTGACACAATCTATAAACTAGATAAAAATAAAACCCTAGGTGCAAGAGGGGGAATAGAAGACTTAGTTGATTTTACAATTGATCCAAAAGTATGTTGAACTGGAAGACTGATCAACAAGAGGAGGAAATTGTCGCAACCATGCCTAATTAATTTTTTAGTTGTCAGATATGTCTAGACTAGGGCACTTGGACTGGGTCAGGAGCACCTAGGTGCTAGATTCTGCTCATGGGCACCTGTGTCTACGTAGAACCTCAAAAATTTATTTTTCTTATGTCTCAAAATTTCTATAAACTTCATCGTTTATCGCATGTATGTCATTGGATGATTACAGAGTTTTCTTGTAACCTGTAAAATAAATGATCTCCTGCAAAATGCCAAAACACATCAAATCCTAAAAATAAAAAATATGTAAATGGGGAGACAAAATGACCCCAACAGTCACCAGATAGAGTAAACTTATGACCAAGTGTTTCACTACATCTCAGACTCCGTGTAATTTTGTGTGCGTGTGTGTAGAATCATGCCCTGGGAAGCTCTTGTGCAAGATACACTTGATAACGAGTAATATAGCTAGATGTAGCAATGTAAATAGATGTGTGGATGGAAAAATGAACTTCCCCTCCTATGATGTGTATGTAGAAAAACATGTCCCTTGTCCCTTGAGTGAGTAGCTAGATGGATGCTTTGATGCTCTTAGAATTCCTTTGGATGCAACCTTAGGTGGTGATAATAGATGCTTAGAGCTTGGTCCTTTATTATGGTCACATAATTTGTATTTATATGATTCCCTTGTTTGAATTTCGTAATTGACAACTAAAAGGTTTGACCCATAAGAAAAAAGATGCCCAAAAGATAAAAGAGGCCCAAAAGAGTGAGTAAGATATAGAAAAGGTCAGGGCACGCCCAGAGGGGACGAGGGCACCTGGGTGCTGGCATCCTGGCTGGGTGCTGGTGTCCAGAGTCAATAAAGATAAATAAATGAAGATCAGACTAGGTTGTAGGGTGTGCAAGACCAAAAGAAAAAAGAAAATGGAAAAGAGGCCAAAGATAGATGTCAATTACTAGTTTTCTCGCTTAGGAATCATATGAATAGTAATGTATGTGATTAGGACCTAGAAATGTACCTTAAGTGCATGATTTTGTGTCTACATTTTCCCCCACTTTATGTTGTTTGAGTGAATACTCGATAACATAAAGTAGATAAGATATGCATACCTGATAACCATGTAGATGTGATCCGATACGAAAGCAAATTGAATAGACAAGAAAAAGTGTGGAGTGATTAAAAAATTAAGAGTGGAAGTTAAATAAGAGGAAGTGACCCTAGGGGTGAAGTGTGTGTGTTGTGTCATGTTGTACCTATTTTGTTGACGCTTGATGAAGGGTTGCTTCTTGTTTTGTATTAAGGATTGAGAATTACAAAAGAAGAGTGAAAGAATAGTCAAATTCATGATTATGAAAACTCTATAATTTCCCAACATTGACAAAAAGTATTGTGAAAAAGTAGTAAAAGGACAACATGTGCACTTGATCCATGATGAGTGAAAAGGATAGAAAATTCCCTGAAAAAGAAGTTTTTCAGTGGGCGAGAATGCACAACAGCCTGATTTTTTGACATCTCACACCAAGTACGAATTTTTTTGGGTAATCTCACACCATAAACTAGAAGAATGTTGGGGAGAAAGCTCTAGTTTTATTCTCCATCCCTGACTTTTGAAATTTATACACCACTTTAGATGGTGTGATCCTTGACCCTACTTTGTATCCATGTTCAGTTCTAAATTCAATCCATTGGGAAAAATAAGTAATCAGAGATGCAAAACTGTTGGAGGATTGTGCCTGTACTGTGAAAACTGATCTGTGAAATGTTGAAAACTACATTGAACAGATAAAGTAATTGTAACTGTCCCTAGTCATAGGCACCTAGGAAAGGTCAAATTCACCCAGGTGTTAGTGTCTATATTTGGGCACTACATACTACATGTGTTGACTGAGGATTTAAGGGATTTTGGGTCATTTTTGTAATTATTAGTGTTGTATCGACTTTGTATTGTGTTCCTATACCTAAATCTATAGCTTAATGACTACTGTATGGGGTGACTGATTCACCCAATGTATACCCCCCTCATTTGGGGTGACATGTGATGTAGACTAAGAGGGAATGCGGACCCAAAGGAGATGACCTGAAACAATCTAAAAGGGGTTGATACCCTACAGGGGGGAAGGTAAGATGTGCATGGTAGAAAAAAGGCACTTTCAAACAGTGGCTAGAAACATGTGTTAGTGAAATCAAAGCAACATGCATATAGAAGACAATGTGTAATCTAGCAAGTAAGAATAACAAGATAGACCACGAAAAGTGGGTTTTAAACATAGGACATCACTCAAAATGTTGTAAGACAATTAAGCTCAAAGTGGAAAAAAGTATACAATTGCCCTCTTCTTTCAAGTAAGACATAAAGGACATAAGCCCGCGAATAATGGCATACAATGACTTTGGTTTAAATTATATAAAAAAGTATCAGACAACCATGGTGATACAAATAGTTCATGCAAAGGTAAAGGGATTTGCACATGAAGCACCCATTAGCATGTTATAAAGATATAAATTATGTCAAACATGTATATATCATGAATGTAGTTTGATAGTAAAAAATAAGTTAGTAAATAATGAAAAATAATAACACCTGTGATGTGTAAACTAGTAAATTCTAGATCACCCCAAGAATCATGTTGGTGACTAGTAAGTAGGATTACACCCTTTTCTCAAGATCATTAAAAACCTGGGATGAGGAATAAATTATCTTATTATTTTTGGTTAATCTATGCTTAAGACAGACTTCTAGTGAATCCCATGTGCATGTAGAAACCATGACCTACAGAAATTCTATAACATAGTAAGAAAATGCATTTTTGGATGTACTTAAGCAAGCCTTTGGCTAAATAATTAGCAACTAAGAATGTAATATACCTACGACAAGATTTGAGAATTATCAAGCTATGGTGATTTAGGACCAATGCCCCATTTAGATCATTACAACCTAATGTGATAAGTTTAGCCACACTTCATTTATAAAAGACCCTCTAATGAAAATATTACATGATGCTGGGGAAATGGTTCAAAATTTGTGCTTAGTATTGAAATAGGTTGTACTCCTACAAGAGTGAATGAAGAGAGGTTCATTTCAGATATTAATGCTTAAAATATATGAGTTGCTTATCATACTATAGTCCTATTTCTTGAAAATTACAAATGCATCCAAATTTGTGTACTAGATTCTAGAATAAAGCTTATCCTGAAGAATAGTGTCAAATAATAGAAAATGATAGACACCTGAGATAAGTTGGGGGATAATAGGATCCTTGACGTCATTCAATGTTGATTTAAATATGCCAAGTACATATCTAGAAATTTATTGTTCTTTCATAGCATATATTGAACTTCCTTTAAGATCCATTGTCATCTTTTCTTATTGTTGAGTTGTGGAGCTCAATTACTTCAATTAGCATGCTATATGTGAAACTTTGTGGAAAACACAGTAACTGTCATCAGTTATGAAGGGACCGACATCGGTCACCTATGACTTTTTTACAAACATTGGTCAGGCAAGGAGGAACTGACATCAATTAGGGCTAACCGACATCGGTTACCTACACGTGAGTGTTTTATTTAACTCATGGGAATTAGATCTATTTTTAGTATTAAAGAACAAATCTATTGATTGTAATTGCATGGCTAAGTGCCCTAAGTTTGTATACTTCTATATAAGCATGAAAAGCTAGGGTTTAGAAGTATGAATTAGTGAATTTTCAATATTACTGTGAGAATAATTGTGAGAGAGAGAATTCTTTGGAGAAGGAAGGAAAAGCTTGAGAGAAAGAAAGTATTGTACATCTGAGAGGTGTGGAAGATTGTAAATCTTCAATTGTATATCTTGTGAAATATTTGGATAATAGATTGGCTTGTTTCTTGGTGGATGTAGCCCACACTGGGTGAACCACATTAAATTTGGTGTTGATTTATGTTTCTTGTTTTGTATATTTCTTCTGGTAGAATATCCAATTTTATTTGCATGTATGCTTAGATCTGATATATTATCTATACAACCGGTGTGCTAACCCCAACAACTGGTATCATAGCTTTGTTTGAGGGTTTTGTGTGTTGACAGATTTACTCACAGAGGGTTTTCTGATTGAGTGGGAGCTACAACAATGGAAGAAGAAAACAAATACAAGGTAGAGAAGTTTGACGTCCGTAATTATCAATTATGGAAGATGCAGATTGAGGATTATCTGTATCAAAGAGATTTGTACTTATCGTTGGATGAGAATTCTAGACCTACAAAGATGACTGATGAAGAATGGAAGATTCTTGATAGAAAGGCTTTGGGATCTATAAGATTGAGCATGGAATCATCCATGGCTTCCAATATTACAGAAGCGAATTCTATGGTAGAGTTAACGAAATATCTTGGTAATTTATATGAAAAACTTAGTGCTTCAAATAAAGTTTATTTGATGAAGAAACTATTTAGTTCTAAGATGCATGAAGGTGGATCTGCATCTAGTCATTTGAATGATTTCAAATCTATTGTAAATCAGTTAAAATTGGTTGATACCATTTGATGATGAAGTGAAAGCACTTTTATTCTTATGTTCTTTTCCTGATAGTTGGGATAACTTGGTAATGGTTGTTAGTAATACAACATCTGCTAATAATATTTTGAAGTTTGATGATGTGGTTAGTATAATATTGAATGAAGAAATTTGTAGGAAAAGTATAAAGGAATCATCATCTGGGACTGCTTTGAATGTAGAAAGTAGAGGCATGCAGAAGGAGAGATATGAGAGTAAGAATAATGAGAAATCAAAGTAAAGGGATAGACATATCTAAATCCAGAGGTAAGGGAATTACTTGTTGGAAATGTGGAAAGAAAGGACATGCAAAGAAATATTGTTGGTCAAAGGATAAAGAGAACCAACAACCAGACAAAGGTAAGGAAGCAAATCTTATTGCATCAGAGGTAATGCAAGATGCTCTTATACTTTCTTTAGATAATAGAATTGAATCATGGGTTTTAGATTCAAGAGCTTCTTTCCATGCAACCCCTAATAAGGGTTATTTCAGAAATTATGTCCAGGGAAATTTTGGGCATGTTTATTTGGGTGATGATGAACCTTGCAGTATTACTAGTAAAGGGGAAGTTCATCTAAAATTGCAGAATGGAAATACATGGGTATTGAAAGATGTGAGGCATGTGCCAAGCCTCAGGAGGAATCTTATTTCTATAGGGTAACTAGGTGAATCTGGTTGCATGGTTACTTTTACAGGAGACTCTTGGAAATTCACCAAGGGTGCTTTTTGTTGTGGCAAGAGGTAAGAAGGTAGGAACGTTATATTTATCTACCTGTCTTACTGATTCCTTTTCTGCATTATCTACTTCAGATTCAGATGCATGCATGTGGCATAATCGGTTGGGCCATATGATTCAAAAAGGAATGCAGATCTTAAAGACTAAAGGAGAGTTATCATATTTGAAAGATTTAGATCTTGATTTCTGTGAGCATTGTGTCTTTGGAAAGCAAAAGAGAGTGAGATTTCTTAAAATTGGGGCAACTAAGAAGTATCAAAAATTGGAGCTTGTACACTCAGATGTGTGGGGACCAGCTCAGGTAGCTTCTCATGGAGGATCTCAATATTATGTTACTTTCATTGATGATGCTACAAGAAAGGTATGGGTTTATTGTATTAAACATAAATCTGATGTTTTTGAGACTTTTAAAAGATGGAAATCCCTTGTTGAGAATGAATCAAATTCAAAGTTAAAGTGCCTTAGATCTGACAATGGTGGTGAATATTGTAGCATACTCCATGCTTTTCAATGATTATTGTTCAGTGAATAAATACGTAGAGAAAGGACGGTTCCAAGAACACCACAAGAGAATGGTGTTGCAAAAAGAATGAACAGGATAATCATGGAATGTGCTAGAAGTATGAGGATACATTCTTGGATTTCCCTTGCAGTTTTGGGTAGAAGTAGTTGATACAACAGTTTATTTGATTAACCATGGGCCTTCAAGTTCACTAGATGGAGGAATACTAGAGGAAGCTTGGACCGGAAAAGAGGTAGATCTTTCTTTTCTTAAAGTTTTTGGTTCAGAATATTTTGTGCATATTGATAAGAAAAATAATAGAAAATTGGATGCAAAATCCAAGAGATGCACTTTCATTGGTTATGGATCTGGTGATTTCGGATTTCCATTTTTGGGATTTAGAGAATTCTAAAATTATTAGGAGTCGTGATATTGAATGGAATGAAAAGAGAATGTACAGGGATCAAATTTTGGTACCCAAGGATGAACTGGTTGAGAATTTTATGAATGAAAATGAACTCTCGGATTTAAAAGTAATACCGACAGGGTTACATAGTAACCAGTGTCAGTTGACCCCTGACCAGCATCGGTTAGCAGAACTTGGTATCAGTTACTAGGAGAGATCCAAACCAACATCAATTAGTAGAACCGACGTCGGCTAGAGATGATTGGCATCGGTCACTGTCAGATTTGGATACAAATGTCCAGGAGGTCCAGAATGAGCCTACGGTACCCCAAACTCCTGTGAGAAGGTCACAAAGGGTAAGTAAACCTCTAGAAAGATTTAAACCTTCTCTATTTTATTTATTATTGACTGATAATGGTGAACCAGAGAGTTTTAAAGAAGCAATGTAGGATGAGACCCACGTGCAGTGGGAGTATGGCATGGATGAGGAGATGGACTCCTTGGAACAAAACCAGACTTGGGATTTGGTTAAGTTGCCATCAGTTAAAAGGACATTGCAAAACAAGTGGGTTTACAGGATTAAGGAAGAAGAGGGTGGACATAAAAGGTACAAGGAAAGGCTTTTAGTAAAGGGATTTATACAGAAAGCAGGTATTGACTTTGGTGAAATATTTTCTCCTGTTGTTAAGATGACTTCTATTCGTACTGTATTGAGTTTAGTTGCAATAGAAGATTTGCATTTAGAGCAACTAGATGTGAAGATGAATTTCCTTCATGGTGATTTGGATGAAGAGATTTATATGCAGCAGCCGCTTGGGTATGAAGTCAAGGGTAAGGATAAATTAGTGTGTAGGTTAAAAAAGAGCCTATATGGGCTCAAGAAAGCTCCAAGGAAATGGTACATGAGGTTTGATAGTTTTATGCATGAGCATAGTTACTTGAGATGTGAATCTGACCATTGTGTTTATTTCAAGAAGCTTGAAAATGGGAGCTATATTATTTTGTTACTGTATGTGGATGATATGCTTATTATAGGATCTAGTATGCAGGACATTGGTGAGCTTAAGGGAAAGATAACTCACACATTTGCTATGAAGGATTTAGGAGCTGTAAAAAGAATCCTTGGTATGTAAATACATAGAGATAGGAAGAACAAGAAATTTTATTTGTCTCAGGAGGATTATATCTACATTGTGTTAGAAAGGTTCGAGATGGAGAATGCAAAACCTGTTAGTAAACCTATGGCTAGACACTTCAAATTGAGAAAAGATCAGTGTCCTATCATCACAAGAGGAGGTCAAATACATGACACGAGTACCATATGCTTCAGCAGTTGGGAGTCTCATGTATGTTATGGTTTGTACCAAACTAGACATTGCACATGCAGTGGGAGTTGTGAGTAGATATATGGCTAATCTAGGTAAAGAGCATTGGAAAGCAATCCAATAGATACTCAGGTATTTGAAAGGGACATCTAGCATGCAGTTATGCTATGGAGGTTCAGATATTTCATTATGTGGCTATGTTGATTCAGATATGGCTAGAGATCTAGATGGTAGAAGGAGCACTACTGGATATATTTTCACAGTAGGTAGGACAACAGTTAGCTGGATTTCAAGATTGCATAAGGTTGTGGCTTTGTCTACTACTAAAGTATGTTGCAGCTACAGAGGCTAAGGAGATGATATGGATTAGTAGGTTCATGGAAGAGTTAGGAAAGGAGTAAGATGATAGTAAATTTTTCAGTGACATTCAGAGTGCAATTCATTTGGAAAATAACTCATCATTTCATTCTAGAACGAAACACATTTAGTTGAGGTATCACTTCATACGGCAGGTATTGGAGGATGGACAGTTGAAACTGGAAAAGATTCATATGAGTGAAGAACTCTGTACGGATATGCTAACAAAGTCATTAGCAAAAGGAGAAGTTGGAGCTACACTCCACTTCTGTTGGTCTTTGAGTTTGAGACTTGAAGAGGAAGAAACAAAGCTAAGGAAAGGATCCAAGAATGACGTTGTACAGGTATAATGCAGTAATTTATCTCCAAGTGGGAGATTGTTGAGATGTGGAGCTCAATTACTTCAGTTTAGCATGTTATATTAAACTTGCTGGAAAACACAGTAACTGACATTGGTTATGAAGGGACCGACATCAGTCAAGCAAGGAGGAACCGGCATCAGTTAGGGCTAACCAACGTCAGTTACCTGTGTGTGAGTGTTTTATTTAACTCATGGGAATTAGATCTAATTTTAATAATAAAGCATATCTATTTATTATAATTGACATGGCTAAGTTCCCTAAGTTTGTAAAAGGTATTTATAAGCTAGAAAGCTAGGGTTAGAAGAGAGAGTTAATGATTATTGTGAAAGAGGGAATTCTTGGAGAAGAAGGAGAAGCTTAAGAGAAAGAAAGTACTGTACATCGTGAGGGGTGTGGAAGATTGTAAATCTTTATTGTATCTTCTGAAAGCTTGGATAATAGATTGACTTGTTTCTTGGTGGATTCAGCCCACATTGGGTGAACCACGTTAAATCTTGTGTTGATTTATATCTCTTGTTTTGTATATTTCTTCTGGTAGAATATCCACTTTTATTGCATGTATGCTTAGATCTGATATATTATTTGTACAACCTTGTGCTAACCCCAACACCTGTGGATTGAAGGTGACTCAAAAACCATTATTGGTTTGGGCCGAAGGTAAAATTTCTAAGGCCTGAACTCTAAAGTTGGTTTGTCTGAAGATTAAACCAATTCTTTCTTTCTTTTCTGAGACTAAATTCTCCCATGTCAAAAGAACTGGGAATATGGTGGCTGATTTCTTAGCCAACAGGGGTGTCAAGTTGTGGGACAATTGTCATTTAAAAATTCAAGTGTGGGATGTATCCTTTCCCAGTGATGTCATGACCCTACTATTGAAGGATGCTAGGTTGGCGGTTGGTATTGAGGGGGAGTAATTGAGGTTTCCATCGAGCGCTTATTTCTATTATTGGATTGATGATGAGTTATTAGGGGAGATCTTCTCTTGGATACAGTGTACGATCACATGTTTTTACATGCGTGTGAGGTGCATTGCGGGTGGATTTTAAGTTGGGCCTGACAGGGTATTTTTTTCGCTTCAACGAATTTGAGCTAGGAATTAGAGGTGGTTCTTTTTGTTCTTTGTCAGGTGATTCATAGTTTGAAAGTATGGTGTTAGTGGGAGGATCAGAATCTCATCCGAGCCATAAAAGAAATAGGGCCTTAACTGGTGAAGCAACGGGGGGAGTCCCTCTCAACGTGGATGGACGGAAAAATCAGGAATGTTGCCATGCGGGGGATGGTTAGAAAAGTGTGGTCTATTTTCGAAATCTTAGAAAAGGATGAGGAGGTGGACATATGTGAAAGTATGTGGAAATTAATGATTGACCCTAATCAATCAGAAGAAGAAGGAATAGTTCCTAATCAATCAGAAGAAGAAGGAATGTGCTCGACATGGCTCAAGGTTTGAGTGCGACCAATATTTTATCTAACTCTTATGGGAAACTTATTTCACACAAGGAGCATCTAAGTTTGGAGGAGCGTTTGATTAGCATGCAATTTCATATCCATGCCTTGGCTAGAGGTGTGTAGGTTGTTTCCCAGGGGTTGGAGGCTTTGGCAGAAAACCAGAGGTTAGAGCGTCCAACTAGTGCTAAGGTAGAAATGCCTGAATGCTGGGTGGAGTAGTCACCCTCTTATGTGCAAAGCTTAAGCAATTTGGATGTGGAAATTATTGAGGAGATGCCACTGGGAGGTGGTAAGGAGTATTTGATTCGGTCTGCGTCCTAAATTTACAAATTTTTGTGCCTGAAAGTATATAGTTTGCATTTGGTTTTATTTCTGTCTTCAATGCCTATAAAATGTATTTAGTAAATAGGTTTTGAAGTAGACATGGGGCTTTCAGGCTGCTTACAGCTTTTCCCATGAATTTTGCATGTGAATAGCATGATGACGTGCCTACACAAACTATGAGAGTCCATCGATGATTGATAATATCATGGACTTGTGCTTCATGTATTTTTTGCAAGATAGGGCTTTCTCCCTAGGTATCAATAGAAACAAAAACATGATTGGTTGATAATTCACAGTTAGAAAATTTTCTTATACACTATATCAATAGAGAGTTATGATGTGAAGGAAATGTGGGAAGCCTCCCTCCCCAAATACCTATGCTTCAAGGCTATAGTTGGCCAAACAATTCAGTTTTGAAGTGAATAAATGATGTGATGTAATAACAGTGGAACTAATGGAAATATTTGGGTGGGTAATGACTGACATTAAATGTAGAAGGGTACTGACTGACATTAAATGTATTGGTTGTGAACAATGGATTTGTTTAAAGGCATATCCTATCACAGCTGATTTTTCAAGCCCATGTGAAATATATCTTTTATTCAAATAAAAATCTTCATATGTTGAATTATCAAAGCAACACTATGAAATGTGGATTACTTCATGTGTGCATGGAAATTGAAAAGTAAGTATATTTAAATGTAATTTTCACAATTTCTGGATGGGCTGTAGTCGAGATTCTCTGAAACATGGTAGATAAAGAATTGCATGAAAGAGAATAACAGACTCAACCCTAACAAATATTTGGCAGAATAACTCAATCTATTCACAGCTCCTTTCATGAGTTTCTAATCTATGTACATGTTTAGGTGATTCAAAAAACTACAAAGCAAAAATCAAACCATTATTTCCAAGGACCGAAAACATTAAATCTATGGCTTAAATTGATTATGTGCAGACTATTGAGAAATTGGGGAAGGGCTGTTGGATGGTCCAAACGATTCAACTATATACAACAATGGAATGATTTATACTTCCACAAAATAATGTATGCAACTGGATCTTAGGAGGACTGGACCAAGGTTGGAGGGTCAACCTCTAGGACTCATTGTATGTAAGCTCAGTGGACATTTCTTTGTTTGTGATCCTCCCTGGGTAATAATGTACCTGAACTTAATCAAGGATCTGAATACATTGGGAATCATAATTTTTAATATTAAAACTATAGTGTAGGGCATGTCCATTATAAAATTTCTACATCTTTTGATGAGATTTTGTTAGAGTTTTAGAAATCATTATACATGTTGAAAGAAATGGGTATCGTAATATATATTTTTATGTTTTGGTTTGCTTATTATGTAATATACAAAGATAACAACCACACAACCAAAGCAATGAGACATGATAATGAATGCATTCTACCTCTAGACATGAGTCATCAACCTCAAACTCAATAACTAATTTCCAATGATCTGCATGAAAATGACTGGCATTTTTGACACATATTTCATGGTCATCCAAGGAGATATTTATTGACCACTGGGTAGAAAATTATTGTTAGCTCCAAAAGGCTAGTAGAACAGGATATTATCATTTTTTGAGATGTTAAATAGAGAACTATGTGTTGGAGTCAGGCATGCCATGTGTCAGCAAAGCAACATTCCATCATCAGTTATATTCAATCACAACATCCATCTTGGTATCACACCCAATTTCAACAAGGACCATGTTTAGTGTCTTATATAAGCCAAGAATTAGCCCATCAGATATCATAATTCCTTATGAACAATATGGAGACTATGAACATTAATTTATCAGTTGGCATGAGATTAATCAGAGAAGAATCCCCAGAGAAAATATTAATTGGTACTGTACGTACCCAAAATTGTAAGGTACTGTACTGCCGGAACAACGTGACAAGTGCCCCAATGATGATACAGGTCTCCTCACTCGCAAGGTGTTCGAAATTTGGAAAAGATCTCCAAGTGTGCATTAACATCCCGCATGCCCCGCTTAGCCCCCACGTGCTTTGTTTTTCCCTTTTCCCCTCTTTTCTTGGCCTTTTGCTCTTCAGTGACGAAACCGCCACCCTGATCAGGGTGATGGTCCTGTAACCGCTGCCCTGCTCAGAGCGGCGGTCCTTTACACGTTTTCCAGAAAGTGTTTTTAACGCAACTCACGTAAAAATCAACGATTCACCAGCTTTTTTTGCCGACTTGGGCTTGCATTTATGTTTTTGGTCCCTTGGAATAGTGTTTGGCCATTGTTTATAGTTTTAGAGTTCAGTTTGGTTTTGATCTTTGGGTGAATGAAAAGCTATAAATAAATGGCTTGTGCTCAAACAAAGGGTCTGCCCCTCATTCACTTTTCATGCTCTCATTTTCAATAGTTCAGTCTATTATTTTGCTTAGAAGCCATAGTTTCAATTCTTTGCATGTTTAGTTAGCATTGTTCAGCTGTTGGTAAGCCACATATCCATCTTGTGCAGGCAGTGCTGTTATTTCACCCAATCCATTGGAGTAGAATAGCTTAGGAAGCCATTAAAGTTGTAGGTTTTGCTCCTCAAAACAGGATAGTTTCAGGTTTTGGACGCTTTATGTTGCATGACTCGCAATAAATCCCACTAGGAATTGCATAAGCCAAGCTCTGTACTCTTGCGCTATCCCTCTCCCACTCGCATTATATTCAGTTTGCATTCTGAGCTGCCTTTGTCCCAATATCTACTTCTGTTGATGCTAGCATTACACGCTTTTCTAGATTCACGTGAACAAAAAGGAATGAGGAGATCACACTGAGGGGACAAGATCATACGCACCATTGGATTTGCCACTATTCTACAAAATCCAGGTTCTAGCTTTCAAAGTTCTAAAGTTAGAAATATATCAAATAGAGTAGATAATCACTTCTTTTCAGTTAAGTTTACTTTCGATATTGCCAGGGAAGCTGTGGGGATTGATAGTTTCTGAGAAACTATGATTCATTCCTCACTTCTGAGGTAGGATCGAGAGTCTGGCAAATAGATTAAGCAAGTTATTTCATTATTTAGAATAGATCTACAAATTACACAGACAAATAACTACACTCGGTTATTTTGTTTGTTTTAAGTTTTATCTTAGTTGTCAAATTCTAGATACGTTTAAATAGTTGCTCTCTTTAATTCTTAAAAGTTTCTCAGAAAATACAAAAATAGAAATTATATATATGTTCTAGATTTATTCCACGTAGTTAAAATTTGCTTTGTTGTAGTTAGATTTACATTATTTTTTTGGTATGACAATCACGGGACCCAGGGAGCCCAGGGAATACGTATTTGAGCCAATTGTGCCTCAACCCAATCTCGTCACTGCAATAGTTGACATAGACCAGAACCTTAGAATACAAATCTTCCAAGCAACAACAGATTTATGACAGATCAGCTCTCAGTTGAGGGGATTAAATATAGAAGACGACCAAGCACACACGTTTTGGTCAAATCAATCCGAACTACAAATTACCCTAGGCAAACATACACATGACTTTAGAAGGGTTCGAAAGAGAACAAACCTTTGGTTGTGATCCTTTGGTCCCACAGCCAGGCGCAGGAGACACTCTTCACAGATATAGATACCAGCCTAAGAAATTTAGGTTACATGAACGCCTGTGAGGTACTCTGAGAAGATCGCGCAGTTATTAATCCTAAATATAGAAGCTGGAGAAAGGCATATGAATATTGGTTACTAGGGATTAGGGACTTTATTTCCACACATGACCATAGCAGGACTGCAACAACCGCGAGTCTACGGTTGTGATCCACAAATCCCGCACAGCCTAACAAATCCATAAGTCAATCAGACATAGATGCTGGCCTACGTATATTAGTATTCAGATCTACCCCACTTCCACCCACCATCGTCGAACAGTTATCCTTACTAGATATAGCGGCTAACAAAGCTAGAGAATTTCTAGACTAGGCCAGAGAATCGTCCCGTAGAGTCAATTGTATTCATTACCCACCATATGACCTTATCTGGGAGACATACACGAAACTATCCCATGTCATTTTCCCGCGTATTCCAAAACCCATAGACCCAATCACACCAGATCTCGATATTTATTGGAGCCTTCGAGCAGTCATCCTTGCCAATCGATCTATCACACCAGTTCAGGTTAAGAGGGCCTTCTTTGCCTTAGATTCACAGTTTTCACTAGTGCGCATCGAAGACATAAGATTTCCTAACTAGTTTATCTATACCTCGCATTTATTCCATCCCCACCTATTGTCTTGGCACGACCTCGGGAGGTCTGGTGCAAGGAAGAGTTACTTGTATATTCTCATGCTTGCATGTCACATTTTCCATCGTACATAAACCTCTCAGCAATATTATACTAGGTACACATTGGTGGGTACATTTCATTTCAAATAGTCCAATACTACATGTGGCCTTTAAGTACTCTGATGCCACAAGTATCAGTGTTACAAATAAGTACTCTTCCATTGACAACCCTAGTGCCTAATCTATTACAATGTGTTGATAAAATCAATAGCTGAAAAATATGTCCCACATTTGAATAGATTGCAAAACTATTTTATCTTTTATACTTATTTCTCAAATCAGACATATTTTTTTACTGCAGATGACTATCACTAATGCAATCTTTAGATTATGATATAGAATATGATTAATTGATAGAAAATTCTTTGTCAGAGATCAAGGAAATACAGAGATTGCTAATAACCTAAAACTATGTGAACCAAGAGGAATAATGCACCATTTTTCCTAATACCTTGGGCAATGTAAGAAGATCTCACAACGCATTTCAGTAAAGAAATTCTTTTTATATCTCACCATTTGGCACTTTTTTTGTCCATGTCCATGATCTATGACACCTCTTTTTTTATTTTTATTACACATCACCTCATATTACCATCTTTGGCCGATGCCATGTAATTTAGTGTTATTTTGTATCAGTTAATTCAAGATATACTCAACACATGACACCATGACAAAGAGGGTGATGGCATCACTATATAAGACACGCCCCTCATAAAAACCATGCTTAAAATTTAGGAATCCTGAATATTAGGTAGTAACATGGTACTCTAGGTAATTATGTGCCATTGTTATTATCTACTTACTTAGCTCTTAGTTCATCTTGCACTTGTCATAGATTGGAATGGACCACTCTTTTTACTATGGTTAATTACTGGTTACATTCTATTGGGTCATACTAAGGACTCATACGTTTTATGGTCCATATTGTTGGACTCTAATAGTAATCTATCTATTGGTGTGTTGCTTGTCTGGATACATATATCTATAAATGATTACCATCATAGGTACAATTTGCATTGCTACTAACTGATATTTTCCTCATCAATAAAAATACATTAGGCTAACTCCTTGTTTCCACAAGAATACTGGTATTAGAAAAAGTGTTACTGAGTTAATATTTGAGCTACTTTTGAACTGCGAAGGCAACCACATCCCTGCAAAATATTTTTTTTACCTATCATAAAATTTTCTGGTCACAAGTGTATGTAATATTATATTTTAAGTGTATTATTGCATTTGTGTGCTAACATTCCCTCTACTTGTCACCCAATTACTAACCATCCCACTATGGAAGTAAATCTCCTTTAAAATTGACTTCATGCCATGGAATTGCCCTAAATTTTCTATAGTGTATAGATTACTACCACGTGGAGGATGAGAAATGTGACCCTCACACTCATGTTTGAAAAAATTCAGCCGGTTGTAAATTTATTCAATGTGTGTCGATTCAATAGATGTGTTTATCACTCATTTAGTCAGTGACAGTTTGATATAATGCCAATGATTTAGGAGTCCAAGTTATCGATACATCTTGTTTGGATTGTCTAAATGAGCATGCACCACTCACATTTGAGATTCCAAAAATAAAACATGGAAAGATTGGAGCTCAAATGCTACGAGGCCCAACATATTTAATGACCCATTAATATTGTTCTGTACATGATAGTCAATTTCTTACAATGAAATATTTGAGACTATCAATGAGGAAGTGTATGCTTCACCTTGCAGAGAGTTATAGCATTGAAGGATTTAATTTTATCTCCTGTGATAGGATATTTTCTATATAGACAAATCATAGCCATCATTTTTTCTGAGAGAACTTCCTCGCTTTTGACAACATTCTTACCTTTGAGTTGACAACTCTCAAATGTAATGGGGATTCTCACATGCATGACTATTGCACCTATTCAAGAACTTGGTGAATTTTTTGTACTCAATAATGAAGGAAATTGTAGAAACATCTAACGCAGAAATAATATCAGTGGTATTAGTATTCTCACCAGAATAGGGAAGTTACTTCCTCATTCCAATGAAAGGAGTATTTCTTTGATAAAGTGTTAGGTGAGTGGTAATTCTACCATAATTCTTCACAAATAAGACAATAGTAATTTGTAATCCTTAAGGAATCCCTTGAGTTTACAAGGGTTTTAGGTACTTCCATTCCACATGACCTAGATCTTGTGACGATATACTTTTACACCTTCATGTGGGAAATTGCATATGAGCATCAATTAGTGACAGTCCACATTTCAAAATAACAAATTAAAGGGGATAGTGAAAGAAAACATTAAGTTGGATATTCTTCAAGAGTTCCTCCAAAAATTTAGTATCATTAGAAATGTTATGAATATTTACATGTGAGTGTGAGCCATTCAAATTTTAAATTCGGTGGTTCTCACCAATCCTAACCTGGGGTAGATAAAAATCCCTTTGAATTGTGTGTTCTGAGGACAAGAGTGGTAATTATTATGTTTTTAGTGAGGTGTACATATTTTCGTGCTAGACATGTCACATTTAGGGTAGTGACTAAGTCTAGCATGAGTCATTATATGTGTGCATTATGTTATGCTAAAAACTACTTTTTGGGTAGAGAAGGCAGTAATGAATCCATGTATGACTCTCTAGAAGGATAGTTCCATTTATGGTTGTTACATGTCAAGAGAATTATTATTTTTTTCTCAACTAGAGGAGTTTTGAACCAAGACCACATTCTGGTATCAGAATTTCATATCCTATGCAGTATGCGCTTTCTTGAAATTTGTATAAGTGGTGTTTTTGTATGGGTTAATCTACTTTTAAATACCCAAAATTGTTTAGTTTAAAATCAGAATAGTTTTAGTGAACTTCTAAGTATGTTACCTAAAATTTAAGGAAGAGAGGATCATGGACCTTTATTATGCATGTAAGAGACATTATCTGTAATGGAGTATTTAAATTTAGTAAATATACACTCTAGCATTTTGAGGGAATTGGTTTAAAATATGGAAGTAAGGCTCACTGTACCTTGACAATGAATTAGTGCATTCTCTAGGGAATATATTTTCCATGGCCTCATTAAATCCTCGGAATTGACAGTTCCTTGTATGCCCAATGATTACAATATACCCATTTTTACTCAAATACTAAATCAACTCCTCCCTATTACATGGAGTACTCATGGCCATTGTATCATGACTATAACATTCTGACTTTTATTAAAGTACTAGAAGACTATACTGTGCATATAATAATTGGTTATATCCTATTTGAATGAAACATGTGAGACAGATAACTCAGGTTAGAGGTTTCCAAAAGGTTTGCATTTAATAGTTCATTATGGTTATGAAATAATGTCAAATTCTATGATTTTTCTATATTTATACACTATTTCTAAGGACTTCTTGTAAACTTGTTTAATCAGTTATACAAATGAATTGTGCATGATAAAATGGTACATAAATAGGTGGTTTACAATCAAGTATGGACTATTACCCCATGAATTCCCTGCACCTTTGAAGGTAAGATATAAATAGATCACTATCTGGAAAATGTAGCTATAAAAGATATTATTTATAGCCTTGTTACAATCATATGATAAAACATTGATTATATAAGTTTAATACCAAATGTCTTGAGTCTTATCCATCTATTGATCTAACTTATATCCTGGGAAAGTTTATTTAGCATTGTGGATCATGTCCATACACGTAATAGGAAATCAGAACAAATCTATGATTTGGGTAACAATCAAAGTGGCAATTTATTTAGGATCTAATCGTGGTGTTAATTAAGGCCATTAATCTATCACCTTAGTTTAAATTTTAATCTAGTATTTCTTGAATCTAGTTATCCAAGTTACCTTTACAAGACCCCTTGTTATCATCGACTTCTGGCCCACCATGAGTGTAGGATTCTATAATCAACATCAGTTTGGTAAGATTGGTTATCGCAAGAAATATCTGTGTTCAAGATCTATTAGCCTATCTACATTATTTATTTTTAGTCCTCAAAAAGCAAGTACACAGTATGGGAATAGAAATGTGAGAATATTATAAACAGGAGATATCAATGTTAGATTTGATAGTCTTAAGTACAAGTTTGAAAAATTCACACTTACCTCTAAAATTATGAAATGGTACAAGTAGATTGTTTGAATAATAGAACATCTGGTTCCTTTCTTCTAAATACTAAAATAACTAGCATTCACTAAAATTGAGTTCTAAGATAATCCTATCTAAGTTTTTAACAATACCTATTAGAGGATGAATAAAAAGTTAGAGGAAAGAGCCAAAAAGTTGGGTCATCTTGGATACAACAATAGCAATATGTCAAGCATAATGAGGATTTGGAAAATTTGAGTTCAATAATGACAACAGTTTAGTGTAGTTGTTCCATTTCCATTGTAAATGATGAGTTATCTTCTCATGCAAGAGGACTCTAAATAGTCAATCAAACCTATTGACATTCATAGGAAAAAGAATCATACTCAATGAATCTCAACATACCTAGAGAATAGGTGTATGTCAGATCCAGATTTACAAATAGCAAATATGGCAATTACAGTAGTGAGTAAGAGGCCTTAAGGAAAGTCTAGTGAATATGCCATATCTAACCAAATTTAGGAAAATTTTAGGAAATCAGAAGAAAAAATCTAAGGAAGTTTTCCACATGGAATTAAACTTGTCATTATGTCTTTTAAGGGGAACCTTGAATCAAGGTTGATGGATATGCTACCTAAACTAAGATAATGTTGTCAAGGAGCAACTTATTTATAGGAAGGTATGATTTTCTGACGTTGCTCCAATGTGGTCAAGATTAGGTTTGAAGGAGGATGATCCAATTATGGAATATTTAATGTTAGTGTGAACCATAAAACATGTTAACTAGTGTGACATAATAAATGGGGTAGAAAATAACATTGTGTGTGTGTGTGTGTGTGACCTAACATGTTGTAAGAATGTATCCAAATTGTTTCAGGAAACTCTGCATATTCATGAAATAGCGAATATGACCCTTACTAGAGAATTTTAGGTGACTAGTTATCCCTAACCTCCTGTCACTATGAAGCAATCCTAATTGACCTTTATTTTTGTTAGTACATGAATGTTTGGTCCTTTTGAATAATGAAGATTTATATCAACAATGTCACAGAAGAACTACCTATATGAGAACCTCATTAAGTGTTCCTCTCATGATCTTGTTGTATATTAAGATATCATCAAAGATGACTAGGAATGCAAACTATTCACAGAAATGGTTGAAATGATTGAATTCTATCAAACTAAACACATTAAATGTAGAGGTGCATTGTAATGGTGAAAAGGTCATAACTAATTATATTCATAGTGGCTTTCATGTGTCCTAAATATTGTTTTATGAATATCTTCATCATGAATGAACCCTGATTTGTACGATATCCTAATTCAAAGATTTAATTTTGTAAAATACATCAACACCATGTAACTCATGTCTAGAAAATCATCAACGATAAGAATAGGTAAACTTATCATTTTAGTTCTGTCATTTGTTGAGCAATCCATGTAGTCTGGACACATGTACCAACCTTCAACCTTCTTCCATGCACCATTACCACTAGAAGAAGAGTAAGACACTCTATGACTATGGAAAATAATGCGACCTTCTTCTAGCATCTCTTTGTACCATAGTTTGATAATCTCAAACTCTTTTATAGATAAAGGGATTAATAAGAATTTGAATATTTAGTGGTTAGTTTTGTGGTACTTATTTACGAATAATATTATGATCATATATCTCTTCTTGGAGGAGTTGAAACCATGTGTTTCTTTAGCATATCCCTAGAAAAAAAAAAATTGAATGTTGGTTAATAATTGATTTGTATATTTAATGATCTATAGGATTTTTTATATGGTTACCGAGCTTCAAGGTGAAAATGGTTGTGCCACCAACCCATTAACCCTTCTTAAGCATCTTCTACATTTCATGAGAAATCACCAACTGTGGAGATTTTTCCTTCATCCCATGCAAATTATAATTCCTCCCTCAAGTATGGAAATTACATGATAAACTTATGGCCTTGTATGGATTGATGGTTAATATTTCCTTAGGTAGTAATCCATTAAACCCCATAATAAGAATGGCCATGTGTGAAACAATGGGTTGTAATGTGTGAGATGGCACGTAGATCTAATGTCTAATAGGTTTTTTGACATCGATCAGTTTTAGTCTTATGTAATTTTTCTTATCCCACAGTGAGTCTGGACTAGACAATATGTGATGAAATAGAAGCACGGACTGAGGCAACGAACCACAAAAAATGCAACAGAGGTGGAAATGGCTAGACTGGGGTGCCTGGAGAGGGACATGGGCACCCACAAGGCCCTAGGCCTATTTCTGGGTGCACTTGGGTTTGCAAAAAAGTTGGGACCTAGTTCTGATATGGTCGCTAGGGCTTCACACTTGTTCACCTTTGGTTTCCTGTATGTCACACTTGGATCACCAAGGTACCTATAAACCTACAATGAAATATCCCTGTAAAATCCTCAAATAGACATCAAATCCTAAAAAAGAAAGATGCAAAATGAGGGGTCAGACTATCCTCACTGTCACAATGGTGAACTTACAACTGAGCGTTGCACTACATCTCAGACCCAATGTAGTTATGTGTGCTTGTGTGTGTGCAATAGTGCTCCTAGGTCACCCTTGCACCAATGACGCCAAGATAGCGAGCAATAGCTAGATAAAATGCAAATGTGTGGATGGAATAGAATGAACTCCCCTTCCTATGCAATGTGTATGCAGAGTAATGTGCCCAAATGTAGTCCCTTGCTCTATGTAGATAGCTAGCCCTTGATAAGAATTGTTTTCCCATATAATGGTATGTATGTTGTGTTTATATAGGGATCTCTTGTTGAATTTCAACACTAATGACCCGACATGCCTGACTAGTACCTCAAGATATGAGAGGGAAAACCAAAAATACTGACCTCAAATGTCAAAAATAAGATCAAACATAAAGAGGACACGGGCACCCAGGATGGACAGGAGCACCTGGTGCTAGTGTCCAGTCTTGGGCGCTACTGTCTAGAGACAAGTGACAAAAAATGAGTGAGGACTGACAGACAGGATCCCTATGACCTGACAAAAACTATGTGTATGAGTGACAAGTGTGAAAGATAAAAGCAATAAAACCAATAAGACAAAGTGGATGGACTATGGAATGGGTCATCAGTGAATACTTTTCTTACACAAGATCCATATATAAAACAACATACTTGGTGGTATAGTAAATAGTAGTAAGTGTGTGATTTTGTGTCTACATTTTCCCCCACTTTATGTTGGTGAGCGAAATCTCGGTAACATAAAGTAGATAGAGATGCATACCTGAAAAAAGTCTGCAGAAGCCCATGTCGCTGAAGTACGTGCAGAGTGTGGTAGAAGTATGTGTCGAATGAGAACATATAGCGTGGAAAACCATGGATCAATGTGTTGATCCATGCGGTGTAATGAGAGATGTGGGACCGTTATGAGGAGCACTAAGTGAGATTGATGATTGTGGTGTTGAATGATTGGAGATTTTGATTTTTGTCATTGATGGAGATGTGATGGGGTAGGGAGTGATCAGTTCCCAACCTGATTGCATGTGTGTGAAAAATTGAGGATTTGGGCATCCTGCCACTAGAGGAAGAGTGTAGGGAGAGAGGTCTAGTTTTACCCTCCAACTTTAACTACATCCTCAAAATATCTAGCCACTACAGATGGACAAAGATCAGATTTTGTTGATTTGGATCCAATTTTGATCAAATGTGATAACCCATATAGGAGCAGTATAGGAAAGGAAATGACGTCTCATTTCCCCCACTCCACGGGTGTCACTGAAATGTGTATGTGATGGCTTCCATGTTAGTTCATCTAGATGCAGTATAAAATGTAGAATAACTTCCCATGTTAGGTCATCTGGGAAAGTGGTGATATAACTCCCAAGTTAGGTCATCTGGGAGGATAAATATGTTGTGTTGTGTTGATTGATTGATGTGATTTGTGTTGTTGAGATTTGAATGTATGTGATTGATTGATTGGTTACTCATGGAGATATTTTATGCTTGTTGCCCCTAGGTTAGGTCATTAGGGGGAATCGATAGAAAGTGATGTGAAATGTCACATGGTGTATGAGAAAATGTTTGATAATGATGGGTTAGAAATGTAGATTGATCATGTAATGGTGTAAGGGGAATTATAAGATGACCCCAATTGTATGCCCCCCTTTTGGTGAAAGGGGGAGTGGTGATGAGAATGAATGTTGAGCCGAAAGTAAGCACATAATGATATAATGGAGAATGTATGATAGATATCACAAAAGTGTGTGTATATCAAGTGGAAACGATGTCAAGGAGAAATATTATGTGTGAAATGTGTATGATATGGTAGTAGGTAGAATTTTGAAAATAATAATGTGAACATAGGAAGAAATCAAAGTAAGTATGCTCAAGATATGATTGAAATTGTGTAATGTGTATTAGTTAAGACAAAGGGTGTAAATAATGACTATACTAAGGTGGGTAATGGAGAATTACTATAAATAGTAATGTGAAAAAGTGAATTAGCAATTCATTTGATTAGTACGCTAGGGTGATTGTGAGCCCTGGGTTGCGAAGATGCCTCAAGTGAGATCACCACGTTTGATTGAGTCGGTTCGATATGGTGGCGATGATTTTTTGTGGGTTGTGTACATATGACATGTTGAGCTAGTTAGTGTGATTTTTTTGAGAAAAATGTGTTGATATTAGTCATTTTTGATGAATTTTTCACAAAAAATTGAATTGAATTTCTTTCGATTTTAGACCTGGACAAGAGTGGTGAAGGCGCTAATGACCCTCGGGACACACCTAGGCATGGATAGAGTACTAAGGTATCCCCAGGCTGATCTAAATTGGCCCACCTGTACAGGGATCTATACAGTATTTAGCCCACAGAGTGTTGAATATGGGGGTGGTAGTTGATGGGCTTACCACATTGTAGGTGATGTATGGGCCTATGAGCATATTGTGGTATTATAGGCCAGTTGGTGGACCATGTTGTCAGGAGAGTGGGCTAGAGCCATAGATGACGCATAGCAAGGATGTATGGGCATATATATTGCAGGAGAGATGGGTAGGTTTCATGGCAGGAAGATGGATATAGATACCTATAGAGCTATGTTAGATGTATGGGGCCAGAGGCTGTGACATGGAGGCCATATCGAGACTACGAGGGATGGCCAGAGGATGTAGTAGAGCTATGATGCATTTGATGGACTATGTGGCTAGAGGATCGGTTTCTAGGGGTGGCAGAGTTATTTCATGTGGAGCACATATCACGACAGTTTGGTATGGCCTAGGATGTGCCCCTATAGCCATATGATTGGTTGAGAGCCATTAAGGCACTTAGGAGGGTTGGACCTAGATCAGGGCCCATAAGAGTGCAACTAGTACCTCTATGGGCTAGATGAGGTGATGCTTCGTAGTTGGTAGATGTGGATGACGTGGGGTGTACAGAGGCCTACCGTGCATGGTGGGTGTCACATCAGATGGGTGTTTTTGTTTTTCCATTTTTTTAGATGTACAAGCAGCACCGCTGGGGAGGAGGAGTAGAGGGGGAAAGCACATGCCCCCGATAGCATAGCAGAAGTGATAGTAGAGCGTGAGTATGTGTATAGTGATGCTTGATGATTTGTTATTTGGTTGTGTAATATCATTGTTGTCTAATGTGTTGATATATGGATATAGGTAATGCATATTGGTCATTGATTGTGGACACATCCTTCTACACATTGACATGGAATGTGCCCACGATGTACTTATGGGTGGAGGTATGCTAGAGTGTGTAGATGATATTGCGGGTGAGCATGCCCATTTTTTCGAGCCAGTGGTGATAGAATAAATGACATGTACCATGCTACTAAGCAATATGGATGAGGCACGCGAGGAGACACGGCAATCTAGAGAGGTTGCAAGTGGCAGTCCCCTAGCACAAGATGTATTTACATGCTTCGTGGAGTTACAGGGTCCATTTTCACAGAGTAGTCAACTAAGATTACATCTATTGCATAGGAAAGTAGAGAGATATAGGGGCCGTGATCAATGGCATAGAGTGAGTGAGTGAAGCTTCTAGTTCTAGATCTCTTGTAGTTAGTAGATAGTGATAGTGATGATGGGATATGGTATGTATTAATGTATTGATGTAGGGGAGTTTTCCCCCAATAGTGATGATGTTTTGTAACTATGATTTTATATATATATATATATATAGATGGATTTATTGGTGTATGATCATTGTATTTGATGTTTATTTGATGTGATGATGATGTATGATTCATGATTATTGTTGCTATATGTGATGCGTGATGTGCTAAATATTGTTTGTATTTGTTGAATTGATTTGTACAATGGGTAGTTGTTGATGATTGAGTAATGTGATTATAGATATAGATAAATGATGATATACGTATATGATGATAGATGATGTATGTAATGTGATTGTGAAAAAGTGTATTGTATGTATGAATAAAGTTGTGATGAATGATAAAGTAAAAATGAATAATGTGTAAAAGTATGAGATGGTTGTAATAGTGTAGTGAAGTGCATGTTAGTATGATGAAGAGGGGGGAGGAGAATAGTGATGCCCCCCAGTGTATAGATGATAAGGTTCATTTATATAAGACCCCTCAGTAGTCAAGAATGAACCGTAAAGCAAGAGTGTGTCATCGGGAAGTGATATGATAATGCGTGTGAGATAGATTGATTGATAAGATGTGTAGCACAAGAGTGAAGAGAGGTTATTATTGTAATAGATCCCTCAACAGTCATGTAAGAACCATAAGAACATGAGTGCATCATCAGGGGGTAAGGTGATAGAAATCACCTACCAAAGACCAAGTTGGCGTGGAGTGGTGGAAGCATGTGGAATGAAAGCAACATGAGTGTATGAGCTGAACTGAATGTCATGTGGAATGGTGCCAATGATGGGTGATGCAATGGTGGGAAGTGGAGATGTTGAGGGATGTGGAAGCCAATGTGTAGTAGTAGCATGACACAGTGGATGAGATGGTGCAGCGGTGGATGGATGAGATGGAGAGTGCATGAGCAACAACTTGTGGTGGTGGATGAATAATAACCTTAGAACTAGATGAAGGAGATAAATCAACTAGAGTAACAACATGCCTATGTGGGAGTGGAGACATAGACCACTCACGAGAGTGAGAGCCAAAGGAAATGACACCCTTATCTTCTAATTTTTGCAAGTGATCATGAAGGGTGCAACAGTCATTGTCATGATGGCCATTGATACGATGATAGTTGCAGTAAGGTCTATCATGTTGACATTGCAAGTGATGAGGTGGATGATGTTGATTAGAAGGTAAGTGAATCAAACTTGTCAAGAAAGGTATGTAACACATCATGAGGTTTAGTGTGATGAGAAAAGTGTAATGGTCTCCATGTGAAATAGGTGTAGAAGTCTAAGGTGTATCCTGACACGGAGGAGGAGATGAAGGATGCTTATGCAATGGAGAAGATTGAACTTTCTTGTGAGGTGGAGGAGATGGAGACCATGGAGGCCACTCAATAGATGGGAGTGGAGAAGAACTAGATGATGCAATAGTAGTAATGATAGGAGGAGGATCTATAACATGTGCAACAATGAGATCTTGTTCTAGATCAATGACCTTATAGCATAAGAGTGTGAATGATTCACATGTGTCATATTGCAATCATTGTTTTAAAGTGGGAATCAAACCATGACAGAAGATGAATTTATTTTCCAAGTAAATAGGATGGAAGACTAACTGATGCATGTAAGCATTGAATTGTAAAATGTAATCAATGATAGGTTTTATTTTTCCTTGATGTAAGCCAGGTAGATGATCATATGTGACTCTAGGGCCATTGTTGAGTATGAAGCAATGAAGAAAAGCTTCTTCCATCTCATAATAGGTACTAATAGATCCAAAGGGTAGATGTGTGTACCATTGGAGAGTGTCATCAGTAAGACTATGGTGAAAGGCTTTGAGTAACAATCGATCATTAGAGTATGAAGCCATAGCTAGACGGTAATGTTTGAGATGTAAATAGGGATTTCTAGTACCATCAAAGCATATAAATGTAGGAAAAATTAAATCCTTAGGGAATGTTGAATTGTGAATCTTTTTCGGAATAGGATTTCCATGTAAAGAATTATTATTGATAGAAGCATAATAGGCCTTGCTTTCTAGTGTGAGAGATTGGACTTGAGATTGTAAGTGGCCAACAACATGCATGAGTGATAAGATGTCTTGTGGAGGAATGGTAGAGGATGGAAATAGTGTATTGAGTGGTTGCAATTTTCCATTATGAGTGATCATAGGAATGTCAAGAGGAGACATAGAAGATGTCGATGCTAAGGGCACACTAGATATGGGTGCCGAAGAAGTAATAGGTGGTGAAGAACATGGAATGTCAATAAAATTTGTAGGACTAGCATCAGAAACATCATTAGGAGATGATGTAATAGAAGGAGATGAATCATGCATGTTATTAGAGACAATCTCAGAAGAAGATGAAAGTGGAGTAGGGGATTCACACTCAACAGTATGCAAAGAAGTAGAATCATGACTATCAAGTGTCTCATCAAAATTGAACAAAGATTCAGATACAAGGATTTCATTAAGTGTATCATCAACATATAATGAAGGAGGAGGAGAACTAGTATGTGATACATCATGAGAAACATTTTCAGAAATGGAAGGAGTATGAGATGCAACTATAGAATCATCTGAACTAGTATGAGAAACATAATTATGCACATGTTTATTATCTTCTTGTTTTGTTAGCTAAAGCATTATCATCAAGATTAAGCATGAAAACTAAGAATAACATCATCTAAATTCTCATTAGAAATAATAGAAGGAGTGTGGCTAACTGTATAACAAGGTATACAACAAGAAAATCTTGTCGAATAAGAAACAATGCTAATGGTGGAATGATCAAATCTAGTAGGTACATTGCATTCATTAGCCAAGAGTTGTATTTTATTATCATCTAGAAGAATACATTGTGATATAGAGTGAAAGTTCAGCTATGGTTGTTTCATCATAAATAGGATTGATACTCACATGAGGCATGACTAGCCGAGAAGGAGAAGAGCTATCCTTAGCCATTAGGGTTTTAGTGGATCCTAGGGAAAGAATTTCTAAGCTACGGGTTCACCAAAATGATTCAATAAAATATGATTATTTTATTAAAATCTGAATGCAAAGATCTGCTATAAATGATATACAATGAAATATGAATGCTAAATAATTTATTTAATTCTAACTATGAAAGGAAATGAGAGGGGTAAGGTACTTATCTTAATTTCACTTATCCCACAGTGAGTCTAGACTGGACAATGTGATGAAATAAAAGCACAAACTGTCACAACAAACCACACAAAAATGTAGCAAAGGTGGAAATGGATGGACTGGGTGCTTGGAGAGGGACAGGGGCACGTGGGTGCACCTAGCCTTTTTATGGGGCCTAGGTCTACAAAAAAGGTTGGAACCTGGTTCCTGATATGTTGTTAGGGCTTCACACTTGTCTCCTTTGGTCACCTTTATGTCACACTTGGATCGCCGAGGTACCTGTAAACCTGCAAATAAAGTATCCTCCAGTAAAACCCTTAAATAGACATCAAATCCTAAAAAAGAAAGATGCAAAATGAGGGGTCGGACTATCCTCAACTGTCACAATGGTGAACTTATGACTGAGTGTTGCACTACATCTCAAACCCAATGTAGTTTTATGTTTTTGTGTGTGCAATAGTGCTCCTAGGTCACCCTCATGCCAATGATGCCAAGATAGTGGGCAATAGCTAGATAAAATGCAAATGTGTGGATGGAATAGAATGAACTCCCCTTCCTATGTAGTGTGTATGTAGAGTAATGTGCCCAAATGTAGTCCCTTGCTCTATGTAGATATATAACCCTTGATAAGAATTTTCTGCCCATATAATGGTATGTATGTTGTGTTTATATAGGGATATCTTGCTTGAATTTCAACACTAATGACCCGAAATGATGACTAACACCTCTGGAGATGAGAGGAAAATTTGAAAATAACGACCTCAAATGTCAAAAATAAGATCAAACATAAAGAGGACATGGGCACCCAAGATGGATAGGAGTGTTTGGCACTAGTGTCTAGTCCTGGGTGCTAGTGTCCAGAGACAAGTGATGAAAAATGAGTGAAGACTGACAGACAGGGATCCCTGTGACTTGACCAAAACTAGGTGTATGAGTGACAAGTGTGAAAGATAAAAGTAATAAAACCAACAAGACAAGTGGATGGACTATGGAATGGGTCATCAGTGAATACTTTTCTTACGCAAGATCCATATATAAAACAACATACTTGGTGGTATAGTAAATAGTAGTAAGTGCATGATTTTGTGTCTACTTATTGAGGATTCAATCTGGTAGGTTGTGGAAATTATTGTGACCAAATAATACACTCTTTATGATTAGTGAGAGCCCTTTGTTTGACCATATCTCTTTCCTCTATCCAGTGAGTAGTTATCATGGTTTTTGATATCAAACGTAGATTAATAAAGAAAACGTCAAGTTGGATGTTATCCTTCAGACCATTCCCAAGAACAAATCATTTAGATGATCCCTAAGATAAACTCCACATATAAGGATAAATTTTAGAACTACTAGATAAAATCCTTGATTGTCCCTATTTGACACACCTTTGTTATCTGCCTAAAATAGTTCTCTATAACACTATTATTGTACTATAATTGGAGCTCATCATTGAGCATTGAATAAGTAATGGAGAGACCCATATTTTTCTTCTAATTTCACTTCTATCCATATGAAATGAATTGTTTTAGTTATAGATATAAGGACGTCAATACCACATTGTTTCCACTTAGAACGTGTTGTGCCTAAAAAAAATCTCAATTTGGTTGATCCACATAGCTAGGTCATTGCTATCAAATTTTCTCATCTCCACTTTTGGTACATGTTTTTACCCCTAGATTAGAATACGATAAGTGATGTGGTTGTATTGAATTAGAATTATGGTTAATAGGAGGCCCTGAGAGACCTTTTTTGGGAGTTAGTAGGTTGTGGCTACAGTTGTAGACTAGAAAGGGCTACAATGAGTTTTGATTTCATTTTGATCAATTTTTCGTTGACCTCATCTAGAGTGTCTTTTTCACCATTTTAAATTGCAAATTATGCAAACCATACTCAAACTGATTGATTCTATGATCTATTGAGGAAAATCCAACATTCAAAGACTCAATAAGTCCTCCTTCCATTTCCATGAGTATTCTTTCCTAGAGTGGTGTTACCCTTTCCTTTTCCTCTAGTTTTTGGAAGTATCACGGTGTTCTATTTGGTTTTAGGCTTTAGGGTAGGGATTTATTGTTTGGGATTTTTGAAATATTTTGACCGAATATACAAAAGCAAATGGAACAAACCATTTTGAAATTTTTGTAGGTGTTTTGAAAATGTAAATAACTTAGAAAAATCCAAAAAATTGTGGCCTATGGAGTAGTTTTATCTAAAAAACTAAAATGGTGATAACTTTTGCAAAAAAAAATTGAAATTTGGAGAGAACCTTACTTGAATGATTTCATAAGTTTTGTAAAAAATGACCAAAAATTAGTAAACCTTTGTGAGATATTTTTGAATCCTAAAAATTATACCATCATATAGAATAAAATACTAATGCATTCATTATGCTATTTATATTAGGTTGTTGAGCGTTATTTCCAATATATATCTGTCACACATTTGGTTTGCTAACACTAGCTACACATGTAATTAAAGCTTAAAATTTCCTTAGGTTATTAATTTTATTTTTGGAGTTCACACTTGGGGCATTAGATACTTAGTTTCTACAAGCATAGGAGTTACAATTGACATTATCTACTAAGCATTTATATTTATTTTAATTCTTCAATCAAGGTACTTCCTTGGTCTTATTCTATTTTTTTATGCTCCCCACATCAACAGTCTCTCACATAAGGTGTTTCCAATCCTAGGGGAAGTTAATGCACCAATGGTTTCTTCATATAGGAAAGTATCTCTATCCTCTATTATTCCTTTACTTTTATTTGACATTTGTATGTTGTGGATATGGTCATGGATAGACTAGGATAGGGTATCATACCTCTCTTCTATTACATTGTTTATCTATTAATCGTTACCTTACAATCCTTACATGACCCTTGATTTTCTTTGCAATCTCTTGGACCTCACTTTCCATCCTTGCAAATATTTCCTAGAAATATATTGGATCTCTTATCCCATTACAATCTCATATGTAACCTTATTAACATAATCTTACAATTAAGAGCTAGTTAGACACCACTACCCTCACTACTACATTTTATGCAAATAACACCATTATTTGTGTCAATTTCACATTAGAAATAAATCTTTTTTGGGGATTTTGACCATGTTTCTTTGAAGAAATTGTGTCATCAAAGCAATGAAAACTTGACACAACTAGACATTTTTAATTACATCACTTTTGTACCACATTTTTCCATGTGTGCATCATGTTTGCACCACTCATTTCATTTGATAAATTAATATCAAGTGGTGAAAAATTGATGCAAAATTTGTTTAATAATTTTTTAAAAATGTATTATAATTATTACATATATCAAATAATTATATTATATTAATTTTGTTAAATACTATATATATATAATGTTTTTAAATGTAAAATGAAACTAACATATTTTAAATTAGAAATAAATATATTGAAACAATATTCAATATCATGTATACAATAAATAATCAATAAGATTTAAATTGAAAATATGCACAATAATAGAATTCAAATAAATATTAAAAAACTAAAAATTAAAATATTAATATAATATATCACAAATAGTGTGTTCATTTCTAGTGTTTTATTTCTAATTTGCATTATACTAATATTCATGTTTGTCTTAGAGACAAGTGCGATAGAGAGTGAGATGGAGAAGGAATGAAATATTGTTAGAACAAGAGTAAGACCAAGGAAATGGAAACAAAAGAGTTTTCAGTTTCCCTGGTGGCAATCGATCCCAGAAGTAGGAGTGATGGAGGAATGGACCTCAAGGAGAAAATATTGTTAGAGAAGCCACATTATTTATTACATGAAATGGTTTATAAAGTAAGGTTATTTCCTCTATCAAACCCTATTATGCACAAAAATTATATGGGGGATGATGATAATGGAATTTACAAGGACATGGATCAAGTTGAGTATGATATTAGCTCCATCCCTACCCTTTTCTCCACTTCCCTAACCTAGACCATGGGAACAAATAATGTGGTGGTGGATTTGGGTGAAAATGTAGGGGTGGTTTGGAGAGAAGCCATGGATTTAAGCTTCTTGACTACACTTGGATGGGGACATTATATTTCTGGTTTCACTAATGGATGAATCTTATGTGAGGGATGTGGGGGGATTTTGTGACATGGACCTTATCTCATTACTCTTCTTACCTCTCCTTTGTTGGCATTTTCTGAGGATTACATTTTTGGTTTAATCCCATTTTAGGAGGTCATTAAGTTTGTTGAGTGGTAAAATGTAACTGTTAGGGTTGGTATGGGAAGAAAAACTTTCTTGTTATTTTAAATAATTTTCTCAAGAGATATGACTTGGTGTGATGTGTTTTTCCTATTCGTTTTTACCAAATTCTCCAAGACACAAAACCTTGTCTTATTATTACTAGTGGGCACTGTAAGGGTCAAAGGTGGTAAGGAGTGTTTGCACTCTCTTGATCAATCTATTTCCCCATTTCTCGGTTCCTATTTTATCTCATCTTATGCCAAATATGATTTTTGACATGGTTATATTTTTGTGGATCCCCTATAGGTGGGGCAGGGCTTTCATTTTTCTAGATTCAATCTGCAAGGTGGGGTTGAAAAGAACCTTTGTTTGAATGTAAGGAGATTCATTTTGAGGAAATATCTCATTATGAAGTACATGGTTTATAAAGTCAATAGGTATATTTCACCCTCTCTTTATTGTGATTATTAGTTGATATGTTTGAGTTGGGACTTGGTGTCCCTTTATCAATTCAACCTTGTTTGGTCTTGATTATTAGTTAAAGGGCTAGAGGAGAGAATAATTATGAAGACACCTACATTTATATTTTTTTCATTATGGTTTTCCTTATTTCTTGGGCGGCTCACATTCTTTGGGCTATGTCCCCCTAATGGTTCACTAAATCTTAATTAGCTTGTTTATCTCTTGAAGAGTCTATTTTTTTGGTAGGTTTATGTTGGAAGTTTCTTCCTTGATTTAAGTTTTGTCAACCTATTGTGTATTCTAGTAAGGTTATGTATCATTTTTTATAGAGGATATTGGCGCATCCTACCTATTTTTGCTTCTTTGAATTAATATCCCTCAGCTGGAGTAGTATTTCTACTTACACTTATTAGATTACCATTGCTCGTGCTTGATTTTATCTTATTATAGCTCAAGCTTCTCTTTGCACCATGGTGTCATATCTTCAAAGACTCGACCTATTATTCATCAAATATGTTTTTTTCATGTTTTTACCCATATACAAGTGCAACAACAATGCATTCTAATTTTTACTTTCCTCGAAATGTATTATTGTAAAAAATAAATCATAAACAGAATTTGGCTTCAACTTTAGGTTAAGGTGACAATTAAACATGTGTCACAAAGGCATAAAAGGGAAAAGTTACATATTTGTACAAGATTTGAACAATAGTCTTGAGTTTCAATAATAAATATCCTTCGTTAGGTTACCATATACTATACCCAGTATTATATATTATTGGGAAATAAGAGAAAAATTTGTCTCAGATACTTTATTTTTGGGCCTCGATCATCCAGAGTATATAGTAGCATGATTGTATTTATATATGAGGTATGGACATCTTGGGAGCTACATACCACGATCTCTACAGGATTGTTAGAATGGGGGGAAGATCCCTCATTCATACTTCACTTATTATGGGTTGGGTTTATGAGAGGATGATCCCCTATCATAGGGGTGTTGGGATTACAGACCTTGGAGCTATCAGAGCCTCGAGATGGAGAGTTATGACCTCACACAAGGGGTGTCATCATCCAGTTAGTATTCTCACTACAAATGATATCATTCCACAACTTCATCTAGACATGGTCAGCATATGGGGAGAGGATGTGGTTATTGTGTCTGTATACATCACTAATTCTCAGTTTATGGATATAACTAGTAGGGTGGAGGTCCATCTAGTTCAGAGGGTGCCCCAACAGTTTGGTTTACCCTACATTAATGCCCTCCCAGAAGGTCCCATTATTTACAATGGGATCCAAGAGGCTAGGGCTGGCCCTAAGGGAAAGCTCAAGTGGGTCATTACCATCCTTTGGATCCCAATCAGCACCCCGTAGGAAGACCAAGAGCTAGATAGACAAGGGTTTGAGTTACAGATTGAGGCCACAAGCACGCATAGTGGGGAGGATGTGGAGGAGATCGAGGTAGTCAACATAAATTGGGTACATACATATGATGATTATTATCTTTTCCAACGGTGTTCGAGTACTATTTCATATTTGCAATGTATATTTGTGGCTTAGTGTGCTTTCCTTAGTCATTTCCATAATTTTCTTACCTTTCGTTATCATTTTGTCGTATTCTTCCTTAGCATTTGACTTTAATTTACAGAACCATTGCGGTGTTGCAACTGACAGTCTACCCTCACTGGCAGTTTTGTTACCACCCTGGTGGTTGCACAACTGCCAGTTTGCATAGACCAGTGGTCATATGCATTTTGACCAAGACTTCCTAGGCATGATTTGGACATGTGTCACTTCCTTCTAACTCACCTTTTGCACACATTTCTTTGTCAAATTTATTATTTGTAGGATTTATGGATACAAACCAACTTCCTCTTCCTCTTCTATTGCTAATTGAGAGTTAATTGTCCCTCCTTTGAGTGAGGTGGTATTCCTTGGTTACCAAATGACTTAGACCATTTCCCAGCCTATGTTTTATAAAATCCAAACTTCTTTTTGAAGCATTAGTTAGAGAATTTTTTGTGAATTGCATCGTTATGATTTTGTGATCTTGCTAGGAAATACACAATCAAGTTATTTCTCTTGCATTATTATTCTCCTACCTGCATTACTACCAGACTTCTTGTAAGCAACTACTACTCCGACACTTCTTCATTGCTTCTTCTACATTACCAAGCATAGTTCCGTAGATTCACCTGAGCATTAAAGTTGGAAAAGAATCTAAGGGAATATCAAAGTAAACCATCACTGTCTTTGTCACTGTAGACATAAAATCACACACTTTGGCTAATATTTAGTCCCAGTCTCATAAGACCATTGGAAAATATAATAATCATCATATAATAAAAAATGACCATGAGACTGGGGTTAATTGGTACTTGTTTTTTTAGAGAAGAAAGTACTAATTAACCCCCATCTCTTGGCCATTTTTATTTATTTCTAGCATGGTTACTGCCCTTCACTACACACATGCCTAGTATTTTTTTAGCATCTTTCATCATTTTATCCTAGAATGAGGTGCCCAAGCTAGTAATGGGGCACCCATGGGTGCCCTAGTCCCACCTGGGGTGCCCCAATCCTTATTGAACTTTCCCACCACCTTTTGGGCACTTTCTATCCATTTCAGGTCTTTATCTTTTTGATGGTCAGTCATTTTGGGGTTAATTATTAAATTAGATCAAGAGAACCATATAAATATAAAGTTATGATACCATAATTAAGGACCAAGAACATATCACTACTATCATCCACCTAGAGTTGCCTCCATCTATTGCATTGGAGATCATTCCATCTACATAGCTCCATCAAAAAGGACAAAGCTTGTGTCATCTACATCACACACAACATAGGGGGAGGATTCTATTTTATTCCATGCACCATTTATTACATTTTTCTACACATAGTTAGTTTGTTATGTAACAAAATGTAATTGGCACAAGAGTAGTTGTTTCACCAATATTGTAGTAGAGATGAAATAGATAAGAAGGTAACAAGTGTAGGAGGAATACCTGTGTTATGTAGATGGTAGGAGGTGTTGCACGCACTGTATACTTTTGATTTGAGATGATTATGTGAGCTTCCTTTTGGCTAGGAGGAATGGCCTGTATAAGAATCATAACAAGACCACAAAATAGTATTAAGTAGCAAGAGTTAGAGGACAACCTAGCGATAGCTAGATCTGGGAAGTACGATACTTCCTATAGGGTTGTCAGTCCTCTATTTAATACAAATCAATGCGAGATGAAACAATAAACAAGTACATCCTATTGTAGTTATAAACTTTAGGATTCTCCAACAACATACAATAAAATATTTAGTGAAAAGGTAAGGCTAGGCTTAGATCTGATTGGCTAGGTAAGTTTTCAAGTGACGTAGAGGTTGTGAGTGAATTCTGGGTGGAGTTAGGAAGGGTTTTTGGTTGTTTTGGAGAGGTAGTGAGATCGTTATTTTAGGGAAATTTAACAGACATAGAGACCGAAATCAGTTAGGTGACCGATGCTGATATAGGAGGGTGACTGACCCCAGTTGGGAGACTAGTGTTGGTAGCAAAAATTGGTGGGATGCTATTAAAAATAGGTTTTTGAACCTCTCTATGAGTGCATAGAGAGTAAGGGTGGCGTTGATAAGGTCGTGATATTTTTAAGAAGACTTAGGTATGCTGAAAAAGGAGGTTGGAAAGGGTATAAAGGCTTGGGATGGTAGAATAGTAGGTTGGCGGGAAGAAGGTGATATATGGGTAGTAGAAGGAATGTAAACACAGAAAGAAAACAAGATATCTATACTAGAATAAGTAAAAATGATAAAATCACAATACTTACTTGGTATTTTGCATATCCTTTGAGTGGAGATGGTTGGTGGTTGATCATAGAGGATATGTTTGGGTCTAGTGCCATGGAAATGAATCATGTGGGCTCCTATGAGTATTCCAATTCTCTGGAAGGAAGACCTGACTACTTGTCTTGCATTGCAGTTGTGTGTTCGTCGTCGGGATGCAAGAGAGCTTGAAGATTCAAACTTGAATGTAAGAAGGCTCCAATAAATGAATGACCAACCCTTGTGAATAATTTTGAAAGTGTATCTAAAGTGACCGATGGTGGTTAGGTAACCGGCATTGGCCAAGGAAAAACTGGCATCAGTTAGGGTGAATAGGTCAAGGTTGTCAAAAATAGCCTGATATTTGTTATTTTTTGTGTGATTGATATTTTAAACTCAAGTCTTAAGTGATAGACTAGGCCTAGATGTGTAGAGTCTTTGTTGGAGTTATGGGAGTTAATTACTAGGGCTAGACTAAGTCTTAGTTAGTTAAGATAAGTATAGATCTAGTCCTAGTTGATTAATAGATTGGGGAATGGGTCTTGGGTGAGTTGGATATGTGAGGTGGCATTAGGTGAGGTGGAGGGGTGAAGTAGATAAATTAATTTAAATAAATTAATTAAACTAATAATGATGTGAGGATGAGAATTAATTTAATTAGGGATAATTAAATTAATGTTAATGTATCGAAAGGGGTTGTGGTTAGATGTATGTGTCAAATTGTTGGATTGAAAGGGGTTAAGGGGATGTGACCCAATTTTGGGTGTCTAGATTTTCCCTTTTTGTCACGTATCTCTTTTTGATAAGTGAAACAGAAAAAAATAGAAGTGGTTATCCTAAGTACGGGTGAAAATTAGGTTTCCCTAGGTGTGAGTGAAGGTGATCCCCCTCAAACTTGGAACTGGTGAAGGAATAGTCTAAATCGGTGACGGGTTTTATAAAATTGTAGGTGGAGTGAAATTAAACTAGGTAAAATGTGGGCCTAGGAAATGGTGATATGGGTATAGGTAATAGGTTAGGGTATTCAAAAGCATACACATGTATAAAATGTGACAAGGTACTAGGATGAAGAGCTCACAAACTCTACGGTGTCAAAGATGGAAAAGTGACATGCGAGCATAAGAATCTACAAGTAACTCTTCCTCGTACCTGACCTCCCGAGGTCGTGCCGAGATGGCCGGTGAATGTGGAATATATATGGATATAGACAAACTAGTTGGGTAATCTTATATCCTCAATATGCAATAATGGAATCTGTGAATCTAAGGTGAAGAAGGCCCTCCTAACCTGAATTGGTGTAATGGATTGTTTGGATATAATAGTTGTTTGGAGGCTCCAATCAATGTCGAGCTCTGCCGAGATCCTGTTTATTGGCTGTTGGATACGTGGGAAGTGACCTGTAGGTGCTTCGTGTATATTTCCAGACAAGGTCATGAAAATGGTGATGGGAGGTGTAGTGGATTCTCTGGGGTTTTATGGATGATTCTCTGGTCTAGTCCAGAAATCCTTAGCTTGATTGGCTGCTATGTTTAATAAGGAGAATTGTGTAATGATGTCTGGTGGAAGTGGTGAGGACCTAAATACTAGTGTTCGTAAACCAGCATCAATGTCTGATTAATTAGTAAGCTCGTTAGGTTGAGGGACTTGTGGATCACAACCGTAAGTTTGTGGTTATAGCAGACCTCCTATGGTCATATGAAGAGTTAATCTCTCCTTCCGATTATCCAATAATCATACGCCTTTTCAGCCTCTATGTTTAGAACTAGAAGTTGTGTAATTTTCTCAGAATACCTTACAGGTGTTCTGGCAACTTGAATGCGTAAGCTAGTATCTATGTCAACGAGGAGGTCTCCTATGTTAGGTTGTGGAACTAAAGGATTGCAACCAAATACTTGTTCTCTTTCGAATCCTTGTACAGTCATACGGATGCCCTATCAAGGCAATCTATAGTTAGGATGATTTGACCAAAATGTGTATGCCTTGTCATCTTCAATATTTAACTCTCTCAGTTGTTCACTAATTGCTCGTAGGTTTACCGTTGCTCGAAAGACCTGTATCCTAAGGTCTTGATCTATATCAGCTAGTGTTGTGGGGAGATTTGGTTGAGGCACTATTGGTTCAAATATGTATTCTCTGGGCTCTCTAGGTCCCGTGATTGTCATGCAAAATGATTCAACTTTTAACTAAAACTAATAAACTAATTATGAAAGATGTATCTACACTATGCATGTATTCTTTTATTTTTGTATTTTCGATGAAGTATTTTAACGAAATTAAAAGAGCAGCTATTCTAATATATTTAGAAAATGGACAACTAATCTAGTAACAGAATTAAAACAAACAAAGTAGCCTGGTGTAGCTATTTGCCTGTGCAGTTGTGAATTTATCCTAAATATCTAAGCAACTAATTGTTTTAAATTGAAAGACTCTCGATCCTACCTCAGAAGTGAGGAATGAATCATAGTTTCTTAGAAACTATCAATCCCCACAGCTTCCCTGGTGATATCGAGAGTGAGATTTTGACTGAAATAAAATAATTTACTACTCTATTTGATACGTTGTAACTAGAACTTTGATAGCTCAAACCTGGAGTTTATAGAACAGTGGTAAATCTAATTGTGTTTGACTTTGTCCCCTTAGTGTGATCTCCTCGTTCCTTCGTGTTCTCTTGAATCCAGAAAAAGTGTGTATATGATAGCATCAGCAGAATAAGGTACTCGAACAATGGCAGCTTTGGATATAGACCGAATACAATGCGAGTAAGAGAGAGATAGTGCAAGTGAACAGAGCTTGACTATGCAATTCCTAGCGGGATTTATTGTGGGAATACAACACAAATACACCGAGAGTTCTAGAAACTATCTTTTGTGACTAAAAAAAACCTGTAACTATAAATGGATTCCAACCCAAGAATGAAACCAGCTTATTCTAGACTGACTTGCATGGAATAACAATGAAGCAAGATTGAAACAAGAAGATCAAATGACCTCTAAACAGCAAAGGAAGACTAACAATGGATGCAAAACATGAAACTATTGGAATTCTAAGCAAGAAACTCAAAAGACTGAATGATTAAATAGAGAAGGAGAGGGGCCATTTGTTTGAAAACAAGCTGGCTATTTATAGCAAATGCATTCACTAGAAGGTAACTTGGAATGGAACTCTTTTACCATTAAACAAAGTGAAAACACTATTCACAGGGCGGCCAAAACATAAATGCAAAGCAAAGTAGCTGAAAAATGTGGATAGAAATTGAAATTTTTACGTTTGACGCGATCATTGGAACTTTCTGGAAAATGCGCACAGGACCGCCGCCCTGTGCAGGGTGGCGGTTACAGGACCGCCGCCCTGTCCTGGGTGGCGGTCACGAGACCGCCACCCAGGCAGGGTGGTGGTCTCATCACTTAAGACCAAAATGCAAGGAAAAAGGGGGGCAGAGGGCAGAACAAAGCATGCGGAGGCTGGATGAGGCATACGGGATACAAACGTATACTTGGCGAGCTTTTCTGGATCCCGAACACCTTGCGAGGAGACCTGTATCATCATTGGGGTATGTGTAACATCTTTCCGGTGGTGCAGTACCCTACAATTTTGGGTACGTACATATTGCCCCCTCAGAGAAGCATCTTAGCCATGAAGAGGCGTAAAATGGTGGATCTGAGTATGGCGGTCCTGAAATGGGGAGTTAGGAGTTATACCTGACACGCCCGTGTGTCGGAAAGTCACCATCCAAAATCCCGCTATCTGCAAAATGAAAAAGGGGACTCAAGTGCAGATAGATAAAATAAATTGAGAAATAAAACTAAATTGATATGAAATGAGGACTTACCATCTGTGCGGGGTTTAGAACTTACCTCCGTTGATGCTCCAACCCTGTGAAAGACATTCAAAATCAATTTTAGAAAGCTATATATATATATATATATAATGAACTCATTTTACTATTCATTTGCGTGGATTGATTTGATAGTTTTTGAGCTCTGGGACCCACGGTGATGGTTTTCGATGAGAGTATAGTCAAAACATTCGTGGTGAGATAGTGATCATGCCTCCGAGAGTGGAACATCGACCCGCGAAGTCTCAGGTTAGTTCTTCTCAATTTATTGTTTTTGAACCTAAAATGTAGAAATGATAAAATCTTTGTCTTGGGGGGGTTATTTTTGAAAATGCTAGTTTTAAATGAGTCTCTAGGGGGGGTGCCCATAGGGTAGGTCTTTATTTTAGTTAAAATGGTGTTTTTGTGCATTTTTAATGTGTTTTTAGGGCTTGCGAGCCGTTCGCGGGTTCGGGACAGGACCGCCGCCCTGCACAGGGTGGCGGTTACGGGACCACCACCCTAGAAGGTGGTGGTTATGGAACCGCCACTCTGCACAGGGTGGCGGTTCACAACAGAATGCAAAAAAAGATGCTTTATTTACTTGTTTTTGCATTTTTAGCATTTTTACATGTTCTTGTTAGCTTTTCTAGTTGGATTTTGTTACTAACTTACTCTTTTTCTGTGTTTTTGGGTGGATGCAGAAGGAGGAGGAGTACATTAGATGGAGCCGAGAGAGGGAGTGTGATTGGCTCCCAGCAGTGTTAGAGGCACTGACCCAGTAGAGTGAGACACTCTTCAGAGGGCTGGCATTTGGAGGATCACACAGGTCCCTCACGTTGCACCTGCTAGTCACATATTATGTGACTTATTTTCATACTGGGATGTGGATCGGAACACTTTCTGATTTCCAGGAGTTAGGGGTGAGTGGACCATCACCCTAGAGGATGTTTATCCATATTGGGGGTCCCGATTCTTGGGAGGTGGCTGTCTCTCAAGACAGCAGTGTCGAGATCTCAGGTGGTTCAGTGGGCCACTTATATGGGGGATGTCATTGTTTCCATGGGGTCGAAGAAGGGGGTGAAGGTCTGCTCCATTGTTGAGTCAGATATTCCTGTGCTCCGCAAGGCTATCATGGGCATCCTTGCTTCGAGATTGATTGGGGACAAGGGAGGGGACACTCTCTTATATTGCTGGGCTCCCATCATTGCAAAGATTGAGGGCCATGGCCGTGTTTATGCTTGGGGAGCAGACATCCTCGGGACCACCTACCATGATTTATATAGGGTGGTCAGACTACAGGGACAGTCATTGAGCCACCCTACTCTTGTCATGAGTTGGGTGTATGAGCACATCACTCCGTATGGGAGAGGTGTACAGGCAGAGGATCCTGGGGCCGTCAGGGCAGCGAGGTGGACAAGGGATGACCATTCTTAGAGTGCCTCACCAGCCAGTGGCCTCTTTGACCACTGCAGACATGGAGGCTACTCCTTATCAGGCCATGGCAGGGTTATGGGGAGAGGAGACTGTTACATTGATTGCTTGCCACACTACCAGTCAGCTGGTAGATAGGACGGGGAAGTTGGAGATCCACCCCTTTGACAGAGTACCACAGCAGTTCGGCCTCCCATACATTGACATGTTTCCTCCAGCGGGGCCAGTTTGTGAGGCTCGGGACTAGAGGCCGGGGTTGGACCTAGGAGGGTGGTTCGTGCTCGAGGGGTAGCCAGTGCTCCTCGGGACGAGGAAGTTGGAGATCCACCCCTTTGACAGAGTACCACAGTAGTTTGGCCTCCCATACATCGACATGTTTCCTCCAGTGGGGCCAGTGTATAGATCTGTTCGTGAGGCTCGGGGAGGTCCTAGAGGCCGGGGTTGGACTATGGTTACTCCTGGTGTTCCCATCGTAGCTAGGAGGGTGGTTCGTGCTCGAGGGGTAGCCAGTGCTCCTCGGGCACCTTTACTTCAGATTGCCACCGGTCCTGCCCATAGCAGAGATGAGCCTATTGATGTGGACTCTGAGTCTGAGGAGTTCACTGGGGGAGAGACAGAGGAGGACAGAGGAGATGGAGACTGGAGCCGGTGGGACAGGTGAGGAGGATGACAGTGATTCTGAGTGGCATGACACTCAGGATATCCTGTGGGCCGAGAGGGCGGAGCAGAGTGCAGAGAAGGTGACTTTGATTTCAGAGGAGTTTCCTTCTCAGGATTTAGGGGGAGATGGTGAGTCCATGGCAGGCTGTCACATTGCTCCAGATGTGGGAGAGGGACGACAGTCAGTGGCAGTGTCAGTGGCAGGTGCGGATCCTAGAGATCCTACCTGGAGGCCTGGAGATCTGAGTGAGTTACTACTCTTTTCTTGACTTTGCTTTAGTTAGAATTGTTTAGTTGTTATTTCCTTTTGTTGTTTTGTTTATCTTTGGTTTTATTTTGGACAACTTTCTAACTTGTGTGTTTCTCCTTTTTATTTGCAGTGACTGCTGAGGGATGGTGAGACTTGATTCACCAGGTGTGCACTGACACTCTATTGCTCCCTTCTGATGGTACTCGGGCTGAGCTCACTGAGGACGTTGGGGAGCCCTCAGTAGCTGGTCGACATACAGATGTCTTTGCCCCTGTCTGGAAGGTGGAAAAGATCATTACCTCCCTTCGCACTGAGTTGGCTGGATATAGGACTGTTGAGCGCTTGATGAGGAGGAGTCACTCTCATAGTGAGACCACAGCTGCTGGCTGTGATCGTGAGCCCTCCATCCATTCAGAGCGTTGTCGCAGCAGGAGTCCTAGGTGTGGCCATACACCTTCTGAGGGATCTCGCAGAGATTGAGAGATCATAGTGTCTTTTTGTAGTGACTTTTGGTCAGATATTTGTATGTTTGTTTTGTATTTTGTGGGCTCATTGAGTGTTTTGACCATGCCTTAGTGCATGATGGCATTGTACATGAAACACCATTTATATATATATATATATATATATATATATATATATATATATCTTTTTGGATCTAGACTCTTGGTGCCTAGAATTTTGTGACTCGTTTCCATATGTATACTAGATGTTTTTAGAGTATTTGTTTTCATGCTTTTCAGAATGTATGCAATGGATAACAAATGATAATAAACAGAATGTTTTACTTTTTATGTTTTTGTAATGTTGATATGTGATGATGAACACATTGTAGTATTGAACTTTTGACCTCTTTGGGCAATGTCTATGATTTCTTCTTATGTTGGAAAAATGTGATGAATGTATAGTGATAAAGAGATGAACTTGCCCCATTCCCAACTCCATGCAACCAGTAAGATGTGAGGGCTCTACACCAAGAGTTGGGAAAGGCATAAATTGTATGAGTTGACTGAATGGAATGATGAGAGATAGACAAACCAGTGACAGAAACCAAACTTAGACCTACACACTTACCCTACTCAGAACTACCACCAAGCTCAGAAGGCCACTTACTTTCCAGTTTATCTAGACTTAGATCTATAAATGGCAACCTGGTTGACAAAATCTGGTTTTGAGGATTTGATCTCTTTGGAATTTGGACATTTGTTTTCACTTAATATAATTTGATTTGTATTTCTAGAATACCAAGATTTGTTAATTTGTGTGAATGGACCCCCCACACCCTGCCTCATGCCACTAGTAAGAAGCATGGGTTTGTCACCAAAGGCAGGATATAGGTGAGTAAGGGCACTTCTTTCCTTTCCCAACCTCACACCACTAGTAAGAGATGTGGGCTTATCACCGAAGGTTGGTGGGGCAAAGAAGTGTGTAAAATAAAATATTCTGTTTGCTTGGCACTTTTGATTCTATTTGATTTTGACACTTCTGATCTGTGACTTTGGGATATCCTTTCTTTCAAAGAGACTTAAGAGGGATAGATGTGACACCAAGAAGCTTCTAGAACAGACCGTAGGTAAGGACAACTTCACCTAGTAGAAAGAAAGAGAAAAACCAAGTATGCAGGCCTTGGTATGGTTTTCGTCAATACTTGTCTGTCAAACTTGATGAGAAGATTTGAAATTACTTGATGATGTTTGAAGAGATGTGATTTGAATGCTTTTGCCAATATTTTCAGAAATTTGTAATAAATTACTTAAGAGTAAGTTCCTTGACTACAATTTTTACGAAATGAGTGGACAAAATGAAACAACTAAATGACTAATGCAATGTAGGTAGCTATAATGTACAAGTGGTGATTCTGATGTCTCATGCGTAAAACCATTTAAGATGCAAGGAATTGACAGTTTCATTGAATTCCTCACCTTCTAGTGTGCACAAGAGATATGCACCATTTCCGTAGTCTTTCATGACTCGGTATGGGCCCAACCACTTGGGCCGGAACTTCCTTCCTTCACCGGTTTTCTTATCAATCTGGTTGTCTAGTCTTAGAACTAGATCTCCCTCATATATTTCTCACTCATAGAATTTTTTGTTATACTACCGGCACATCCGGTCAGCATAGGCTCTGTGCCATTGTTTGGCATTTAGCCTGGCCTCGTCAAGGCTTTCCAGTTGAGAGAGGTGTGCCTCCCTGTAAGCTTCTTCATCCAAAATCCCTTGTAATGAGATGCAGAGACTGGGTATTTCAACCTCAAGTGGGAGAACTGCTTCTGCCCCGAATACCAATGAGAAAGGGGTTGCTCCTGTTGGTGTTCTTATTGAGGTTCGATGGGCCCACAAGGCTGGATATAGTTTTAGATGCCAATCTCACTTGTTCTCCTTGACTGTTTTGAGGAGAATAGCCTTTAATGTTTTGTTTGTTGCTTCGGCTTGCCCATTGGCTTGAGGGTAGTAAAGAGAGGCCGTGTGATGGTTTATTTTGAATTTGCTGCATAACTCATGGACCTCATCATTTTTAAAGGATGTGCCATTATCTGAGATAATGACTTGTGGGACACCATACCTGCAAATGATTTGGTTCAGAATGAATTTGGCAATTACCGAACCTGGTACGGTGGTGAGAGGCATGGCCTCTACCCATTTGGTAAAATATTCTGTGGCTGTAATTATAAAATTATGGCCATCGGTTGATGAGGGAGAGAATTTCCCTATCAAGTCTAGACCCCACATGGAGAAGGGCCACGGGGTTGCTATTGGTTGTAGGGATTGTGCTGGCATGTGAATCTCGTGAGAGAATTCTTGGCATTTGTGGCACTTACGTACAAACTCTACTGCGTCATGTTCGAGAGTGGGCCAAAAATAGCCCATCTGATGTATTTTGCGAGTAGTGGCATGACCACCGAAGTGGCCTCCACATATCCCACTATGGGATTCATAAAGAATCTTCTTGGATTCTTCTGTGTCGATGCATCTTAGAAGCATGCCATCGAAGGCTTTACGATAGAGTACTTGTTCTAAAACAACATATTTAGCAGTGATAATGCGTAACTGCCTTCTTTGTTGTGATGTGGCACTTTTCGGGTATGTGTGGTCCATGATAAAATTGATGATATCAGTGTACCAGGGACATGTAGAGATGGGGGGCCTGGTTTCGACAAAGTATATACACTCATCAGGAAAGTCCAGATTTACCAGATCACCTCCATCTAGTGGATTGTCAGCTAACCAGTCTGCAATGATTTGTCCCTTAATGGATTTTTGGTTTACAAATGTTAACTCAAATTCACCCATTAAGGTTATGAAACGCCCAGCCTTTTTAGATAAAGACCCTTGCATGAGGAATGTTCGTAAATGATCTGTCTTTACAATGACCCTTGTTTCTTGGTTTAACATGTAATGTCTTAAACATTTTGTTGCAAAGACTATGGCAAGGCATTCTCTCTCTGCCTGTGTATAACGTGTTTCATAATCGAGCAACGTTTGGCTAATGAAATAGACTGCATGTTCTCATTTATCATTGTCTTCTTGAGCCAGCATGCAGGCTAGCGAGACATCAGTGGCTCGTGAGTATAGGATCAAAGGGTGGTCTGGTCTGGGAGGCATTAGCGTGGGTGGAGACAACAAGAAGTGTTTAACTGCTTCGAAGGCCTCGTTGCATTCTTCAGTCCAATCAATGCTATAATATTTCTTTAATAGATTGTTGATTGGATGAATGGAAAAACTTAAATCTGGGATGAACCTTCGGATTGCACTGAGTTTCCCAAGAAATGACCTGATTCCAGACTCGTCTGATGGTGGAATCATTTCAAGAACAGCCTGGATTTTGGCTGGATCAACATCAATCCCTCATGAAGATATAATGTAGCCCAGAAGTTTGCCTCCTGTCACACCAAACACGCACTTCTCTGGGTTTAATGTGATGCCATATTCAATTAATCATGAGAGGATGATACGGAGTACTTCTGGATGATCACAGTGCTTCTTGGCCTTGGCCAATAAGTCATCCACATAGGATTCCACAATTTTATGGATAAGATCATGGAATATGTATGTCATTGCCCACTGATATGTAGCACCGGCGTTCTTAAGACCGAATGGCATGACAACGTAACAATAAGTTCCCCAGGGAGTTATGAATGTAGTTTTGGCTTGATCCTGTTCAGATATTTTAATCTGATTATACCCTGAGAACCCATCCATGAGGGACAACAGTTCAAATCCAGTTGTTGCATCAACAATAACGTCAATGGATGGTAACGGGAAGTCATCCTTGGGACAAGCTTTGTTAATATCCTGAAATTCTATGCAAATGTGTATCTTCCCATTCTTTTTGAGAACAGGGATGATATTAGATACCCATTGTGAATAGTCAATGGGTTTGATGAATCCCACTTGGAGAAGTTTTATCACTTCCTCTTTTACCATGAGAGCCACTTTTGGCTTCATTGGTCTTGACTTTTGTTTAATTGGTTTTGCATCTGGTTTAGTGACAAGGTTATATACCGCGATGTGTGGTGCAATGCCCGTCATTTCTTTATAGTTAAATGTGAAAGCCTTTTGATGTTCTTTGAGGATTTGGGTGTGTATTTCTATCTCCTCTGGAGTTAATGAGGATCCCAACTTCAAAATTTTTGGTTCTTCCTCCGTTCTGATGTTTATGTCAATGGTTTCTTCTATTAAAGAAGTGTTACCTTCTTCAAATTCAGGTGGGGCTGGAGGTAGTTCCAAGCTTTCTCCATCTTCTACCTCGTAGATATCGAGATCCTTTTGTGGAGGAGACTCTACCATGGGATTTCCAAAATAGGAAGAGGAATGTGGTATTAGGGAAAGATCCACTATGCGATGAGCAAGATGTAGCTCTGCATAGGTGTTTAGATATTCGAGAGTGACTCTATCACCGTCAAAGTGATCCATGATAGGAAAATCATTCTCAGCTTCTCCATGAGTCAGGAGTGGGTTTGTTGGTATTTTACGCACTAATGGTTCAGTATGAAGTGATACTGTGAAATTTGTATCTTCCAACTCACTGTTTGGAGTGAAACGGGAAGCTGAGGTTGCTATTGAATCTGCGAGAAGGTTCTGCTCTCGTGGGATTGCTTCAATTGATATGAAGTTGAATCCCTTGCTTAGATCTAATACCGTTATTTTGTAGAGTTGTAAATGTTCAGCCCTAGTTTCATATACCTCAGAGACTTGGTTTGCAACTAGTTGCGAGTCTCCTAACACTCTAATGTTATCGACACCCATTCTTTTGGCTAGGATGAGGCCAAGGAGGAGAGCTTCGTACTCAGCCCCATTGTTTGTACATTCAAAGTTTAATTTAAAGGTGAAAGGTAGGATCTTTCCCTCAGGTGAAGTAAAGATCACTCCTGCCCCAGCTCCAAAGTGACATCTAGCTCCATCGAAGTGGAGAGTCCAATATTTTCTTGGAAAACTGGATGTTGGGATATTTGTTGTATCTATTTCTTCTGCTTCGGTTACTTCTACCATAAAAAATTTGTCTGATGGAAGAGAAGTAATTCCCAGGGTGCATCCAATACCCATAGAATCAAATGGTAGGAGAATAGGTAAATCTTTCTCTAGCAACTCGACAATTTTTTTGGTAGTCCCTAATGACACTGTTTCTATGACATTGGTCTCATTTTTGAGTGTTGGAATGTCCTCGACCAGATTTGTAATTTCCAATTCTGTGGTGGGTATCAACTTCTCTTTTGGTTTTGAATTAATTGGTTTGGTAAGTTGATTTGTTGGGAGTTCAAACTCGGAGTGAATGCCTGGTCTTTTCTTCAAATCAGCTAGGTGTATATCGAAGGGTTTTGGGTCACCTTGTGCCACAAATATTTTCCCTAAGTGTAGAAATCTTATTTCTTGGAATAACGTGGAAGGGATTGCCTTCATGCGGTGTATCCATGGCTGACCGAGGATCATATTATAGTTGGTTTCCTGATCTATAATATAAAATTCGGTGAGGACCGTCTTGGGTCCTAAAGTGACTGGTAAAACTATGGTTCCAATTGAGGTGGCCTTGAGGCTATCATAACCTCTTAGCGTATTTCGTGTTGTGGAACAGTTTGTCTCTCCATATCCTAACTTTTGAAGAAAAGTGAAGGGGACTATGTTAACTGCTGCCCCATCATCAATCATTGCACGTTTAACATAATTATTGTAAACCCATACTTGTAAATGTAAAGTTGGGTCGCCTCTTCATGTAATTTCAGCGTCTGTTGGCATTTTGCTTATATCAAATATAAACTCAGTATCCCTATCTGGCTGCCCTGGAGGGTAGATGTCAAAGTCTACATGGTTTACTTGCATTTCCAGAGGAGGAGTGATGTTGATTAAATGACCAAGGCCTAATGCTTCTAAGAGGGCAGCCCTATGGGCGGGAGAGTTCTTTAACAAATCCAAAAAGGAGATGTGAGAGAAGGTTTTAGTTAAGTCATTAATTAAATCATAGGTGCCTATGGGTTTTACCAATGTTTGTTGAATGTTGTCTAGTTCCAATGGATAACTTGGAGTTGGTTGAGAAGAATAATCCTGTGTTCTTGTTATGGTTTCTACGGGTAGCTCGGTGTCTAACTCTACCAGACCAACTATCTTGGTTTGTGGTCGAGTTCCTAATTGGGGTGCGACCGGTGGATTTAATGAAGTTGAAGCTTCATGATCATTGTTTCCTGTTATAACACCCTTGTTTGTTCCACTTGGATCTAACCTGTTATTGTTAGAATGGTTTGGGAGTGGATCATTAAAGATCTTGAGGGGTGCATTTTGAGGGGAAACTACCCCTGTGTAAGTGTTTGGCGTGGGTACTACAGAATTTGCTAAAAACATATCTATAAAGAGTTGTTTTTGATCTTCTGGCAAATGCTGCATGAATTTATTGTAGTCACGACAAGTCCTAGTATCATGGCCTTGAATCTTGTGGAAACCAAAATAAAAATTGGGATTGTAATTTGAGGCTGTTGATTTGAAACCTGTTGTGGCCCAAAATTCTGATAAGGTTGCTGGTTGTTAGAGTTAAAATTTTGAGGCTGTTGCCTTTGGTTTTGACTCTGATATCCAGTTGGGTTTCGATTTGGACCTTGTGTTTGGATTTTTCGTTGTTGTTGTTGTTGTTGTTGTGGTCGTGGTGGACGATTAAAATCCACCGTGTTGATTGTTGGAGTAAAATTGTTATTTCACTGATTATTAACAGGTGGTGAAATGTTTACAACATTTGCTCTTTTAGTTTGGTCAGTTACTCCATCTGTTGTAACTCTGCGGTTCTTGTTAAGGATCTTAGGTCCTTGATTAGCATTCCTGGTATTAGGATAGGCCGTGGTGTTTTGATTGGGAGTGATTAATTTCCCATTTGTTCCATATGTCTTACGACCACTATCTATCGCTGCTTGGTCGATTCAGAGAGCACTCTCGAGTACTTCATCATAAGTTCTTAGTGGGAACTTCTGGACTTCTTCCTTTATCTCTCTATTGAGAGAATGAAGGAATAAATCGCATAGTTCCATTTGATCCATGTTTGGAGCACTTGCTGATGAGTAGAGAACCGTACGCCATCTTTGAATAAAATGAGCAGCGGATTCATTATGTTCTTGTTTAATATGCAAGAATTCCCTGATTCCTGTTCTTAACAATTTGTTCATATCAAAAGCTTTGATGAACTCTGACACGAGTTGTTTAAATGAGTGTATCAAGGCTTCAGGTATTCTGTAATACCAATCAAGGGCAATACCCTCTAAGGTTTTAGGGAATATCTTAGCAACAACCCCATCCCAAGGGAGTAATTCCCGTATGGCTGTGGCATAGGCCTTAATGTGTGCATTTGGATCTCCTTCCCCTTTGTATTTGGGTAAATCAGGAAGAGGTCTTGGAAGCATAACACTTTGTATGGTGAAGTCTAGGGGCTCTTTTAAATATTTTGAATAAGTCCCTACCGCATAGGCCTTGACCATCGATGGTGCTTGCTGAGGGGGTGGGGGTGGCATGGTTTGTTGATATGGCATAGCATATGTATTTGCAGGGACATAAGGGAATCCCTGTGGTTGAACAAACATCCCAGGAGAAGAGAACATGTCTCCTTGTGGTGATTTTGAATAAATGTTTAAGTAGGGAGGAGCATTGTTTTGGTATGGGTTGTTTGGTGCCAAGTCGGGAGGTATCATATTTTCAACTGGAGTGGCATTTGAAAATGTGGTCCTAGTTGTTGTTTGTTGTGGGTAATTATACGGATGTTGAGGAGGCATGCCTAACGTGTATGTTCCTGTAAGGAGGTCAACCTGACTGAGGTGATGCGAAGGGTTGGGGATTCCTACTTGCCCAAAATATGAATTTTGGTTTTCTTGAGCAAGTTCCAATCCTCTAACCTTCTCAACTAAGGCTGAAATGACCTCTATTGGAGAAGACACAATGTTTTTCCTTAATGGCGTTTGTTGTATATCTTGAGGTTGTAAAGGGGTATGATACCTTGCTATGAATTGATCATTACCCTACCAAGCTTGACCGAGGGCATTTCCCATAGGTGGAGGAATGGGGGTGTTTTTGTAGACACCAAAATTGTGTCGTAATCACCTTGGTCCCCTACCACAACCCTATAATCATTTCCTCATCCTCAAAACCTTAGCACCTACCTCCTGTACCCCACACATTTTAATTTAATTACTTTAATTAAATTAATGCCATTTACCTCCATACACATTAATTTAATTATTTTAATTAAGTTAATGACCTTTTACCCACACACATATTAATTTAATTATTTACATTAAATTAATTCACCACCCTCACACACCTATTTAATATATTTACCTTTATTAAATACACCTCACCTAACCACCCCCATCATTTGACCCATTAACCTAAACCCTAAACCAATATCCTAAATAAAACCTAACATTATACCCATCCCCTCACCTCACATTTAAAAGCCTCCTAAGGTCAGTTTTCACCCCGAGAAAAAGAAGACCCTTATCAAATGGCAGAACAACTTCCTAGGCAACTTTTGAACAACCAGATATATCTCACCCAAACCAACGTCGGTTTACCCTAAACCGATGTTGGTTCCCCTAAACCGACATTGGTTTTACCGGAATGGACCAAATGGCCTATTTAGCCCCATCTACAGCTTTGTAATATGGGTGGTTGTTGATTTGTGGTTATTCATCATTGATTTGAAACTTCTTATCATGAGTTCTATCTCTACAGATGCAAAATTAGAACAAAGATTGATTGGTGATCAACAAAGGAAACCAAATACACTGGCACAACAATGAAACCTTCTTCCCAGCATTCTCCTACGCAACAAATTCTTGATTATTCTTCAGACCTATACCTCACGGAAGAGTAAGTATCTTCCTTCCATCTATTTCACTTTGTTATCGGTAGTTGTAGTATTTGTTGTAAAGGAACCTAATCTTTTACCCTCTATCCATTCCCTCTCTCTAGTTGCAGCCACCTTCCATACCCAATCATCTTAACACTTGGCCCAAATTGCCCATTTTGACCTCTTCAATAATCTCAGACCTTCGCAACATATTTACACCCCCTCTATGATCAATCCCTACCTTCGACCAACTCCACTTTTACCTAAAAACCCCAAAACTCAGACTGTGTGATTTTACCAGCCCCCCGACCTAACTATCATCAGTTCTCCCTAACCATTGCCAGTTACATGGTCAAACCATCATCGGTTCCATAAAACCGTGGTTGGTCTCTGTGTTTCCCTGATCTCTACCAGAAGCAACCTGTTTGTGACTCTATTTTCTAATTATATACCTACCTGAACACCTATTTGACCTTCAGATCTGTATCTAACCTATCATGTTAGCTCAAATTCACCTATAACCAACCTATTTGACCTTTGGATCTCCTTCTAGCCTAGCCTGTTAGATTAGATCTAGCCTATTGCATTTGTATGAGATGCCTAAATCATATTAAACTACAGTAGGACAATATTTACTTTATTTCAGCATTGAATTGTTTTAAACAGTGGACTGACAGCCATCTAGGAAGTATCACACTTCCAGGATCTAGCATATGCTAGGAAGTCCACTGCATATATTGTTTAACTCTCTTTGGTGGTCTTTCTTTGATTCTTATACAAGTAGTTCCTCCTAGCCAAAAGGAAGGTCTCACAATCACTTTGATTCAGAATTCAGATACGCGCGCATACAACCTTCAACCATCTCAAACCAGGTATTCCTCTTACCACCTTTACCTTATCTATTTCGTCAAGTACTTCTCAAAAAACTAAGAAATCAGGTGAAACATTTTGGCACGCCCGGTGGGACCCATTTGGGGTTCCTTGCATCTTTCTTCATTCCTAGGTGAAAAATTGTGTGTGTTTGTTTCCCTTTTAATATCATTCACATTAATACTTTCTCCTTGGTAACATTCTCTTCTTTCTATTTTCTCTGAAAGACACATTCTTTTTGGTGTATTTAAAAAGAACCTTCTTCCCCTTTGTTTTCTACATTTTAGTGAAAGAGCATCCCTCTTCCTGTTCATCTATTGTTATCATCGAATATCATACTTTCAATTTGGGTTTAAAAAAAGTGCACTGCAATCTGATTTAACTCATTAGCTCACATTAATTTAGGGCAACCTATACGCTGGAAGTCATGACCAGCTGATGGTTGACAAACGAATCGTAGAAAAGCACTTCTATCCTTTTCTCTTTCTCTGAGTCTTACCAAACCACACAAAAATTCAAAATACATACATTCTTAAACAACATCCTACCTGGAAGAAGTTGTAGGTGATCACATGATCATGGTACAGTGGGCACCCAGCTCGCTGCTCTATCGAGTCATACTTCAAAGCGAAGCCCGCCCCCACCATAACATTCCTGAAACCTCACCCTTTAGAATTATTTCTTCGTAGGAAGCCTTCCTCACCAAGAAATTCTATTGTTCTATTCATAACAGTCAGTCCATACAAATAGCATAAGTTGAACAAACGTAATAGAATAGGCACTCTAGGAATGTTCTTTCTTAGTGTTCTGCTTGATTTGTGTTTTGAGGTGAGAGCTTTCGATCATTCATTTTTGTCTTTCCTTGCACACTCCCAATCATAGTCGGTGTATTTTGACTTCATCTGAGTGTGCCTGGACCACATCTACATCATTCTCAGACTTCTAGGTTTGATTCAACACCAAATTTTAAATTACAACCACTTTTCTTATTCTAATGTTTCAATTTCACAGTAACTAGCTACGATTACCTTTAACCAACATCGGTTTAACCCAACTGGCGTTGATCTGAATTCTTCTTGGATACCTATCCAAAAGACACCTATTTCACTTTCTGAGCTGTAAAAGGCTCCTATCACCTTTCATATTGTCATTACTTCAATCACAGTTACCTTACGTCTCATCCTGTGCAAAAATTGTCACTCTGGGACTATCATTTAATAGACTGTTAGTTTTTCACAGTAACCAGCACTGGTTAAACCTAACTGGCATTGGTTTACCTGAACTGGTGTCAGTCACCCTGTGCTATTTTACAGCTCACCATCCGACCTAATTCACTTACCGTTGACTATTTTCCTAGTTCTGTTGTGTTCTGTGCCATTCAAACATAATACAGTCTCACCAAATCAGTTCCTATCCACATGGTGCTAACCCATAGTCAGGCAAGCACCCTTTTATTTCACACCAGTCGACTACCACTCCCACCTAGCCCTTCATCACCTAGTCCTTCACCACCTTCCATCTCATCATCCATGGATCCCAATCAACCCATCACCATTCCTACAGGCGACACGGAGTTTGCACAACTCCTGGATCAGAATCCCACTGCTTTGAGCCACTACCTCACCCATGCCTCCACTTGAGATGCCTCGGGTCAATTGATCTATGGCATGCCCGTATCCTTATCTCCATCCCTAATGATCGCTTCTGCCTCAGCTCCACCTCCTACCATGGTGACCTCACCCGTTTTATCCCCAGTTGTGTCACAACTAGGTCCCATGCCAGCTTTGACTGCCATATCCACCACCTCTATTGCACCCGTAGTCTCCACCATACCTTCATCCACCACCCAAAACATAGCATCATCTACACCTGTTGTCTCATATATACTAGTCACAACACTACCACCCTTTGTGTCGTTAACTTCTACCCCATTTCAAATTTCAAAACGTTGTCCTTTATATTCCCCAATCTCTACCTCTCATCTCTACCAGGGTCACTATGAGTGTCCCACCCTCACATACCTACTACCAGCCACCTCCTGTTTCATCAGTCATTCAGTCCAGGTATATACCCTCTATGTCTGTCTCTCAATTCTCACCTCCTTATTCGACACCACCATATTCTGGCATGTCGTATTCTTCATATGTCCCACAAAAACCTCCTTTCACTCCTGGGGGTACCCAATCTTCACAACCTAACAATGACTTTATCAAGTTAATGATGGATAAGATGCAGACATTAGAAGCATCTGTTTCCGGCTCCCATAATTCTCTCACCTATGATGAGATTTGTAATGAGCCTATTCACCCATCCATTCCCATTCGCCCATATCCCATACACTGGGAGATGCCTAAGTTTAATTTCTTTAATAGTAAGGAAGACCCACAACAGCATTTGTGATCTTTCAAACATGGGTGTTACTTAATTGCCCATGATGATGCTCTGCTTTTGTGAACCTTTCCCATGTCCCTAACTGGTCCAGCATTGGACTGGTATAGTGGATTACCTAGACATTCCATCTTCTCATTCAATCAAATAGCCCAAGCCTTCTTGGATCATTTTTTGATTAACATCGTCAAGAAGGTTACCATGACCAATCTTTATTCCATGCGTCAATATGATGATGAATCTATCGCAGATTTTGTCACTCATTGGCATAGCCTAATCAACCAACTCACTTTCCAATTACCACAAACTAAACTCATAGAGCTCTTCACATGAGCCTGTGCTAGACATATCTCACCTACCTTACAGGTGCAAACCTTATGAACATTCGATGAGGCTTTCACCATGGCACGTAAGCTCGAAATTCACACCATCGAAGAGAAGAAGATACAATTACAAAACAAAAACTCTTTATTTAAATCACATGATACTTCTTCTTCCTCGAAACCTCAGATGAGTTATTCCAAAGCCAAGGGAACTGCCAACATAGTGGTACTTAAGGCTGGCCCTGCCCATCCATCCAATCATGCTAAACCTTCATCCAATCTGTCACCAGTCCAAGCCTTCCAATTCAAACGAGAACAAAAGAAATACACCTCAATTGGGGAACCATATTCATCTATTTTAGAAAATCTTATTAAAGCTAATGCCATCACCCTTCCTCCTATCAAACCACATGCTAGTTTTGACCCCTCTCACCCCATACCAGGTTGGTACAAGGAAAATGACTACTGTAACTATCACCGTGTAAATGGTCACAGTGACAACAATTATATCACCTTTAAAAACATTGTTCAGGGAATGCTCGAGAGTGGCAAGTTAGTCCTTGATAACCCTAATGCACCTACCAATCAAGACCTTCATATTTTTAAGAAACCATTCCCTAACCATTCCCCATCTAATGATCAAACTGGTAATGCCTCACACAACAAAAGTAATACACGTGAGGTACATGTTATCTTTACTGATTTACCACCTATTTCCCAAATATCTCCTATCCCCTCTATTGAGGAAATCCTAGCCCAAAATCCTCTACCCACACTGGAACCCACTTCATCTGTTCCCATACCCATAGAGAAAATCCCTTCACCTCCCCGTACACATGTGGAGGAATCTCTCATTATCACCGATATCATCTCCCCTGCAGCTTCCCTATGTAGTGATTCACTACCAATTATACCTCCTCCACCCACAGAGGAGTACCCATCATCTTCTCCACCTATTCAGGACCCAATAGATTTATCGTTACCACTCAGTGACCATTCCCCAATAGCTACCCAAGATCATATGGACCTACTTTCGGCTCTCTTACCTACAGAAGGCCGAAGCCAGTGAATTCCCTATTTCTCAGACACATTTTACGGGAATACCCACTCACTCCACATCTACCTCATCTACCATAGTGTCGTTCTCACATTTGGCTGATCACCTAGATTATGTTGATAGGTATTTACTTTGGGGGCATCTCTTACTCCTGGTCTCGACCCAAATGCAATCATCTTCCACTGACACCTCTACCATTTATCCGAAGAAGTTTCAACAACCCAAACCGCACATGAACATAACTCTCGATACATCTTCTATTACATCATCCTCATCTATACCTGCCTCTCTACCTACTAGCCGATGTATTCCAACACCATCTCTTGTATCTAAACCCACTAGTATCCTAGGGGTCACACCCACATCAAACCTTGCACATCCTCTTGTTAGGATACACTTGACCACATCTTCCCATATACCTATTGAACCAATCCCTCAACCTAAACAAAAAACCCAACCTTCTAATCTGCACATGCACGTCGACCTCACCAACTACACCTTTATCACCTTCACCCCTACCATCCATCTTGGGACCTCACCCCTCTACCTTAACAAAATCTACCCTCTCCAGGGGTAAACCTAAAATTCCCTTGACCCCTTCACCACAGCCTACAGCTCTACCTAGGCGAACCTTGCATCCTTCATCACCATCCATAACTTCTTTACCTCCTATACCACCATTACCTTCTATACCTCCTTCACTACCTATGACATTTTCTTCCACCTCACCTGTACCTCCCTCTTGACCTCGACCAACACCTACCACTACACCTTAGTTATCCCCTTGGGTCACTCATCCTCTCACACCATCTTCCTTGTCATCTACATCACGTGCTCCCCCTACACCTCTACCTAAGAAAGGACACCAAACATCGAAAAAACTGTTAATTTCCAAAGAGGTGGTTAAACTGACCGCTCTTTTTGTTACTGTACCTACACCAAAGAAAGTACAACCCAAATCCAAGATTGCATCACCTCAACTACCACCACAACTACACAATCTTCCAACCAAACCTACTTTCACTTCACATTGTGATCCACTGGTGGGATCATACGCCACCATCTTGGCTAACCTCCTAGAAAGCTCTGCTATCACCCTCCCTCCTCTTAGACCTTATGACCCTCTTAAACCTAAACTGGAAGGGTTTGATGATACTAAAATTTACACTTACCATCATGTGCCAAGACATGATGTTGAGAACTGTAAGGGTCTAAAGGCTGCCCTCATTCAATTATGTCCTTCTGACCCCAATTTTGATGATGATGACCTCCTGGATGATGAACCTATTTCACCCCCACCACTTTCTTCACATCTTCCTCCTCAACCTATACCACAACCTCCACCCTCACAGCTCCTAGAGCCACCTCCAAAATTTGAAATTAACATGGTTTGCATTAGAGAACTTGCCACGCCACCACCCAAATGTCGTTGCAGCCCAACTAACCTCACAAGGCATTTTCTCCTCCAGTAGGTTTTTTTCCCATCGTGTCGTTATACTACTCACCCTACACCTTCTCTATTTTCCAACTCCCCTCAAATCAACATGGTACACGTCACCACACATGTGCAGAAGGGAAAAGAAAAGGTAGCTCACCCACCAACCAACTATTATACCCAACATACCATCTGCACCCATACCTAAAATGACTATCCTTGGTCCCACATACCCTATTTCTAATGGCGTCACACATCGCACCATGCTCAAACAACTACACCAATCTCCCCTCAAAAATTTCCTTATACGACCTCATCCAAACCTTGGAGTCACATCATCAAGCTCTTATGGAGGTCCTTCAATGTATTAAGGTTTTACATAATGACCCCACACCTATAGCATCTATTATCACACCTCATCATGTTCACTTCTCTTACCAAAATTTTCATCTACCTCATCACCTCCACCTGTTTACCAAGTTGCTATTCTGTAGTTTCCTCAGATGAGGAAATTGTCCCCTACCAAACTGATGACCCAGATCCTGCACTTTTCATCTCCATCCATATCAATAATATACACGTCCGATGTGTTATAATAAATGGGGTGCACTAGCATTAACATCATCTCCTCTCACGCATTCGAAAAAATGCTGCATACCCAACAACTACATGCATAAACATCCAGTCATGTTGTGTTCATTCGATGATGCTATTACCTCTACACTTGGCACTATCATCCTCCACATTCATGTGTGTCCCTATACTATTCCCTGAGTTATTCTACGTGTTGGAAGGGGGAGTTTTAATACAACTTGTTACTTAGCAGACCCTAGATTCGTGCCATGGGTTGTGTTCCTTCTAATTTTCACTAATGTGTAAATTTTGAACATGAAGGACATTCCTAAACAATTATGGCTGACCCATCACCTTTCAAAACCTGTAACATGCTTTACTGGCCCAATGATGTCCTTGTACCTGTTTAAGGCATCTACCTCCCTACCTACATCTTCTTTGCACATGAACCCATCCACTAGTGCTGTTGCAACCTCACTTTCACCCAAATCTTCTATTCCCACCGTTGTTGCCGCTTCTACTAGTCACACATCAACTTCCCACCTAACTGACACCTCCGCTGATCTAACTTCTAACACTTCCTCCATTCCAACCACCGATATATCAACCACTGATCCCTTGGAAGGTTTTTTTCAACGCCTCACTATGGGGGAGTATCACTTGTACAATGTCAATACATTCCTTACTCCTCAAGAGTATGGAAACCTTCACTAACATCCTCACTATGATCACCACATAGGTAGAGTGTCTCCTTTATGGTCATCCCCACCTCCATACCCATCTTACCTATGGGGGACTTGATATTTCCACTTACACACCCGAACCACCATCACAAACCCGACCTTTTTCGGCTGACCTTCAGTCGCTTACCAACCACCGATTTTCTCACACTTTCCTGCACCACTATGCCTAGAAGGGTTTCAGATTTGGCCTTTACGAGCCAATGTCGATCACACCATTATTTCATGTACCACACGTAAACACAATGATCGTAGTGGAATTAGTTTTACCGAACTACCTACCAAAAAGCCCCGTATTGAACTCATTAAAGACATTGACCCCTCTCCACCTTCTTCACCTACCCCACCTTCACAACCTTCACCAACGGAGTCAATGGATCCTGAATTTATCCCTTCTACCTTTTTTTTCCATAAATACCATTTGCTTAGGACCTTTGACCTATCACCGCGATGGCGAGGCTCCTTCCTCTCTTCCTTTCTTGTATGCTGACATGATAAGGGATGATACTCCTATTAATGTCGTTTAATGTCAGGATGGTGAATCCATACTCACTTACCTTGGTGCTGAAGACTCTTATATTCACCATTCATTACCTTTTGAGACGTAAATGATGTTGAATGAATCGACTATCAAAGTCAACATCCACACTCAGGACGACCCCCACATTCTCAAGATTGGCCAGTCTCTAGATACTGTTGAACAGGAAGCCCTCACTTATTTTCTTAAAAATCATAGCCACACTTTCACTTGGTCCTATGCTGACATGCCTGGTATTGATCCCACTATCGTTGTCCATAATATTGTAACCATTCCCGATGCCAAAACCATAAAACAAAATTTGAGGAAAATACACCCTCACATTGCTCTTCTTGTCAAAGAAGAACATCAACGCCTTCTCTTTGTTTCCTTCATCTTACCCATCGATTACCCCCAATGGATTTCTAACATTGTCCCTGTCACTAAGGTGACAGGGGGACTTCGCATTTTCACCAATTTCCGTGATCTCAACCTTGCTTACCCAAAAGATGATTTTCCTCTGCCTAGTATTGACCAGTTGGTTGACCTTACCGCTGGCCATGAGATGCTATCAATTATGGATGGTTTCTTAGGTTATAACCAAATCTTTCTCACCATAGAGAATCAACACAAAACCACATTCATTACCCCTTGGGGGACCTTCTGCTATCGATTCATGCCTTTCGGCCTTAAAAACATTGGTGCCACCTATCAGCATGTTATGACCTACATCTTCCATGATATCATGCATCACATATTGGAAGATTACGTGGATGATCTCTTGGCCAAATCTAAATGTCACGCTGAACACCTCGCCATTCTTGAAACCATATTTGACCACCTCATTAAGTATTACATTTTCCTTCAACCTAAAAAGTGCGTCTTCGCGGTTCTCTCAGGAAAACTCCTGGGATTTATCATTTCCTTATGTGGTATAGAAGTTGACCTTTCTAAAGTCAAGGCCATTTTGGAAATGCCTCTGCCCACTAATCTTAAACAACTCCGTAGCCTGCAAGGTAAATTTCAGTCCATTCACCGTTTCATTTCATAATTATCTGACCGTTGTCAACCATTTCATCACCTTCTCAAAAAGGATGTATCTTTCAAATGGGATGACGACTACCACAACACTTTTGAGGCCTTAAAACAATACCTTCTCCAACCACCTGTACTCATTCCATCTAAAGATGACCAACCCTTCTACCTATACATCTATGCTACCGATCACTCCTTAGGGGCTATGCTCGCTCATCGTGATGAATAACATAGGGAGTAGGCAGTTTATTACATAAACCATACTCTTTTGGACTACGAAACCGGATACACCCACCCTGAAAAACTTTCCTTAGCCTTTGTTTTTGTCACCACCAAACTTCACCATTACCTACTTAACCACAAAACCTATGTTGTGACAAACACTGACCCCTTACACTTCATGTATGCTAAGCCTTACCAATTTCGATGTGCCGCATGTTGGCTCATGCTTCTTGCTGACCTAGACCTCGAATTCATCCACCAAAAATCTATCAAGGGCTAGGCCATTGCTGACTAGCTCGCTGATGTGCCTCTATCTGGGACTAAATCTTCCAACTTTTATTTCCCTAACGAATCCATTGCTACCCTCTCTTTGGATGATGACCCTTATCAAATGACCTTATTCTTTGACGGTTCCAAATGTCAGTGTGGGGGTGGTGTGGGCATTATCCTCATTCCTCTTGATAGTGAACCCATTCCCTTATCATTCAAACTCAACTTCAAATGCACCAACAATATCGCCGAATACAAAGCACTCGTATTGGGTCTCATGACTACCTATGCCTTAGATGTCAAATCCATTAATATATTTGGTGGTTCTCAACTGGTAGTAAACCAAGTCAATGGTGTTTATCAATGTCATAATTAAATACTTCAAGAGTACAAACGTTACATCGGCATCATGTTGAATACCTTTGACCACTATAAAATTTGAACTATTTCATGATCCACTAATAAATTTATGGATACCATAGCCTGCCTCACTTCCCAAATACCTGGTTCACCTAACGATTCAGAAATCTTTGTTACCATAAAACGCATACCGAGACCTTCTTATAAATCTTGTTGTGTCAACCTCATCTGAACTGCCTCCCTAAACACACAATACCTTTGGTATAAGCATCTTGCAGACTACCTTTCCCTTTCTATATTACCTCCTGATAACCCTAGCATCATCAATCTGGGTGTCTACTAGCTGCTCCTCCTGTCCAGTCAGCACTTTGGGTCATGGTGGAGACATAGGTCTCTCCACATCATCTCTCTGGTACTAAGGGAATGGAGGCGGTACAACCTAGACCAATCCAAATTGGTGTCTAATCCACTCTATGGGTATCCACTCATGCTCGCCCACTCTCCTCCCCTCTATCCATAGATGTATCTGTAGCCCAGCTAGCTCCGTGGCCATCTGTCTATATGAGGGGAAGCCCACATATAGCCTCCAAATGATGTCCACCCTAGATAGCCCCTCCAACAACCTCCTGTAATAAGCTACATCATGTGTAACTCTGGCACCTTGGGCCTCTCCCATGGCTGGTACCCACTGCCTGTACCCCACTCTCTACAATCTATGTGGGAATGCATCTGCCTAGGGAATCCCCACTGGTTGAACACAAACAATGTGCTTATACGCCCAGTAATGTAGTAGTACAATGCAGCAGATGTTGAACCTCTGTAGTCACCCGTAGGCCCACATCTCTTTATACACCTACATCAGTAATGCAGGTGCCCATGTGAATCGTGTCTTCTCTATTATCATGTCATGGAGGATTCCCATCAGTGACCTCAGGAATCGCCCCCCCTCTGCATCCAGTAATGCGAAGTAGCACACTACCTCCATCATGAGTACCACTAACCTCATCTCCTCTGGATGAGCTCTATACATCACTCCATAGCTCAGGCTAGCACTATGGAACGTCATATATGCTACACCCTCACCAAAAATGGGTGTTAGTAACTCTTCATATGCCTCTGAAGAGATGGAATAAACTTGGCCCCCAATATGGGCAACCGTAAGATCCTGTAGATGTCCTCCAGGGTGATCGTCATCTCACCCGTCGGCAAATGGAAGGTGTTGGTTATCGAGTCCCATCTATAGATGAGGGAAACCATAAGACTCACCTCCCAAACTACATGTCAGTAGCATCGCACGCCTATCAATTCCACCTCTACCACATGCTTCCACTCCTCCTGCATCGTGATCACTCGTATTGTCAATAACAAGGGTGGCACCTAGGCCCTCATCCACAGCTCGTCTCGGACCTGCATCCCACAAAAGCAATATATTAGTCCACCTTACAAACTTACCTTATTTTTACCCCACATCCTGACCTAACCCTCACCCACACCTACCCAAACCCATCCACCTGAACCTATCTAACCTAACCCTCACCCAAACCTACCCAAACCCATCCACCCAAACTTATCTACCCTAACCCTCACCCAAACCTACCCACACCCTACCTACCCAATCCTATCTACCCTACCTACCTACCCAAACCCATTTACCCTACCTATCTACCTTACCTACCTACCCAAACCTATCTACCCTGCCTACCTACCCAAACCCATCCACCCTACCCATCTACCTTACCTACCTACCTAAGCCCATCTACCCTACCTATCTAACCTACCTACTTACCCAATCCCATCTACCCTACCTATCTACCCTAACCCTCACCCAAACCTACCCAAACCCATCCACCCGACACTATCTATCCTACCCTACTTTCTCACCCTAAACCCTTCCCCTCTCACCTAACTTATTTCCCACCCTAACCTTACTCTCTTCCATTTTTTATCCCAATTTAAACTTAGGATTAACCGACCCTGGTCATCCCCGGACCGACCATGGTCTCCCTTTGACCGGCACCGGTCCTTGTTCTTGTGACTGGTACTGGTCACTACCCACCAACGTCGGTCATAAGTTGACTGACGTTGGTCACTGTCCTGCCACCCACCTCGACTTCCAAACCCTATTTTTTCCCTTCCTGATCATTCTACCCACCCAAATCCCTCCTTACACCCCTTCTTGTTCCTACATTACCCTTTTGCCCTACCCCCTACCCTTCCCCATTCCCATTGCCCCCTTTTTTCCCTTATTTTCAAATTCCCCCAAACCCATTTTTCATATTTTTACCGAATTAACTCACAAATTAATAACAAAGGTTTAATTCCTACCTGATCCCACTTCCGTCGATGTAGAGGTACCTCCGGCCACCACCCTGATCCACCTGATCCCTCTCCTGCCTCTTCCATCACCAAATCACCTTCGCTTCTCCAACCAATCACCTCAATCCACCTAATCTTGTGGTCCCACCTCTCGCCCAATCAATCTCACCTATGTGGCTCGCTAACCAAGTTCTCTAACGCTCTCTTTTATCCTCTTCTTCTTTTCTCTTGTTTTGTCCTTTTTTCTCCTTAACAATACACAAATGAATTTTAAAATGTGGGTTTTTCACTTTTTATACCCTACCCGACTCAACCGGCGTCGGTTAACCCTTGACCGATGCCGGTCTGATGCCCTAGAAAACCGCCATCAGTTCCTCTCCACCATCATTAGTTCCTACTGACCACTGTCAGTTACCCTACCTACTCATTACCCTCACATTGACCTCATTTTTCTTTACCTCCTTTTTTCTTTTGCCTCCCCTACACCTACCTGGACCCCTTTACCTTCCCCTCTAGCCCTTGACCTTCTTTAACCTCACCTCATTCACCAATTGACATCTCCTTATTTCACCCCTACCTCGGCATTGCCTGTGCTATGACCTATCTACCTGGAGCCGAAATTTTTTTTGTGCCCTTTGAACCAATGTTCTCACTATACCCTATGGCACTGTTACCTATGTTGTTTGACCTAATGACCTTACCTAGCCTATTGTTGTGACCGTTTATCTTGACCCTACCTTTGGTGTACTAGAACATACCTAAATGTTCCTGGACCTAACATATGTTGTCTTTCCTAACTATATCCTATACATTGGATACCGGAATCACTTCAACCTTGTTTGGATAAACCTATCAACCTTAAATAATGTAGAGTTTGCAAGCTCTTCAACCTTGTACCATGTCGTAGTTTATACATGTGCGTGTGTTCAACTAACACTACCTTTGACCTTGGCCCTGTCATCACCAATCCGGCACTATGATAATTCTTCACCGGGAACTCCTCGTGCTATGATTATTTACTAATGCACAGCCTTTAGTTTGGTGGATGTAATCTGGAAACAAAACAACAACATAACACAAGAATACCATCGACTATGATAAAACGGAATGATGAAAAATCTGAAATATCAAAGTAAATGATAATATTAACATGAAATTGTTACAATCCTCACCCATGAGGTACTTCAAGTTTTATTGACTTCACTTGCCTTTCACCAAGACTATGGGAGAAACTTTACAATTACACCTCTTAATGGCTTCTTCAACACACCTTTAAACTGATGGCTTCCTTTGCACACTTCCTACAATATTTCTCACTACTTCTTTCTATGCTAAATGAGGGGGGTGGCCTCTCTATTTATAGAACTTCCAGGCTTATCCATCTTATCTCTAAGATAGGATAAGAGATCCACTCTGACGAATCATATTCCATACATTAACTCTTATCTGTACATGTAAGTTTATCTTTTAAGATAAGATAAACCTTATCATTTTACATGGGTTCCACATTTTTAGACTTTTTACAAATAAAATACAAAAAATATTTATGACCTCACTCCTTGTCCTTATTACCAATATAATATTTCTAATTCCTAATCAAGTAGACCCTACTTCTCTAATTACCCAAACTTTGACATTTTAACATTACCGGACCACTTACGACAAATATTTACTTTTTACAACATTCCTATTGTACTTTGACTGTTAGCGTACTCCACATTATTGGCGGCACCGTACTGACGGCGCCATTATCTTCTATCAGACGCTACTACTAATTATACTTAACAACATCCTATTCCTAATACATACATTAATGAAATAGAAATTAGGGAGGAAAAATTTAGTGTCGACAGCCCATTTACCTGTTTACCTATATGCTTGATTTTCCCTTTACTCCTTTCCCCATTTTTTCACTATTCTTCTTCACACCCACTTTTATCAAACCACTCACCAATGTGCTCTGCCACCTCATCAGTTCCTGGTTTGAGGGGGATCACCCTCATTCCCACTTGGGGCAACCACACTCTATTTTTGTTCACGTCGCTTACCAATACAAGCTACGCAAAAAAGGGGCAAAATGTAGACACTGAATCCTTGTCGATAATCATCTTGGTCCCCTACCACTTCCCTATAATCATTTCCTCATCCTCAACACCTTAGCACCTACCTCCTGCACCACACACATTTTAATTTAATTACTTTAATTAAATTAATGCCATTTATCTCCATACATATTAATTTAATTATTTTAATTAAGTTAATGACCTTTTACCCACACACATATTAAGTTAATTATTTACATTAAATTAATTCACTACCTTCACACATCTATTTAATATATTTGCCTTTATTAAATGCCCCTCACCTAACCACCCCCATCATTTGACCCATTAACCTAAACCCTAAACCAATATCCTAAATAAAACCTAACATTATACCCATCCCCTCACCTCACATTTAAAAGCCTCCTAAGGTCGGTTTTTGCCTCGAGAAAAAGAAGAGACCCTTATCAAATGGCGGAAAAACTTCCTAGGCAAATTTTGAACAACCCGAGATATCTCACCCAAACCAACATCGATTTACCCTAAACCAATGTTGGTTCCCCTAAACCGACACCAGTTATACCAGAATGGACCAAATCGCCTATTTAGCCCCATCTACAGCTTTGTAATATGGGTGGTTGTTGATTGTTGGTTGTTCATCACTGATTTGAAACTTCTTATCGCGATTTTGATCTCTACAGACGCAACAACAAAACGAATAATGATTGGTGATCAACAAAGGCAACCAAATACACTTGCATAATAATGAAACCTTCTTCCCAACATTCTCCAATGTAGCAACTTCTTCATTATTCTTCAGACCTGTACCTCATGGAAGAGTAAGTATCTTCCTTCCATCTATTTCACTTTCTTATCAGCAGCTGTAGTATTTGTGGTAAAGGAACCTAATCTTTTACCCTCTGTCCATTCCCTCTCTCTAGTTGAAGCCACCTTCCATACCCAATCATCTTAACACTTGGCCCAAATTTCCCATTTTGACCTCTTCAGTAATCTCATACCTTTGCAACATATTTACACCCCCTCTATGATCAATCCCTACCTTCTACCAACTCCACTTTTGCCCCAAAACTCCCAAAACTCAAACTGTGTGATTTTACCAGTTCCCCACCTGACTGTCATCGGTTCTCTCTAACCATTGTCAGTTACAGTAAGACCATCATCAGTTTTGTAGAACCATGGTCGGTCTCTATTTGCCTTGATCTCTGCCAAAATAGCAACTTGTTTGTGACTCACATTTAATCTGACCTCATTGTTCTCAGCCGATACCTACCTTAACACCTATTTGACCTTCAGATCTGTATCTAATCTATCCTGTTAGCTCAAATTCACCTATAACCAACCTACTTGACCTTTGGATCTCCTTCTAGCCTAGTCTGTTAGATTAGATCTAGCCTATTGCATTTTTATGAGATGCCTAAATCATATTAAACTATAGTAGGACAATATTTACTTTATTTCAACATTGAATTGTTTTAAATAGTGGACTAATAGCCATCTAGGAAGTATCATACTTTCAGGATCCAGCATATGTTAGGCAGTCCACTGCATATATCGTTTAACTCTCTTTGGTGGTATTGTTTTGATTCTTATATAGGTAGTTCCTCCAAGCCAAAAAGAAGGTCTGACAATCACTTTGATTCAAAATTCAGATACGCGTGCATACAACCTTCAACCATCTCAAACTAGGTATTCCTCTTACCACCTTTACCTTATCTGTTTTGTCAAGTACTTCTCAGAAAACTAAGAAATCAGGTGAAACATTTTTCTTGGAGTAGGGCATTAGATTGTATTTGCAAACTCCCTATAGGTGGGTACATGTTTTGGAAGCGTTGTTCACTTCTAGCATATCATTCTAGGTACTCCTCATCTAAAAATGGGAGTGGATTTGACTGTCTACTGATCTATGGTCTAAATAAGACCCGAGGAGATGAAATGGATTCTCCAGTAAACATCATATTGTTAGAGCCTGAGGGCTCTAGTTGTTGTGTTTGTGCAAGCTGATCCAACTCCTCAATTTAGAATGAAGAACTAGAACTATTTCTTTGAGGGGGAGTTTGAGATGACAAGTAATTACTTGAATAGTTATCAGCCCATGCAGAGGGTGATGGTTGTTTATTTGTTTGACCATAATTTGCTTTGAGACCTGAGAGAGGTCTGCCATATGCTTCGTATCCCGACATATTTGGGGGGTATATGAATACCCGTATAAAAATGGGAAAGAGTGAAGGTGGATGAAAGAAATGAAAATAAAAGAGGAAGAATTGTTTGCTTCACATTGGGTTCATCAGTTTTGTATGATGGAAAAGTGACATGCGAGCATGGGAATCTACAAGTAACTCTTCCTTGTACCCGACCTCCCGAGGTCATGCCGAGACGGCCGGTGAATGTGGAATATGTGTGGATACAGACAAACTAGTTAGGCAATCTTATATCCTCAACACACAATAGTGGAATCTACGAATCTAAGGCGTAGAAGGAACTTCTAACTTGAATTGGTGTAATGGATCACTCAGATATAATAGATGTTTAGAGGCTCTAATCAATGTTGAGCTCTACCAAGATCCTATTTATTGGCTGTTGGATATGTGGGAAGTGACCTGTATGTGCTTCGTGTATATTTCAAGATAACGTCATGAAAATGGTGATGGGAGGTGTAGTGGATACTCTGGGGTTTTATGGACGATTCTCTGGTCTAGTCCAAAAATCCTTAGCTTGATTGGCTGCTATGTTTAATAAGGAGAATTGTGTAATAATGTCTAGTGGAAGTGGTGAGGACCTTAATACTAGTGTTCGTAAACCAGCATCAATATTTGATTGATTAGTAGGCCCGTTGGGTTGTGGGACCTATGGATCACAATTGTAAGTTCATGGTTGTGGCAGACCTATGGTCATGTGAAGAGTTAATCTCTCCTTCCGATTATCCAATAATCATACACCTTTTCAGTCTCTACGTTTAGAACTAGAAGTTGTGTAATTTTCTCAGAATACCTTACAGGTGTTCTAGCAAATTGAACGCGTAAGCTAGTATCTATGTCAACAAGGAGGTCTCTTGTGTTAGGTTGTGGAACTAAATGATTGTAACCAAATACTTGTTCTCTTTCGAATCCTTGTACAGTCATACAGATGTCCTATCAAGGTAATCTATAGTTAGGATGATTTGACCAAAATGTGTATGCCTTGTCGTCTTCAATATTTAACTCTCTCAGTTGTTCACTAATTGCTCGTAGGTTTACCGTTGCTCGAAAGACCTGTATCCAAAGGTCTTGATCTATATTATCTAGTGTTGTGGGGAGATTTGGTTGAGGCACTATTGGTTCAAATATGTATTCTCTGGGCTCTCTAGGTCCCGTGATTATCATGTAAAATGATTCAACTTTTAACTAAAACTAATAAACTAATTATGAAATATGTATCTACAGTATGCATGTATTCTTTTATTTTTGTATTTTTGAAGAAGTATTTTAACGGAATTAAAAGAGCAGCTATTCTAATATATTTAGAAAATGGAAAACTAATCTAGTAACAGAATTAAAACAAACAAAGTAGCCCGGTGTGGCTATTTGCCTGTGTAGTTGTGAATTTATCCTAAATATCTAAGCAACTAATTGTTTTAAATTGAAAGACTCTCGATCCTACCTCAAAAGTGAGGAATGAATCATATTTTCTTAGAAACTATCAATCCCCACAGCTTCCCTGGTGATATCGAGAGCGAGATTTGACTGAAAAAAAATAATTTACTACTCTATTTGATACATTATAACTAGAATTTTGATAGCTCAAACTTGGAGTTTACAGAAAAGTGGTAAATCCAGTTATGTGTGACTTTTTCCCCTCAGTGTGATCTCCTCGTTCCTTCATGTTCTCTTGAATATAGAAAAGCTTTTATATGATAGCATCAGCAGAATAAGGTACTCAAACAATGGCAGCTTTGGATATAAACTGAATATAATGCGAGTAAGAGAGAGATAGTGTAAGTAAATAGAGCTTGACTATGTAATTCCTAGCAAAATTTATTGTGGGAATATAACACAAATGTGTCGAGAGTTTTAGAAACTATCTTTTGACTAAACAAAACCTACAACTCTAAATGGATTCCAATATAAGAATGAAACTATCTTATTCTAAATTGACTTGCATGGAACAACAATGAGGCAAGATTGAAACAAGAAGATAAAATGACCTCTAAACAGCAAAGGAAGACAAACAATAGATGCAAAACACAAAACTATCAGAATTCTAAGTAAGAAACTCAAAAGATTGAATGAGTAAAAAGAGAAGGAGAGGGGCCTTTTGTTTAAAAACAAGTTGGCTATTTATAGCAAATGCATTCACTAGAAGGTAACTTGGAATGGAACTCTTTTACCATTAAACAAAGTGAAAACACTATTCACAGGGCAACCAAAACATAAATGCAAAGAAAAGTAGCTGAAAAATGTGGATAAAAATTGAAATTTTACGTTTGACGTGATCGTTGGAACTTTTTGGAAAACGCACATAAGACCACCACCCAGGCAGGGCAGCGCTCTCATCACTTAAGACCAAAATGCAAGGAAAAAGGGGGGCAGAGGGAAGAAAAAATCATGTGGAGGCTAGGTGAGGCATACGGGATACAAATATATACTTGGCAAGCTTTTCTGGATCCCGAACACCTTGCGAGGAGACCTATATCATCATTGGCGTATGTGTAACATATTTTCAGTGGTGCAGTACCCTACAAATTTGGGTATGTACAATAACAACGTGCCCCAAATTATAGAGTTGTTGGGTGGTAGGTAATTAGGGTGGGTGATAAGGCTAGGTAGAGGCTTGGGTAGGATGAAAAATGGTCTTGGTTAATCAAATGTGGTTATAAGTGGTATAGTGGGCTCAAGGAGGTTAATCAGTTCCAACTAAGGATAACCAATACCGGTCAAGAGAAACTAACCATGGTACATGAGGGCACGTTATCAATACCGGTCAAGAGAAACCAATGTTGTTCATGTCGTCTTTGGGGTAAAAAGGTAAAATCTACCTTTAACATATTCATTTGTTCATTTCTACTTTGGAAAAAATGAAAGAGGGGGTATTTTGGCCTGTTAGACTTTGTCAAAATGATAGAGGTACTATCTAGATTGAGTTGGAGAGAGGTCAGTGGTGATTGGATTATGATTTTTGGGTCCATGGGATCGATTAAAACGATTTGATCAGGCAATAGTTGTGGAGTAGATTTGGGCATGGCGGAGGCCGGAGAAGGAGCGGGAGGACCACCAACTCGTAGACCGGAGATCCCACCGTGGAGACAACATCGGATAGAGGTAGAATTTTCTTTCCATCCATGTTTTGGTTGATTTTTTATGTTGAATATGAAAATGAAATGATGTTAAGGTAAAATGTTTTAAATTTTCAACGTATTGATATTATGGAAACTAGGTTAATTAGGCATGGTTGAGTCTACTTTGTGTTCAGTCAATTTAATTTCCAAGTTATTGACATGATGTAAAATAAATGATGAGGTATTTATGATGTATGGTTTGATTTAAAGTTAACTTCCAAATTATTGTTGTCATGGAATCTACCTAAGTGTTTTGTTTGATGTGGAAAATAAGGACGGGGTGAAGGGTTCCCAACCTAGCCTCGAAGGGCCCCATGCCCTAAGAGTGTTACCTACATAGCCCTTGTGAAAGGGGCCTCAGGATGATGTACTTCTCCCTTAAACCATGGAAGATGAAAGGTGGCTTGGGTAGGTCAGATGAATAGGTAGGTTGTTTAGGTAGTGTGTTTGGGTAAGGTAAATTGATGAAGATAGAAAAGGTGAAATGTTAAATTGGTAATAGTAAGAGTAGATTAGGTGTAGGTGTTTAGGTGATAGGCTTGGATGATGTTATCTTAGTGAATTAAATAACCATGTAGGTGGAGGAGAAAAAAGGAAGAAAAATGCCCCAAGTTGGCAAAGACCCTAAGTGTTAGACCTTAAAACTTATTTGAACATAAGTCCATAGATACATTACACAATTGAGAGGTCTAAAGGTGAAAGAAGTTACATGATAACAATGTATGGAATGCATGCCACAACCCTTTCGTTAATTGGAAAATAATGAAACAGAAGGTGAAGGTGAAGTGTTTGTTTAGCGTATGCTTGTTGTGGGACAACATGCCCCTTCTACAAGATACCCAAAACCTAGATAGGAAATTCCATGACTAAAATTTTATATTTTCTTCTTTTTGGCCTTTTTTTCTTTTTATGTTTATATAGACTGATCGATTTGGGAAGTTTATACTAGGATAAATAGGTTCTCCTTGAGGTCTTTGTGAAGTTGATCAATGCGGGAAACTTTAGAATAATTTATTTTGAGAAGTACAATCTAGTCTTCTTTTTGGAAAGACTAAATACATTTAAATGGCTAACTTTGTATAGTTGTCCTTCGAGGGAGCAGTCTATTCATAGTAGCTAGAGAGATGTAGATGTATTTTTGAGAGATTCATCTATTTGAAAGAAGTTTGACTCAAGGAGTAGATTTTTTGGTATCCCAAGTTATTTTTCATTTCATTTTTTTTGGAGTTATAGTCATGGACAAGACTATAAAGGAATATAAGCCACCTTTATGAAGACAAGACCATAACATGAACAAGTCTAGCCATGAAAGAAGGGGTTTTAAGTGATGAATGACCATGGGATTCCATCCTAAAGAGGATAAAAAGTATCCATGAGAATAATGCCATGAGTAGAGATGTGGTACTCATATTGAAGAGAAGGATGGATGGTGATGGATAGTCACACAATTCTAGTTTAATCGTATATCCTTAAAACAGGTAGCTAGAAGGAGAAGTGTGCTCAAGGGACAATCATTTAAGTGACATAAAGTTATGTAGTACTTTATTCAACAATATAATGGCCGAAGATGCAAGTCGTTAAGGGGGCTCAGGTTCAAGTTTACCTTAAAGTGAAGTTAAACGATAAACACCTTATCCATAGGCATGGGTGACAATATAGGGTCCAAGCTAATTAGGAGAAAATTCTCCCCATTTGTGTTTCTTTTCTTTGGTTACGTGTTGATTTCCCTTTAGGAAAAGATCATCGACCTTGAAATTTTTCTCATGAACACATTTTTCATAGGCTCGTTTCATATGTTTTTGATAGATTTATAGGTGATCGAGAGTAGTTAAACGACGTTTGTCTAAAATGTCGAGTTGTTCCAAATGATCTTGGTGAAATTCATCGTCATTGAGAATGTCTTTGATTAGTATTTGAAGAGAGGGAATTTGGACTTCAAAAGGTAAAAAGGATTCAGTGCCATATACTAAAGAAAAAGGTGTGGTTGTGGTGGACATACAAATACTAGTGCAATAAGCCCATAAAGTAAAAGGAATGTGCACGTGTCAATCCTTTCTCATATCATTGACAAATTTCATGAGAATATTGTTGAGGATTTTGTTGGAAGATTCATCTTGGCCATTGGCCTATGGATAATATGGTGAAGAAAAACTAAGTTGAATAATGAAACTGTCACAAAGTTTTTGTGGGGTTTTATTCTTGAATTATTTTTTGTTGTCTGTGATAAGTGATGGGGAACTCCAAAGTGGAAAATGATGTGATGGTTGATGAACTCACATATTTTCTAGGCTTTGGTAGAAACAAGAGGAATGGCTTCGACCCATTTAGTGTAATATTCATTTGTAGTAATGATCATTGATGGCATTGAGGGGAGTGAGGGTCAATCTCTCCAACAAGATCCAAACTGCATTGAGAGAAAGGAAAAAAGTACCTGGTGACTTGTAAGGCGTGACTAGGGGTATGGTGAAGGTTAGCATGTTGCTAACACTTCACACAATGCTTGACATAGTCACAAAGGTCCTGGTTAAGGGTCGGCTAGTAGTATCCAAGGTAAATGATTCGCTTAGGAATAGTGTGGCCGCTGAAGTGTCCACCACAAATTCCATCATGGATTTCCTTTATGGTATACAGGATTTCAGAACTTGTTAGGCACCTAAGTAGGTGTTGGAGAGAAAAATTTTCGGGTGGAAAAACTTGTGGATTTCTTGCCAACACTTTGGGAATCTAAGTCCCTATACTTAACCAGTGTAGCTTTCATACATACATGCATGAGTAAAGGTGGATTTTCCTGGTGGCCTTGTGGTCAAAGATCCAACAGGGGCACTCAACTAACCCTGTGACAAAGCTAGCAATATCGAGCTAGGGAAGAATCATAATTTTTTGAATTTACGATCCTTCAACGGTCCACTGGTCTTGCCCCTTCGGGGTCCAGCAATGGTGCGCCAGGCGGGCCAGGGCCTGTCGGACGCTCTGCTCAAACGTCTTGGTCCCCGCGGGCCTGACGCTGATACACCATCTACGGGCCGCAACTCTTCCCCCTCGCAGGACGATTTTCCATCAGTGTCCTTAATCGAGGATATTGCTTTCTCCGAGCATACGTTTTGTCTTGTTACGAGAGCTATTTTGGCTAAGTTCATCGGAAGACGTCTCCCTTTTTCGAGTATAAGGATTTGGTGCGAAACTCAGTGGGGCAGCGGCCTTAATATTCGTTCACTGGAAAAGGGTTTTTTTCTTGTGGTGTTCCGCAGCGCTGCTCAAAGAGACGATACTATGGAAAGGAAAAACTCCCTTCTTTCCGATTCGGGGCTCGCGATTCGCGAATGGGAGCCTCACTTTGACTGTCACAAGGCGGCAGAGGAAGGGTTTCAAGTGTGGATTCGTTTGTATTCCCTGCCTAGCGAATTTTGGTCGGCTCCCATCCTATCTAAAATTTGCTCCAGTCTCGGAAGGGTTATTCGCATTGATCCTGTTACTCTGAATGGTAATCGCTCTTCCTTTGCCAGAGTTTGCATTTCCACTTCCTCTGCTCCTAGTCCTAAGGAATTGATCCTCATCAACACCCCTTCGGGTATTTGGAAACAGAAGGTTGTTTATGAAGGTTTATCTAATATTTGTTTCAAGTGTCTGAAGCCTGGTCATACTCGCAAATCTTGTTCCACTCACTCACCTGGTGCCCCTTTTTGGCGGAAAGTGTCCCACATCCCTCCTGCTCACCTTTCTTCCCCTCCCCCCGGTGCCCCTCTTTCGTCTCCTCCCCCTGCTCCACAGGTCACCCTTCCTGCCGTTGAACCCCTTGCTTTGGCTCCCGAAACGCTTTCCTTAGTCAAAGAAACTGCGGCTGTTGTCAAGGACTCCACCCGGATCCTATCCCTGTTCCATGAAGGCATTTCCATCGGCAAGGGTGGCAGCTCGGAGGAACTTGAGGATTGGATTTCAACTAAAGAGGATTTGCTTTTGTCTTCCGAGGCCGACCCCCCTGGGGATTCCCCTGCCTTCATTTCTTCCCCTTCCCCCCCCTCGCGACCTTTGGGACCGCTTCTTCCCACTCCCCCTCTCCTCAATGTCGATGTTGGTCCTAAGAGTATTCTTGGTCGCCCCAACAAATGTAAGCTTTCTCTCAACGAAGTCACCCTCGGGAAGCAACTTCAGCTACGGTCTTTTTTCCCGTCTACCAGTAGGAGAGGCAAGTCCTCTCTGAAGCAAATATGATCATTTTTTCATGGAATGTTAGGGGCCTCAATGCTCCTAACAAACAACGTCTGTTAAGACGTTATGCCCTGGCAGAGGGTGTGGATATTTGTCTGATTCAAGAATCTAAAATGTCGGCTGAAGGTTGTAAAAAAAGTTGGTTCAATAAATGGAAAGGGTGGGATGGCTGCTTCTCGGATTCTGTCGGAGCCTCGGGCGGTTTAGGTATTCTTTGGAAAACTGCTAGTTACATGATTGCTCCCCTTGTCATTGATTTCAACTTCATTTGGTGTAAGGTTTCGGTCAAGCATTCTGAGGATTTCTTCTACCTCGGAAATATCTATGGTCCTTCCACTCCCATCAGCAAAAGGATTCTTTGGGATAACCTTAGCCAGCTGTTGACGGTCGTGTCTGCGGAGAAATTCATTCTTGCAGGTGATTTCAATGCTACCCTTTCCGATCGAGATAAGCAGGGTGGTATTCAATGGCAGCCTCGTTCGCAGGTGGACTTCTCTTCCTTTGTCTCCTCTTCTCATCTGGTCGATGTGGAGCCGTGCAAGGGTTGGTTCACTTGGAACAATAGGCGTACTGGTTTCAGTTCCCTCGCGGTACGCCTTGATCGCTTTCTGGTTTCCGAACTATGGTTGCAGCAGAATTTTCTTCTCAAAAGCTATGTCCTCCCCCTTTCTGGTTCGGATCACTTTCCTGTTTCTGTGGTTCTAAACTTTGACATCCCTCCGCGTCGTTCCCCTTTCAAATTTGAAAATATGTGGCTTCAGGACCCTTCTCTTCGGTCGCTGATAAAGGGCTGGTGGGACACCTTTATTGTTAAAGGAACCCGGATGTTTCAACTCTCCCGAAAGCTATCTCTGCTCAAAGACAAACTTCAAAGCTGGAACCATTCCGTTTTCAAAAATATCTTTCAGGAAAAGCTCCGTGTCGAGCAGTCTCTTCGCTCCCTTAATGAGTCTATTTTGCTTCTTGGGATGTCTCACGAGGATCACCAGAAGGAAAAATCTCTGCTAAAAGAATTGGGGGATATTCTTCTCAAAGAGGAAACCTTTTGGCGTCAAAAATCTAGAGAAGCCTGGTTATTGGACGGGGATAAAAACACCAAATTTTTCTTTTCTTCGGTCCGAGCCAGAAGAAACTTCAATTACATCTCCTCTCTCAAACTCGATGATTCCTCGTATGCCACCTCGCAAGCTCAAATCAAATCAGAAATGGTGGACTACTTCCGCAAGCTTCTTAATGATACTGATTCCCCTCTTGGACCGCAATCTCTTCTTCACGCTCAAATTCCCAGATGTATTTCGGAGGCAGATAATCTTTCGCTTCTTTCCCCCTTCTCTTTCGAAGAGGTTCGGAAAATTGTGTTCTCCATGAAGCGTGATAAAGCTCCTGGTCCAGATGGTTTCCCAGCTTCCTTCTTCCAAGATTTCTGGGATGTCATCGGTCACGATGTTTGGCAGGCGGTAGAGGAATCCAGAGTTACTGGGAAGATTCTTGGGAACCTGAACCATACTTTCATATGTCTTTTCCCAAAAAAATCCCATGCTGAGAAGCTGGATGACTTCAGGCCTATTTCATTATGCAATACCACATATAAAATCATCTCCAAAGCTATAGCCACGAGACTTTCCCCTTTGATGCATAAGCTTATAGCCCCGGAACAGAGTGGGTTCATTCCCGGAAGATCCATCACGGAAGGCATAATCATTTCTCATGAACTCATTCACTCCCTTCATAATTCCTCTAGAGCAGGCATGCTGCTAAAACTGGATTTCAGCAAAGCTTATGATAGAGTAAATTGGAGATTCCTTCTTCTTTCTTTGCAAGCTTTGGGTTTTGGTGCCAAGTTCTGTAAGTGGATTTTTGACTGCATTGCTACTCCGCGCTTCTCGGTTCTCGTAAATGGGTCAGCGGAAGGTTTCTTTCAGACCAGCAGGGGCATCCGTCAAGGCGACCCGCTCTCCTCATTCCTCTTTACAATTGTAGCAGAAGCTCTCAGTCGCAGCATTAAGGCTGCCATTCATGACGGTTCCTTGAAAGGCCTTCACGTGTCCTCCAATCTTCCTCCTCTTTCTCATCAGCAATTTGCAGACGATACTTTTCTTTTCGGCCAAGGGACTGTCCCGGAGGCTAGATGCATTTCTTCTATTCTGGACTCATATTCTGCTGCGGCGGGTCAGGTTCTAAATTTTCATAAATCAGTGATCTTCTTTTTCAATGTGGCCCCCAGGCTTCAGGGGAGAATCAAAGAGATCCTTGGTTTCTCTCTGGGCAATCTTCCTCACTCTTACTTGGGAGTTCCTTTGTTTCACGGGAAAGGTAAGGCTCAATTATGGAACGGGCTTATCAACTCCATCGCTGCAAAACTCCTCTCTTGGAAAGGAAAATGGTTGTCCCTTGCTGGTCGTGCACTCCTCATAAATTCGGTGCTTCTATCCATTCCTATTTACACACTCTCCATTCTGCAAATCCCCAACTCTGTGCTCCTCAAAATTGAGAAGGTGGCCCGTACCTTTCTTTGGCAAGGTCTCAACTCTGAACGGAAATTCCATTTAGCCAAATGGGACCTGGTCAAACTTCCTAAGAGGTTGGGTGGACTTGGCATTCTTGATTTGGCCATTCAGAATATAGCTCTCGGAGCAAAATTGGTGTGGAATTTCATAGCAGATAAAAGTAGACTTGCCTTTAAAGTCCTGGCCCATAAATACATGGAAGGGCAACGAAATGAGCTTTTTCTATCCAGTTCTGAGCTTCCTATGGGCTCTCACATCTGGAATTTCATGTGTAAATCCAAAAATCTTATTGCTGATCGGGCTTCGTGGAAGATTAATAATGGTCGGATTGCATCCTTTTGGGACGAAAGCTGGAATGGCTTCCCTCCCCTCAACTTGATTCCCTCTCTCAATGGTATTATGAATTCTTCCAAATTACTTTGGGGTTCTCTTGTCGTTGATTATGGCTTCCAGCACCCCGATGGCTCGCCCTCTTGGTGTTGGAAAGATGTCTCGTCAATTGGCGCCTCCACTCAGGAAGCTGATCTCTTTTCCTCCACTCTAAAGGGGCGCCAAGCCTCTTTCCTTAATTGCTCAGATATTATCTTCTGGGTTGGAAATAGCTCTGGCCAATACAATGTCAAGAATGGTTACAACATACTCCTTTCTCAATTCGGCAAGGGCTCTCCGAGTTCTTTTGGATGTTGGCACCCCCACATTACACCAAAGATAGCTTATTTCGGTTGGCTGGTTCTGCAGAGAAAGGTTCTCACTCAAGCAAGAAGGCGAGCGTGGGGCTTTATTGGCCCATCAAAATGTCTTCTTTGTGGCGAAGCTGAGGAAGATCTAGATCACCTCTTCCTCTTTTGTCCTTTCACTTCCAAGTGTTGGGATTGGCTCTTTTGTAAGCTGAACGTTGCTTGGGTTCATTGTAGCAGTATTGAAGCCAGTTTATCCTCCTGGCCGTCCTTTTCCCAAAATAGCTGGCATAGTTCCATCTGGCTTGTGAGCCCCTACTTCTTGCTTTGGCACGTTTGGTGGGAACGAAACCTCCGCCTCTTCAGAGAGCAAAAAGCTGAGCTCCCTTCTTTCCTTTCCAAGCTGGAGGTGGCAATCTCTGAGTGTATTAACAATAAGAGTTCTTCTTTTCATTCCTTTTCCTCCAAAGACTTCGCCATTCTTCAGCATTGGTCTCTCATTAAAATGCCCACTCCTGGTTCTATTATCCGAAAGGGGCTCTCACAAATTGAAAAATTGCTGCTTAGGAAGAATACTAGATGGCGATCCCCCCCAGATGGACAGTGGAAATTAAACTTTGATGGAGCCTCCAGAGGCAATCCTGGTCCCTCTGGGGCTGGTTGCATCATCCGAGACGATCGAGGTTTCTTAATTCACGCGGGCTCCTTCCCGTTACAAGTTGGCACTAGTAATTCTGCCGAGGCTCAGGCCCTGTTGGAAGGAGTCAAGATGGCGGTCCATCTTGGTTGCTCGGATCTTTGTATCGAAGGGGACTCACAAATTCTCATTTCAGCGGTCTCTATTGGCGCTTCTCATTCGTGGAATATGAACTTGTTCCTTCCTTCTATTCACTACTGGCTTGGCAAAATTCCTTCCTGGAACATTTCCCACAAGTACAGAGAAGCTAACAAGGCTGCCGATTTCCTGGCCAACTTCGCAATCGACAATCCTTCTGCCTCACTTTCCTCCAGTGACGGTAACTTGTGGCCAGGTCTGCCTCCCATCCTTTTCCTCGATCGGAGTTTCTGTCGCAGTTAAGTCAAACGCGCCTACAATGAGTTTTGCAGCTTACTCGTGCGTCGGTCTCATCCTTCCCTTTTCACATCTCTCATCTCTTCTTTCGGCGGCATCCTTCCTCTCCTTCGCTGTTCTCACACATGCTTCTCTGGCTCCTGTCACCTCCCGCGTCTCTTGCCTGGCTTTCCTCGGGACTGCTTCTTCTTCCCTTCCTATTTTAGCCTTCCTTGCTGTTCGCATGGCGTGTCATTACTTGCATTCGCCTGTTTCTAGCTTGCGCCATGTCCTTCTTGGGGTTTCCTTTTGTGTCTTTGCGGGGACAGTTCCGCGAAATCGCAGATACGTCGGCCATCGACAGGAGGCGGCTTGCCATGATATTCAAGTTTTCGACCGATGCCGAGGCCGAGGCCATAGCAGCAATACTTGGTGATTCGTTCTGCTATAATGCCAGTCGCCCGCGCACCGACTCTGATGTCGCGTCTGCATTCGTATCCTTTTGCACTCTGCTTCACCCCGTCATAGCGGATGTAGAACTTGTGGCTTCCGATTTCATCTATGCGGTGCATCGCGTGGGTCTTCACGATCAGCTCGCAGAGTTTTCAATTCCTGACCCACTCCTTTGGGTTGAAGAAGTGGATGAGCTTGCTATCGGTTCAGGCAGAGGCATCCGATGGCTCAGCGGACAATACCGTGTACTGGCTACGTTTGCCCAAAATTTTCACCCTTCTTTAGACCAGCGCTTCCTGCCTGCAGTTGACATCGATGCGGCCTTGTTTCCTCTTCACTCGGCTGTGGATCAGCTGAATGCACTTAAGGATCGTGCACTTCATGCCTTCAACGTTCTGCTTCAGGCGGCTTCCTCACGGGCGGACCACCCTGCGGGTCGGTAGCGACATCTTTGGGTCCTTCGTTCATCGGAGTTTCCTTTGTCCTTGTTCGTTCTTCCTTTCTTTGCTTCTGTTCTTCTCCTTCTCTTCCCCTTGTCTCCTCTTTCTCCTTCTCCTTCCTCCGTATTTGTAGGGTTGGGGTCCCTCTCCCCACCGGTTCATAGCTCCGGTCAAAAGCGTTTACCAATCAAAAAAAAAAAGAATTAGAACCCCTTGGAATGAAGAGCTCATTACAATTTATAGTGCTAAACTTGACTCCTCATTTTGACTTTAGACTATTCATATTCCTATTTGAATATTAAGTCCCTTTTATAAAAATAAGGTGACTTAAATTTTACATCATGTCTCTAAATTCACTTTAAGACATCAAAAAGTGCAAACCCTCAACATAAAATTATAACATAGAGGAGAGAGAATTTTTTGGGGGGAGAAGGAAAATAAAGGATGTCACCCCTGATGAAGTCTGTAGATCATTTTTTATTGAAAACTCAAGTTTAGTGAGAATCTAAATCTTCAAACTCCTTACACCCTGAGAAACTCCTTCAAATTAGCTCATGAATTTTTTCCAAGTTGAATGAACTATTCCGCAGATGACCGCAACTTCCAGCCTGCGTATGATATACCTGTGACCCAAACTATGTAGTGAGTGTCAAAAAACATTGTCCAGTTCCCTAAGATGGACCTCAAATTCCCTATGATAAATGCCCATGGATGAACCAGAATGATGGAGTTAAACTGAATGATTGTCCCTCTATGTCCCATTGTGCCAAACTTGCCCTTTGAGAACAACCTGCTATTTTTAGTAAGTACAAATGGGGAAACTTACTATTTTTAGTAAGTGTCGTAGTTTATCTTTTCCTAACCTCAACCGGATATGGTAGCTTGAATTATTTATTCTTACTATGTTCCTCTCACCTTTTGGACCAACTGGTTATTTATAGCAGGGGCTTATGGAACCACTTACTATATTTAGTAAGTGTCAATTGCGAGACTGAGATGACCTTTTTGATGACTTTTTTTGTGATACTCCCTTTGTGTTCACTTCCTTATTCATATCCTCTTCAAATGGTGGCTTACCCGAAATCAACAAAACCCCTATGTAGGAAGGCATCCTATTTTTAGTAAGTGCACTACAGATGTCAGATTGCAACAAAACCAGTCTTGAAAATCTAGGTTTTATTTCGGGGTTTCATTGTCCGCCTTTTGAGTAATTCCTTCGTCTGAACAAGTGGGAAAATGAGATTTTCATTGGAAAGGGTAGAATACTAACAAAAAACACATCCCTCCATATCCCTAAAAAATAGGTACTTCATGGCATGAAAACTATTTTACATGAAACTAGATTTTTCAACGATCATTCCCTTCAATTTCACACGAATTCACCCACCTAAACCCTAAGAAGTGAAGAGGTAGTTCACTACCTTTTTCATATATGTTCCTTCATGTGACAGGGCAGAAATTTGATGAAAAATCATTCCTCCATATCCCTAAAAAATAGGGACTTCATGGTGCAAAAAATAGTTCACGCGAAACTAGATTTTTCAACGATCATTCCCTCCAATTTTTGCGCGATTTCGCCCACTAGAACCCTGAGAAGTGGAGAGGTAGCTCGCTGATTTTTTCCACTACTATGTCATGGTAGCCATTAATGGAGCTTGAAATTTTCAGGCATGTTTTTTTTCTCATTTGTGATGAAATCAACTCCATTGCGATAGGTTTTTTTCTTCTTGTCTCACTGGTGAAATTTCTCTTCGATCTGGTTGTCGGTTTGACGGGAAATTGAGCTTTGTTCTTCGTGGAGCCGGAAGTGAAATTTATTTGATGTGAGCATTACTTGCTACAAATGGAAGCTTTGAATATGATTTTTTAATGGCCTTTAAAATAGAATAACTTAGCAACATATGGTTTGTCAATCTATGCACTGGTTTGCAAGATCTCTTCAATTTTCAGTTTCACAGCAATGAAGATTTTCAAACTTCTTCTTCTTCATTCTTCATTTGATCAATATTTCTTCTGGGACCTGAATGTTTTTATGTTTTTGAGGATTTGGTTATTGTGGTTGAGCTAGTTCAAGTTTCATCAATGGTGTGACTTGGTGTGAGTAAGTTGTAGAGCTATGTTGGATTGAAGTTGTACACAGGAGAGTTAGATGTTAGAAGCGAGAAGCAAACGGGTTTTTTAAATTTTTGAAATAAAGATGAGAAGGGAGATGGGTGAATTTTTCAATGTTTGATGTCCCTAACCTATGAGGGATGTGAGGGACATAAAATTCCATGGTGAGCAAGGTGATGACATGTGGCGGAGATCTAACGGCAAGGAATGAAGGCTAAAATCAGTTTTAAAGCACTGAGGGGCTGGAAGTTGGTTGTATGGATGACCAGAAGTCTCCCTTAGGGGATGGGCACATTTTTCCATGTTTATGTCCCTAACCTATGAGGGAGATGAGGGACATCAAATTCCATGTTGCTCTTGGTGATGACACGTGGCAGCGATCAGACGGTTAAGGCTTTGAGCTCTCACAAGCACCTGGGGGTTGAACTGACGATTCTGGAGGTTGCATGAGGATCCATAGGTCATATGAGGGCTAGGATTATTTTTCCATTGTTTACTTCCCAAATCTTGAGGGACTTGAGGGACACAAAATCCCCAGGCTTCTGGAGCTAACACATTTCCTCCCAAAATTTGACTAACTCTCAAACTTACTCTAAGAGGAGAACTTGAAACGACGATAAATTGAGATCCAAATGGAATTTTTTGGTTAAATTGTATATGATCTTGATTGGAAATGAAATTTTGAATCCATTTAAGGGGGTATTATGTATTTAATCCTCCATTTTATCCCTAAAAATCTATGTTTTTGATTTGGTACTCCACGTGTGCATGAGAAACACTGCTTACAAACCCAATGCGCTAAAGTGTTGTGTAAAACCTAGGTTCACCATCTTGTAGGGATTGGAATTACCTTTCTAATGATTTTTTTTTTCTCCTAACTTGATTCAGAGCTCTCGGAATCACCTTCGGAAGTTCAACAACTAATTTGGCATGTGTACTACCTAGGTCTGTGAACCCTAATTTTGGTGAAACTACCCCAACTTCTCTAAGTCCTTCCATAATCTTCATGAATAAATTCTAAGTTGTCCTAAGGCCTTCTAATTTCCCCCATGTATGTTTTGGATTTTCTTCTCTGCTCCATGGGGTTGCTCCATTCCTATAAAGGTCAGTGATAACCCTTCCCACAGCTACCTGAAGCTTGCAAATTTTAATGAACTCCTAAAATTACATAGGTGGGAATGAAAGGAATTTCCTAAATCACCTAGGGGGATGAGATAAGATCAATTAAGAGGTCTCTAGACTTGACTGGGTGGACTTGGTGTGCCTGGGAATGATAGGACATGAAAATTTTGGCACAGGGGTATAGTTGCATGCTAAAAAATTGTCAATTTCCATGTTACACATTTACATGACAACAGTAGGATACAATCAAATCCACATTTATAGAGAAGACCACCCATGGAAACATAAAAGGAAACCTTTTTAAGAAAGGCTCTTCGACCATTATGAGTGAGATTCGGAGGTAAGATGGAAAGGGAAAGGTAATCAGTGTATTGCTTATACCAAATATTAGGTGGGTTGGTTTCGATTCATCCCCACAAAGTTTATGCCATAGATTAGGTGAGAAGGTGACTTGCACCATTTGCATCTATGACAAAAAAATTTGAGTTTTCAGACAAGCTGAGGCATCATATGAAGTCCAGATAAGCCATGGTATCCATGAATTTGTTAGTGGAACATGGAGTGGTTTGAAGATTTTAATTATCAAAGGTAGTCAAAAGCATGTCAACATGATGTTTATAATTTTGAAGGGTTTCGTTACAAAATTTATATGATTCATTGGATTGATTTGCTACCAGTTGAGAATCACCAAAGATATTAATGGTTTTAATATCAAGGGCAATGGCAGTTTGGAGACCTAGTACGAGTGCTTCGTATTCGTCCATGTTATTAGTAAATTCGAAATCAAGTTTGAATGATAAAGGCATATGTTCACCATCAAGAGGAATGACGATAACACCCATGCCACCCCCACATTGACATTTGGAACCATCAAATAATAAGGTCATTTGGTAGGCCATGGTATCCATGTCTTCAAGAGAAACATCAGAAATTGATTCATTGGGAAATTCAAAGTTAGAGGATTGATGTCCAGGAAGCGGTGCATCTGCAAGTTGGTCAGCAATGGTTTGTCCTTTAATAGAATTCTGATGAGTAAACTCAAGGTCTAGGTCTGCAAGGAGCATGAGCCAACGTGAGGTGCATTGGTGTTGGTAGGACTTAGCATAAATGTAGTGGAGAGGGTCAAGTATTAGTGACGACAAAGGTTTTATGATTAAGTAGGTAGTGGCGAAGTTTGGTGGCCACGAAGACTAAGTCGAGGTAGATCTTTTCAGCATGAGTGTATATGGTCTCATAGTTGAAAAGTGTATGGCTTATGTAATAAACTGCATGTTCCCTATGTTGCTCATCACGATGAGCAAGCATAACACCCAAGAAATAGTCAGTAGCTGAAATTTAAAAGTAGAAAGGTTGATTATATTTAGGTGGGATGAGCATGGGTGGCTAAAGAAGATAGGCCTTCAACACTTCAAAGGCTTTACAACATTCATCTTCCCACTTGAAAGAGACATCCTTTTTAAGGAGATGGTGGAAAGGATGACAACAATCAAAAATTTGGGAAATGAAACGTTGAATAGATTACAATTTTCCTTGTAAACTACAAAGTTGTTTTAGGTTAGTGGGTGGAGGCATCTCAAGAATGACCTTGATTTTAGCGGGGTCGAACTTTTATGCCACATAAAGAGATGATAAAACCAAAAAATTTTCCGGGGAGGACTGTAAAGATAACATTTCTTTGGTTGAAGGCACATGAAGTATTTGATAAGATGATCAAAAATTATTTTAAGGACAGGGAGATGTTTTACACAACTCTTGGACTTACCAAGAATATTGTCAACATAATATTCTAGTATGTCATGCATGAAATCATGGAAGATATAATTCATAGCATGCTAATAAGTAGCACCAGTGCATTTTTCAAGACAAAGGGCATGACTCAATAACAGAAATTACCCCAAGGGGTGATGAAGGTGGTTTTATGTTGATCTTCAGGTGTGATCAATATCTTATTATAACCCGAGAACCCATCCATGAAAGATTTCATCTCATGGCCGGCTTGAGATCAACTAGTTGGTCAATGCTAGGTAGAGGAAAGTCATCCTTTGGGTAAGCATGGTTGAGGTTGCAGAAATCCGTGTAGATACGGAGTCCCCCTATCTCTTTGGTGATAGACATGATGTTATATATCCATTGTGGATAATCGATGGGTAAGATGAAGGAAACAATATGAAGGCGTTGGATTTCTTCTTTTACAAGAAGAGAAATGCGTGGATTTATTTTTCATAGCTTCTGTTTCACTGGTTTAACATCGAGTATAGTTACGATGTTATGGACAATGATATTGGGATCAATATTGGGCATGTCAGCATATGATCAAGAAAAGGAATTTCTATGTTCACGAAGGAAAGAAGTGTGGGCTTCATGTTCAACAAGGTCTAAATATTGGTCTATCTTTAGAATTCGGGGATCATTCTAAGTGTGAATATTAATCTCTATGGTTGATTCATTCAACATGGTTTACGTCTCAAAAGGTAATGACCAATGAATATAATAATTGTCTACAACTAAATGGGTGAGAAGGGAATCATCATCACAACATTGAATGATGTTTATAGAAGGTGTGTCATCATCAATCATGTTAGGATAACAAAGAGGAATGAAAGAGAAATCCTTGCCATCATGTTGATAGGTCATATGTCCTAAGGAAACAGTGTTTACAAAAAAATAGGAGGAATGGATTCTAGATCTATGGAATCTGTGGGTGAAGGTGGAGTGACAGGTGAAGATGGTGTAGATGGTGGCAAGATAGGTGACGAAGGTTCAGAAGGTTGATCCTCCTATACAAGGTTGATTCGATCCTTCTTTGTGGTAGGTGGTATGGAGAATCCGATACCACATCGGTCCTTGTGTTTGTGAGTAGTGCATGGTATAACTGTGTGATGGCCTTGTTCATAAATACGGAAGCCAAAGCCTTTCCAAGTACAATGATGGACGAAAGTGTGTGCAAAATGGTGGTTGGTAAGGTATCTAAAATCAGAATAAAATGGTTTGGTTGGAGGTGTCAGTTCGGGAGAACAAGAAGAGCTATCTAATCCTCTATAGGTTCAAGTTTGTTATGAAGATGAGGAGGACCATATGAAAACTTCTCTCCTATACATTTTTCATAATGGGGATGTTGGTGGAGGCTACAATACTCTTGAGGAGTAAGGAAGGTATTGACATTGTAGAGGCAGTACTCCCCCAAGGAAAGACATTGAAAAATGTCTACCATGGGATTGGAAGTTGGGACTTGGGATGCAGGAATAGATGAAATATTGGGATCTTTGGGTGATGCAGATGGGCTAGCTTTAGAAGCAATGGTAGCAGTGGGAATCGATGAGTTAGTTATGGTAGGTGGAGTAGTAGGAATAGTAGAACAACAATGAAGAAGAAAGAACCGGAGGAAAGATGAAGTGCAGTAGTGGTCGTGAAGATGAAGCAATAGTGGATGAAGTGGTAGTAGATGCATTGATGGAAATGAGGACATCGTTTGGTTTGTATAACATATTACATGTTTTCAAAGGAAAAGGATCGGCGAGAATAGTGTAAGGGTGCCCCTCATATTCAAATTTGATGCAGCGATGGAGAGTCGAGGGTACACATTCCATGACATGAATCCATGGTCAGCCAAGTAGCATGTTATATTAGAACTCTCCTTCTAGGATGTAGAAGATTTTGGGAAGAGTTCGAGGACCCACACGGATATGAAGGATGATGGTGCCAATGAGGGAAGTGATGGCATCAATGAAGGAATGTAGCATAACTAGTTTATTATGCATGCAAAGGGAGGGTATGCAAATTTTTTCATATGCACGGGAGGAAATAATGTTGGTACTCACACCTTACTTAATCATAACATGTCAGACACGCATATCATCGATGTAGACGGAGATGAAGAGGGTGGGTTCAGGATCCTTTGAATGGAAAGGAGTCAGAGAAACTTGGAAATCTAATGAGTGGTAGTGATGGAACCTTTGGGTGCGATGTAAGAGAAGCTACATGAGGGGTGAAAATTGAAGGAGGTAAAATTTGGTAGCATCAATAGTCAAGATCTCAAGCAAGGCCTGTTGATGAGATTCAGAGGTTTGGATAAGATCATACAAGGACATTTTTAAAGGGGGTTGTTGTAATTGTTTTACCATGGTTCGATGTGGGAAACCATCAGAAATTGGATAGGCCGGCCTGCGGATGGTTACCTTAGGTGTAGGTGCTAATGGAATGTTAGGTACAGGTTTGGTGGATGAGTTTTATCTTCTATCTTATCCTTCTGAGCTTGAGTAGAAACTTGAACCATGTTGACCTAGGGAAGAGAGGGAGATGATTCATGAAATGTATAACGATAGGAAGGACAAAATCCTAATGTGGGATAAGAACCCTATGAAATAAGGATCGTATAATTGCATTTTGGAGGGGGTTAGGATAGCTCTCTAATCCGGAACTTATTGATTTCAAAGGTCAGAGAAGGATAATAGGGTTGTCGAGGTGGAAGTGAAGGTTTTTGAATAAAAATGGGGCAATGTTTTGTGGCGACAGGCGAGGGTGAAATGGGAGATTCATCCAAAAGGTGATCTTCTTCCAAGAGCTCTTCAAGAGAACATAATTGAAGAAGAATATTCTTAACAGCCTTACAATTTTCAACATCATGTCCTAGCACATGATGATAGGCCCACATCTTGGTATCATCAAACCCTTCTGGTTTAGGATTGAGTGGTTCATAAGGCTTGAGAGGGGGAAATGTGATGACGGAAGTTTCTAAAAGGTTAGCAATGATGGTAGCTTAAGACCCTGCCAAGGGATGGCATTGAGAGGTAAGAGTGGGTTTGGCTAGAATTTTAGGTGACTGTTGTGGAAGAGGTGTTGTCGAGGGTGGAGTTGGACGCTGAGTAGGTTTGACTACCTTTTTGGAAGGTAGTGTGGTCTTGGGTTTGGGTTGCACCTTCTTGGGTAAAGGTTTTGAGGGTAATGCATGAGGTAGAGGGGAATGTAAAAGATGGATGTGGATGGGTTAAAAAAGTTGAGAGAGGAGGTGCAGTGAGAGTAGGATCAGCAGGTATTACAGGAAGTGTAGATTGAAGGGAAGGTGAAGGTGTGGGTAATGGAGTAAGCGTGGTTAATTTAATTGGTTTGGGTGGAATAGAAAGTTGAGGTAAAGCTGTCAATGGCTTTGTTTTAGGCTTATTTTGAGTAGGAGGTTTCTTGACCAGAGTGGAGGGATGAGGAATTCAAATATATGGGAGTGGCGAAGGAAAAATAGGAGGTGGTGGAGAGACTAGGGTTCGTGGCATAAGAGGTTGGGTCTTCCTCTTACGTGGGATGATAGGTCTTGTGATAGTCTGGGAAGAGGTAGCTAGATCAATTTTCACAGGAGGATGGGTTAGAATTGGTATCAGTGCAACACTCCTAATGTAGTAGTGGGTTTAGGTGTAGGTGAATTTTTTGGTACTGGTAAAGGTTTAGGTGTGGGTGTAGGTTGAGGTGCAGGTGTGGGTTAAGGTGTTGGTAAAGGTTTAGGTGAAGAATCGATTACAACTAGTTCAAGTTTTATGGTCTTGGTTGACTAGAAGACTTTCAGATAGATGGTCAGAAGTATCTATGGATGATATTTAAATTTGAGTAGATACTAGGAGTCGTAAGCACCCCCAAAGCATGGAATGATCGATGTAATCTAACTTATCTACCAGTCATGAAAATAACTTTGGTTCAGACATTGATGAGCAAGTTATGACACCTATCCAAAATTCTAAATTGAGTGACACCGGAAAATATTCTATCTTTGACTCGGTAGGAAAAATTGGCGTAATGAGATCAACAGGATCTTATAAGATCCTGGGAGACATATCACTTATGGGCAAGGAGGATACAAATGGCTCCTCTATGGGTGGAGGATATCTCAACACTAGTGATGTAGGCTTTTCTTCAGGAAGAAAAATAGATAAGTTTAGCTCTTCCTTGGGTAGAGGAGTGGGTAAAATAGGTTCAATCGTGGGAAATTATGTAGATGCAATAGGTTCCTATATGGGTAGAAGAACAGGTATGATAGACTCCAAAGTAATAAGATACATGGATGAGGTAAGCTCTTCTACAAAGGAAGGGGTAGATATGAGTGGCTCCTCTGTGTGTAGAGGATCTCGCGTAAGGATTTCCTCAATAGAGGGGATGGCAGACAAGTGAGTAGAAGAAGTTGACACTGTATCAAAGATGGCATGAACCTCATGAACATTGTTATTAGAGATTTCACTTGTTTGGTTTGACATATGATTATGGTTTGGGAAAGGATTTTTGAAGATATGCAGGTTTTGGTTTGTCGATGCATTAGAATTGTCAAGAAAAAGATCTCCATTATCTATCATTTCTTGAATGATATTCTTGAATGTTTTATAGCTTCCATCACTATGGACCTTAACATGATGGTAATTACAATAGTCATTTTCTTTTTTGACTTGCTTGACACATAACATGACACAACATGTCGTCACCAAGGTTACAACTAACTCTGGGAACCACTTATTATGAGGATGACCACAAGGTCAGCACGGAAACGTTCACACCCAACAAGGATAATACACTTTTCTTTTTGACAAGACAACATAGAAGTCCAACCACATGAAACTCTTATAGCAAAGGAAAGCCACAGTAAGAAATTATTGAAGGTTATTTATTTTGATAAAACACCCTTTAACTCTTGACTTATGTTTTCAAAGAGATTCAAGATATGATTTGAACAATTCATCTTACCAAACTGAGTTATTTTCTTATACACTGTAGAGTAGTTCACTTAAAGTCTTCTCCTTTATGACAATTATTTGTTTTATTTATTTATTTAATAAAGGATGATAATTTAATTCCACAAGGCCATCTATTCATACTTACGTTACTAAAATTCGTTCATGCCCTTGTTACAACATGGATTCACGTTCAACAAACTTAAGAGGAAATTACAAAGCACCTTGGGAAAAAGTTAAGGAAGAAGGTCAAGTTGAATTCATCCTTAAGACGTCATTAGTTATTACCAAGATTTAATTGGAGCTTGAGGTTTTATCCATAAATATTAAGATTTTACTTAGGCTTCCCTGAAAGAGCTTTACAAAAGGAAACTATTTACTTTCCAAAAGGCTGAGAGATAAATTGAGTGGTTTCTAAATTTTCTTCTCCTACTTGTTAAATCTTATTATCTTCTAGAAACTAACCATTGTTTTCCCTTAAACTTGTTTAAGAGTTCACCATAAAAGGGGATAATGTTCACTAGCTTAGCTAGGGATATCAAATTATAAAATTTTACTTTACAAGGATAGTTTCACCTTTGATTACTTAAGGAATGTTTGTTCTCAAGTAGATCACCTCTACATTAATTTATTTGAATATACTTTTAGTTAACTTCTATAAGGGTTAACCACTCCATTTTATTTTACTTATAACACATCATTACAAAGTCTCAAGAAAGTTTTAACTTAACACTTTATTCTCAAGATCAAGGTTTTACAATACTTATGCCAATGTAAAGATTGAATATCATTTCTCACTAAGGTAAGTTACCAGTTTAACAACAAAAAGGAAAGGACAACTTCATCACGTAGTTTTCCGAACATACCAAGGCAAGAGATCTTCTAAACTCCTTTGCAAGCAATGTTACAAAATTTACAACACATTGAATTTTTACAAGAACTTCATAATTTGAACTGATGAAACTTTTACACTCTTTTCCTTTAATCTACTCGCATAATCCATCTGCACAAATATTAACTAGAGTCAGTTCGCTAGAACTGAGCATGATAAGATATAATCCTCACCTAATAATTTATGCCATCTAGCATTTAATAAATGAAAGGTTTGCAATAATCCCTATCAAATAATTTCTAACATGTATTCAAATCTTAACTGCACATCTCATGATAATACATTTCATACCCATTATTGTTCACTTCCCTAAGTTCTGCTTACATAAGAACAAAATTCCAAGTGGCTAGATGTACAACCTTAGCCTTGCATTTAATCGTAATTAAATTACAGTAATAATAATAACGCTCACTTAATACCTTCAATCTACTTCTCATATATAAGTATCCAATAATATTATCTTTCAATTAAATAAAAGCACCAACGACATTAAGTTTCTATAATAAATACAAGTATCAATCTTATATTATTCATCGATATTACCCAAGTATCAAACCTTATAGATAATCAATGATATGTAAGTATAATTTTGATATTTATCTCACAATTTTAAGAATATACTTATGTTAACAAAGATTCCACCAATCACAAGTTCATATATTATTTAGATATCCTTTTGGTTGCTTATTACCATGTCTTTATATGTTTCTATTAGTATAAGAGTCCAACTCATTGGAATGAGTTACGATCAACAATATTGTCATATTTTGCTAATATGTCAAAGATACATTTGACTAGCTAAGATATGTAAGCGTGGTCCAAGCCACTATAAATACAAGTATCAACATTATCTCAACTCCTAATGAGATGCAAGTATCAATTTTTTTAGCTAACATAATAATCATCGTAAATGCCAGAAAATATTCCACTCGTTAACCAAGTATTGAAATAACATATTTATCCTTACTGGTTACCTGATAACATAATATATCATGTTATATAATTCAACCTCCACTTGCATATCTTAATTTATGGGTATTAATTATTGTTCTATATAATGAAGTTAAATAATTTCAGGTCAACTTCTATCCTTACTGTCATACATGGTATGTACAGTCCCATTATGGTAGTTGTCACCTTTACTTAAGGCTGTGTATGAATCCATTTTAGGGTAGTTCTCATAACTTCCCTATTCATCTGTTTTCCTACCAAAAAGCATTTCAACAAGCTTATAAGTCAAAGTATAGGATAAATTTATAATTTCATATTTCAAGCATTGCCTGAATTCATATGCCTGAGGGCCATCACATGTCAGTCAACTTGAAGAATGTACACATTCATGAGAGTTCGATGTATCCAATATTACTTTAACTGATTCGAAGATCCAAGTAGTGCCTCAAAATTAAGCCATATAATTATCCACACAAGCTAACGTCTTGAGTGCTTACAATATTCAAAAAGGTCACAAAAAAAACCCCATTAACACATGCTTCAGGAGCGTTCCAATCTAAAAATAAGCTCATATAATAATAATAATAACAGAGGGCCTGGTGAGGGGTTTTCAATAATCAATCAAAGGTAAACGGTAATCAAAAGAGTCAGATGGTATCTAGAAAGACCAGTAAAACTAGTACGACTCTCCCCAAATAGAAGCCCCCAATCCTAATGGGGGGGTTTATATTATTATCAATCCACATTAAAAGACAAACACAGTATTTCGAGAAAATTCCCGTTTTCAAGCCATGTTCTACATAATAAAAACAATACAAGAAATATTCTAAAACTCATTCACACACCACAATATTTTCTACAGAGACCACTGTTCACAGGATATAATCATGGAAAAAAGATAAACCAACTTTATAAGATCGATAAGCAAGAATCACTGGAGAGATTTCTTGTTGTCAAAAAGGTAATTAAGATAAACTGTAAAGGGGGGGAGAGAGCAGCTCATGCAATTACGATTATAAGTCATCCGAAACCCATCTCTATAGAATTCAAACAAAAATTGTAGAGATTGATTTACCCAAATACTAAAAGGAATAAATTATTAAGAGAGAGGGTTAGGGCTTATCATGCCTTTAATCAAGCTTCCCAAGACAAGGTCCACATGCTAGAAACAGGCCCTGCAACAACAACCAAAAGCCTAATTCCATTTTCAGAATTCAAGCAAAAATTGCCCAAACATTGATCATCTCCAAATACTGGCACATAAACCATTAAGAGAGAGGGTTAGGGCTTATCATGCCAAATTAAAATGCATGTCCACTGGCCATGAACATGCAGACTCCATTCATCCCACTGATCCACTTCTTGGAAAGTCCAAAACTTTGTTTCACCCACAATGGTGTCACACAAGCACCCACGAGAAAAAAACCATGTGGTGGTTGAACCCTGTCAGGTTCAGTAAAATGTGGTCCACTACATTTCCACGTAGGAAGTAAGGAAGGGAACATCCTAAAAAAACCAAAAGGATATTTCGAAGAACCATCATGCGGTTTTTTGTTTCCACACAGCGCTCAATTTTCCCCCAATTGCAAAGGAAGAAAAGAAAAACATAAAACCAAATATTTTCCATGAGCCCACATCCTCCCACCAAGAGAGAAAAAATTCCTTCACACAAGGAAGGAAACTCAGGATTCACGCATTTAAGAAAAGGCAGGGGACCATGAAAGACATAATTCTCCACCAACAAGAGTTCAAACCAACCACGCATTTCCAGCAAGTTTGGAGGATGCCCCTCCTCAACAAGGAAAACCAGAACTTGTTTTCTTGATTAAAAAAAACTATAGTCCATGAGACCACACAAAAGAAAAAATATTCCTTCACCACACAAACCCACGCGGCCAGGGCAGAATATACAGGCAGACCAAAAAAGGAAAGATTTGCAAATCCAAAATTAATAAGTGGAGGATGTGCGGCCACCAGCAAGGAAAGTCCAACATGCCAAAAAGGCATTTTAATAAATTAAATTTCACAAATGCCATTTATTAAATGCACCCACCTCCAACCAACCAAGGAAAGATTCTTTTAAAAAAAAAAACAGACAGTCCTCACCAACATTCCCCACGAGCCCCTCCATGCAAAAACGGGATAAACAAAGATCTCTAGGGAGGACAAGGTAAGCTCACAAAGCTACCAAGAAGATCCACAATAAATTAGTAAACAGTTACAAGATTACCTGAACAGTTCTCATAAGCGAAAAAGGTATAAGAAGGGGTTGATTACTATTCAACCCGATAAAATTAAATCACATACACACGAGCAAGCTAGGCAAGTAAGAATCAAATTCTTCCATTTCACAATGATTCATCATGCGGGAGCGAAAACGAAAGCAAGACCAACGAATGGCACCAAGAAGGATAATTAATTTAATGATTACAGCCTGAGAATGGGGAAATATAAGCAACATAAAATTAAAATAAAATATTTAACACAAAATTAATAATACATTGATACAATCGACAATAAATTTATTAACTATTATTTATCGATGCTTTAAAAAATAATAATATAAATATTATTTCATAATAATTATTATTATTATTTTAATTATTATTAATACCACAAAATAATTATTAATCATATTAACAAAGACGTATATACCAGCTCGACAATAATGTAAAACAATAATACTATAAAATAAGGCCAATCGATAATTAAATTAAAACAACATTGTTATCATTATATACTATAAATATAAATAATTTCTATTCACATCAATAATGACCAATGATCCAGCTTAACCATGCGACAACAAGATCCTCCTTTAAATAGGTTAAACACAGGACATTACACAGTCCACACACAGAGGTGTCAATAATGACTTGAGAAAGCAAGAAGGAGAGGGAAGGTGCTAAAACATCACTGAGACATGGTCTAAGACAACGGAATTACACACAGTCGTTCGATGCTCAACAAAAAGGGTCACTGTGACAAGAAAGGGTAACCATGAACGGGGCATCACATCCTCCTCCCCTTAAGAAAAGCATCGTCCTCGATGCGACATAACACAGAGGAAAAGAAATGGTATGCAACAAAGAACAGATAAAGGAGAAAGTACACCCTATGGTTTAAAATTTTAGTTGATTAAAGCACGGCCACAAGGTAGCCTTAGGAACATTTGGTAGAAATTTTAACTTTCAAGGTTCTGTGAAGATTGGCAGTTCCCTCTTATTTATTATTTCATTAGTCTCTTTCCATTAACATTATTCTTAGTTTAATTTCTTTAAAATTTCATTGTTGAAGAGTTTTGGTTTATTCCTTATTGTAGGTGCCCAACATGAACTGCTAACACAACACCCTACCGGGGTCAGACAAGACACTACAGATTCACAAACACACAAGTATATACTTCATGACTGTATTACACCACACAAGATTACTCACCTCCGGAAGGGAATAGGCATGGTCCACATAACATAGTACTGGTCACACAACCATGACTGACAAATTATAATACTTGAACAAGGTGTACTACGACATCCAGACATTTCCTCAATTCCACAGATGAAAAATTCACATAACTCCGTACAAAAGCTACAGGTACATAGTGTCCACAAGGGCATCAATGCCATATCCACAACATCACAAAATATATCCAACTGATATGAGTAACACATATATCATAACACCATAACCAAAACATCATAATACATCAGCATACCTCCTGAAGCATCAGTCACACATACATGCAAATCTCTTATGCCTCCCTCAAGCCCTTATGCCTCCCTCAAACTCTTATGCCTCCCCTCAAGTTTCTTTCACAATAAAATTTGATGCCATTGGCATTCCCTTATGCCCCCCCACAAGGAGGCCGGTTGTCCCCATGGCCCAAGACACATAGGGTTTGGACACTCCTAACCCAAGTGACATAATAACGCGTGGTTCAACAACCCGCTAGTTATCTGTAACTCCTTGGGGCGTACCCCCATACAATGAAGCGGGTCCATAGGTCCAACCATTCCATGGTGCATCCCATGACCCTATTCCACACATCACGACAATAGAACCAACATAACAATCCGATCAAAATGCCAAGTGGCAAAGTACAAGCCTTGGGCAAGGTGGTAAAATCTTAAAATTTAGAAGAAGATTCAAAACCAAGCAAAACAACTGACCAAATGGCCATAGTTAGTGCAAAAATCTGAGTGTTAGTACCACAAACCAAGGAAATGCCCAAAATGTAAAGCATGGCAATCAAGAAAACTGCTGGTCCTTGCAAAATAAAGTAAAAAGCTCAATTTATGAATAAAATACACTTATAATAATGTCACATTACGATAACTGTGTGGCCTTATCTGGCCACCAAAGGGGTACTCAACGAGTTGCTAGCACTCGGAACATCGAGCCTCAGCTCGTAAAAAAAATACATATCAATAATACAACCTTCATCGTCTCAATCTGAATCAACTCACCACAACTTCAACAAGGCTCAACATAGTCAAAATCACATAGGTTGAATCCATACGACAACCATATCGGGAGAGAGAAAAAAGTACAAGTCACCATCTACTGAGCCTAAGGTGTCCGCGAAACACAATATGCATGACACCCGTTGAGCAAGTGCCACACATACCAAACGAACAAAAGTGGGTTTTCAGCCTATGTAAGGCTCCACTTCCTATCTCGTACTCGGCTCGAGTGATTGGTCAATGGTACACATTTTCTCACTCCAAACATACACAGTTTACCGATTTCCCTCAGGGTCGGTTAGTGTAAGGTTCACAACATAACATGTAACTACATCACTAACACAATGGTGGTACACACATAACTACCATAACATCTTACGTATGGTATGTATACAGGGTAGATCACAATCATACATTCACCGGGTGTAATACATCACTTTACCACATTCTGCACCCAAAGTGCAATCACTATACAATAGGGTTCATAGGCTCACCGTATGCCCCTATATCACAACATGAATCATTACATATTACACAAATCATACATATGATGAACATAGTAACATCACAACATAACATCCATTGCTACTTAACAAGGTGATACACACATTTCTTCAAAACATGGTAAAACATCATGATACAACTCAATTCACTTTACATCAATCCAGTCATACAACATATCGACACACCCACATATCACAATATGCCACAATGCTCAACACTCCTGTCATCCACATTAGAATTCTTTTCACACATCACAAGCAGTAATTCACACGTGAACTCTTCATAGAATCCACAAGAAGGAGAGAGAATACTCCCATCCCCAGCACATCAACATGATAACAAATACGCACTAAGTGACATACACATCATGTGCGTTCACAATATCACAATTACGACATCAATCACATCACGCTTATACCACATTACTCTTCCAATATAAACCACCATCATGCAATACCATCATCTCCATGTAACACTATCATGTACACCATCATCATCAACCACCATACCATCATAACTCCAATCTGGCCCATAGGTTCGAGAGCATGAACCTACGCTCTGATACCAAGTGTAACGCCCAATTCAACACACAAGACTACATAGGAAAACACAGGATAATTTTTTTTTTTTTGACTTGCTTGACACATAACACGACACAACATGTCGTCACCAAGGTTACAACTAACTCTGGGAACCACTTGTTACGAGGATGACCACAAGGTCAACATGGAAACGTTCACACCCAAAAGGATAATACACTTTTCTTTTTGACAGAACAACATAGAAGTCCAACCACATGACACTCTTACAGCTAGGGAAAGCCACAGTAAGAAATGATTGAAGGTTATTTATTTTGATAAAACACCCTTTAACTCTTGACTTATGTTTTCAAATAGATTCAAGATCTGATTCGCACAAATTCATCTTACCAAACTGAGTTATTTTCTTATACACTGTAGAGTAGTTCACTTAAAGTCTTCTCCTTTATGACAATTATTTGTTTATTTATTATTTAATAAAGGATGATAATTTAATTCCACAAGGCCATCTATCATACTTACGTTACTAAAATTCGCTCATGCCCTTATGACAACATGGATTCACGTTCAACATAATTAAGAGGAAATTACAAGGCACCTTGGGAAAAAGTTAAAGAGAAGAAGGTCAAGTTGAATTCATCCTTAAGACATCATTAGTTATTACCAAGATTTAATTGGAGCTTGAGGTTTTATCCATAATATTAAGATTTTACTTAGGCTTCCCTGAAAGAGCTTTACAAAAGGAACTATTTACTTTCCAAAAGGCTGAGAGATAAATTGAGTGGTTTCTAAATTTTTTCTCCTACTTATAAATCTTATTATCTTTCCAGAAACTAACCATTGTTTTCCCTTAAACTTGTTTAAGAGTTCACCATAAAAGGGATAATGTTTGCTAGTTTAGCTAGGGATATCAAATTATAAAATTTTACTTTACAAGGATAGTTTCACCTTTGATTACTTAAGGAATTCTTGTTCTCAAGTAAGTCACCTCTACATTAATTTATTTGAATATAATTTTAGTTAACTTCTATAAGGGTTAACCAACCCATTTAATTTTACTTATAACACATCATTACAAAGTCTTAGAAAGTTTTAACTTAACACTTTATTCTCAAGATCAAGGTTTTACAATACTTATGCCAATGTAAAGATTGAATATCATTTCTCACCAAGGTAAGTTACCAATTTATCAACAAAAAGGAAACGACACTTCATCACGTAGTTTTTCCGAACATACCAAGGCAAGAGATCTTCTAAACTCCTTTGCAAGCAATGTTACAAAATTTACAACACATTGAACATTTTTACAAGGAACTTCATAATTTGAACTGATGAAACTTTTACACTCTTTTCCTTTAATCTACTTGCATAATCCATCTGCACAAATATTAACTAGAGTCAGTTCGCTAGAACTGAGCATGATAAGATATAATCCTCACCTAATAATTTATGCCATCTAGCATTTAAATAAATGAAAGGTTGCAATAATCCCTATCAAATAATTTCTAACATGTATTCAAATCTTAACTGCACATCTCATGATAATACATTTCATACCCATTATTGTTCACTTCCCTAAGTTCTGCTTACATAAGAACAAAATTCCAAGTGGCTAGATGTACAACCTTAGCCTTGCATTTAATCGTAATTAAATTACAGTAATAATAATAACGCTCACTTAATACCTTCAATCTACTTCTCATATATAAGTATCCAATAATATTATCTTTCAATTAAATAAAAGCACCAACGACATTAAGTTTCTATAATAAATACAAGTATCAATCTTATATTATTCATCGATATTACCCAAGTATCAAACCTTTATAGATAATCAATGATATGTAAGTATAATTTTGATATTTATCTCACAATTTTAAGAATATACTTATGTTAACAAAGATTCCACCAATCAGCAAGTTCATATATTATTTAGATATCCTTTTGGTTGCTTATTACCATGTCTTTATATGTTTCTATTAGTATAAGAGTCCAACTCATTGGAATGAGTTACGATCAACAATATTGTCATATTTTGCTAATATGTCAAAGATACATTTGACTAAGATATGTAAGCATGGTCCAAGCCACTATAAATACAAGTATCAACATTATCTCAACTCCTAATGAGATGCAAGTATCATTTTTTTTAAGCTAACATAATAATCATCGTAAATGCCAGAAAATATTCCACTCGTTAACCAAGTATTTAAATAACATATTTATCCTTACTGGTTACCTGATAACATAATATATCATGTTATATAATTCAACCTCCACTTGCATATCCCAATTTATGGGTATTAATTATTGTTCTATATAATGAAGTTAAATAATTTCAGGTCAACTTCTATCCTTACTGTCATACATGGTATGTACAGTCCCATTATGGTAGTTGTCACCTTTACTTAAGGCTGTGTATGAATCCATTTTAGGGTAGTTCTCATAACTTCCCTATTCATCTGTTTTCCTACCAAAAAGCATTTCAACAAGCTTATAAGTCAAAGTATAGGATAAATTTATAATTTCATATTTCAAGCATTGCCTGAATTCATATGCCTGAGGGCCATCACATGTCAATCAAACTTGAAGAATGTACACATTCATGAGAGTTTGATGTATCCAATATTACTTTAACTGATTCGAAGATCCAAGTAGTGCCTCAAACTTAAGCCATATAATTATCCACACAAGCTAACGTCTTGAGTGCTTACCGTATTCAAAAATATCACAAAATAAACCCCATTAACACATGCTTCAGGAATTAATCTAAAAATAAGCTCATAGTAATAATAATAACAGAGGGCCTGGTGAGGGGTTTTCAATAATCCCCAAGGTAAATATAATCAAAAGAGTCAGATGGTATCTAGAAAGACCCGTAAAATGAGTACGAATCTCCCCAAATAGAAGCCCCCAATCCTAATGGGGGGGTTTATATTATTATCAATCCACATTAAAATACAAACACAGTCTTCCAAGAAAAATTCCTATTTTCAAGCCATGTTCTACATAATAAAAACAAGACAAGAAATATTCTAAATCTCATTCACACACCACAATATTTTCTACAGATAACCACTGTTCATAGGAATATTCATGGCAAAAAGATAAACCAACTTTATAAGATCGATAAGAAAGAATCTCTGGGAGAGATTTCTTCTTGTCAAACAAGTAATTAAGATAAACTGTAAAGGGGGAGAGAGATCAGCTCATGCAATTATGATTATAAGTCATTCGAAACCCATCTCTTTTTGGGCATCTCTTTCTAAGAAAGATTCAAATACTAATATTAAATAATATCAAGAGTCCAAACGTTATTTACTTAGTAAAAAAAAATAACACATCAACATTCCAAAACAAAACCCACATCCACAGAATTCAAACAAAAATTACAGAGATTGATTTACCCAAATACTAAAGGGCCCAAAATAAACCATTAAGAGAGAGGGTTAGGGCTTATCATGCCTGTTTAAAAACTTGTCACATCCTCCCAACGCGTGTCAAAAGGGAATGTTACAGCGGAACATGGACATCCATCCAGCACAAGTCCAAAGCCACATTTCCCACCTGTTTTCACACTTCTCACCCACGAGGTGCAAACTGTTTGAAAAACACTCACTCCATCCCCTTTTGACGGCATGCAGCCAGTAGGAAAGGAAAGGAGTCCAACAAGGAACCAAATGGTGAGGGCTGATCAGTTGCCATAGGAAGGGCAGAGCAAGGTTGTGCTTCCAATATTTAAATGCCCCAACAACATCCACCTCAAACTGAGATTCTCCCCCAAAGGCAAGGAAGACAACAATAGAAATCTTTGTAATCCAATTTTCAGGTTCCACAATTACTCACCCATTATTCCCCAGAGTGAAGTCGGCCATAGCAAGGAAGGAATGATTGGATTCCCATAATGAAACAGATGAACCCATAGGAAAAAGCTTGGGGGAAAGACATAAAAAAAGGCATACTGAGGTTCAGAACCAACCATTAATTCCAACAAGTTTCCACGCCCCTCCTCAAGAAAGGAACCAGTCGTCAAATGAAAAAAAACAGTGCATGTGACCACATAAAAGAAATATTATTCACCATACTCAAACTCACGAAGCCAGGGTAAGAATATTAACCAGACACAAGAAAGGTCATGAAAGCAGACCTTGTCAAATCCAAAAAATTAATAAGTGGAAGATGTGCAAGCCACAACAAAAAGTCCAAACGACCAACAAAGGATGCATTAAAATTTAACTAAGAAGTCATGGTGGTTTTAAGCCATACTTGCAACAAACATGCCATGAAGGATTAAGCCCCAGTGGAAAAGGTGAAAAAGTTTAAAAAAAAACTGGGCAGTCCTCACCATGACATGGTGCCCCAATAAGCCCCTCTTATCAAAGAAAATGTGGAACACAAAATGAGATTAAATAAGCATAACTACAAAGCATACGCAATAAGAATTATATTCTCCATTACTAATTTAAAAGTTATTAAACATGCGAATAAGGACATAATCTAAAAAGGTGAAGAAGTGCAGGGGGTATGATTAAAGTTAAAACGGATTAATCACGTACACATGGCACCTAGAGTGGCGAGAACAAAACTACTCTTACTCATTTGATTAAAACAAATGCGAGGCCTAAGCGACCAGCGGGAAGACAAACTAAGGTTGACAAAAAAGATAATTAACGAAATAAAGGAATTATGGCACCAAGACAATCAATATAAAAATAATAATCATAAAATACAATCGATCAACCAAACAATAAAATCGTCATTATTATTATTAATTAATTAATTATCATTTGATAACAGCTTGACAAAAAAAATCAATTATAGTCATAATCATCAATAATGAGGTCGAAACTAATAATAAGGAATATTATTATTTTATTATTATTTATTATTATTACCACTTAAAATAATTATTAATCATATTAACAAAGACGTATATACCAGCTCGACAATAATGTAAAACAATAATACTATAAAATAGAGGCCAATCGATAATTAAATTAAAACAACATTGTTATCATTATATATATATAAATATAAATAATTACTACTCACATCAATAATGACCAACGATCCAGCTTAACCATGCGACAACAAGATCCTCCTTTAAATAGGTTAACGCACAGGACATTACACAGTCCACACACAGAGGTGTCGATAATGACTCAAGAAAGCAAGAAGGAGAGGGAAGGTGCTAAAACATCACTGAGACATGGCCCAAGACAATGGAATTACACACAAATGTTGATGGAGAAATGATCGAGAAAGGCATGAGCTAATTGATTAAATGAAAAGATAGAGTGCCTGAGTAAAGCACTATACCAATCTAAGGACCTTCTTGTCAAGGAAATTGGGAAAGTTTAGAGAAGTAAGGTGTCATCATGGGTAATAAGATAACATATGTGTTTAAAGGATCACAAATGTTGTTGCAGATTCTCCTTGCTATTGAACCGGTTAAATTTTGGCATTTCCCAATGTGCAGGGTAGGGATGAATTGGAATAGAAAAGTGAATAGGCTCATTACAAATCTCATCATAGGTCAATGTTTTTTGGGAGCCAGAAACAGATGCTTCAAGAGTCTACATCTTTTCCATCATCATTTTAAGCAAATCCATGGTCGGATTAGACTATGGGGTACCTCCCATAGTATAGGGAGGTGGTTGTGATGAATAAGACATGGGTGGTACTCTAGTGTATGGAGGTGCAGAGTCAGTGAGTTAAGAAGGTGGAATGTAGGTAGCGGCAGATAATGATGGTAAAAACCCTGAATAGGAAGTATAAGCAATAGTTTTTTGTTGAGACAGTGTATAGGTAGGAGGGATTTGTGTCGAGACCCTCATAGCGATAGGTAGCAATGTAGCAGGTATGGACATGACTAGACTCTGAAATGGGGTTGACGTAACTAGAGATTTTTAAGTGATAGGGACTAATGAGGTGGGTATATCTACACTAATATCCATGGATGATGGAGAAGTGGACATCTTAGGTGTGATAGATTTCATAGGTGCAACAGATACCGATGATGTAGGGATGATCTAAGAGATGATAGGTGGTGAGGTAGTAGCAAGTAACGCTACACTAGTGCTAGCTGACATGAAATTGGGTGAAATAGTAGGAGAAATGGAAACAAGCATCCCGTATAAGAGTTGTCCTGATGAATCATAGGTGGAAGAATGAGCTAGGTAATACTACAAGGTTGCGGGGTTGTGATCCAGGAATTTTGTGAATTCCTCATCACCTATAGCTATGACGGGAGGAGTGTTGGGTTCTATGGGTGGTGAGGGACTAGGAGGTAACAGCTGGTGGTTGACATGAAAAACTAATTTTTTAACTTGGATACGAGTCAAAACCATGTGAATAGAGTGAAAACAGGAAATCTAAGTTCTATAAATGGTACAAAAACAAAAAAATTGGTAGCAGAGAAATATGGAAAGTGGAATTTGATCATTGTTTTGAAAAAAAATTCAAAACACAGATACCGAAACCGGTAGGGTTACTAATGCCAGTAGATAATGATAACCGATGCCAATCGCTGGACCGATGTCGGTTACTGTGGATAAATGGAAGATTTGAAAATTTGAGGATGAAGAGTGTACATAGGTGAAACCGAACTCTATTGTTGGTAACAAAGACTTGCAAATGCTAAGAATGATAGAAACAGGTCACAAAAAGTACCTAGAGGTGGATTGAATACTGTATTGGGCATAGTAACCAAAATAGATAGGAATCGATGTCGATCAGTGAACCGATACTGGTATGAGAAGGTAACCAATGGTGGTTACCGGACTGATGTCAGTTACTATGAATGATTAAAAGATTTGAAAATTTGGGAATGATAAGTATAAATCAAATGAAACTGGGTTTTTTTGCTGGTAACAGAGACTTAAAGATGTCAGAAATGAAAAAGATGAATAACTGAAGATGATTGTGTTTGATTTAAGCACTGCTTTAGGAAAGATTTCCAAAATAGTATATAACCGATGTCGGTTACTGTGAAATATGAGAAAGTGGTCAAAAACTGAATTGTAGGTGATTAAGTTAAATGATACCAACCCAAAAATGGAGTATGGTAATGAAAAGTCCAAACACACTCAGAAATAGAGTCAGAATACACCAACTATAATGATGGGGTGTGTAGGAAAGAAAAAGAAGAAGAACGTGCCTTACAAATCAAAACACAAGACAAAAAAAAGCTAACAAACACGCCAAAAATCCTAGGCAAGTTGTAGATTTTATGTTGTGGCTTATGCCATTCAGGATTGACTGTATGTAGAATGGAGTTTTTGGTTACCGAAGGTGCCCTATAGAAACTGACAACTATGGATGGTTTCAGGTAAATTTTGGCTTGGTGTCCCCAATATATACTTTACAATAAGTAAGGCCTTACTCTGATATGATGACTAGCCAGAAAACCAGCTGGATCCACCACTAATCCGATTATTAGTCGTTAACGGTAATTTCTGAGAAGGAATATGTTTAAGAAATGAATTGTTTGTTTCAGTGATTTGGTTTAGGGAGTGTGTGTACAAAGTGAGCTACGCTTCATTCTCACCAACCATCAAATTGTCATGACCTCCAGTATATAGGTTATAATTAAATTTAAGTGAGCTATAATACAACAAACTTAAAATGCAAGTGCACTAGTTTTAAACCCAAATCCACAAATGAAATTCAATGAGAACAATTAATGAAGAGGCAAAGAGCATGTCTTTCAATAATGCAATACATAATAAAAAAAAGTGTTCATTTTAATCCAAAATACAAATTTCACTAAGACAATTAGAAGAAGAAGAATGTTCCTAGGGAGAAAGCTTAGTGTGAACTCTTTCAAAATGAAATAAACACACAATAATTCCCTAAGAATTAACAATGCAAAAGAAACCCAAAAAGGGTCCCACCAGGCATGCCAAAATGTCTCACCAATATGTAGTAGAGATTAAACATATAAGAAGGTAATGGGCATAGAAGGAATACCTGTGTTATGTAGATGGTAGAAGGTGTTGTACGCACTTTAGACTTTTGATCTGAGCTGATTGTGTGTGCTTCCCTTTGGCTAGGAGGAATGACCAGTATAAGAATCATAACAAGACCACATAATAGTATTAAGTAGAAAGAGTCAGAGGACTTCCTAGTGATAGCTAGATCTAGGAAGTACGATACTTCTTAGAGGGTTATCAATCCTATATTTAATACAAATCAATGAGAGATGAAATAATAAACAAGTACACCCTATTGTAGTTATAATATTTAGTCTTCTCTAACATCATACAGTAAAATATTTAGTGAAAAGGTAAGGCTAGGCTTAGATCCGAGTGGCTAGGTAAGTTGTCAGGTGAGGCAGAGGTTGTGGGTGAAGTCTGGGTGGAGTTAGGAAGGGTTTTGGGTTGTTTTGGAGAGGTGGTGAGCTCTTTTTTTTAGGGAAATTTAACAGACACAAAGACTGACATCGGCTAGGTGAATGACGTCAGTATAGGAGGGTGACCAACGCCGGTTGGATGAGCAGTTTCGGTAGGGGCGATTGGTGGGATACTATTAAAAATAGGTTTTTAAACCTCTCTGTGATTTCACAAAGAGTAAGGGTGGTGTTGATAAGGTCATGATTTTTTTAAGAAGACGCAGGTATGTTGAAAAGGAGGTTGGAAAGGGTGTAAAGGCTTGGGATGATAGAATAGCATCTTGATGGGAAGAAGGTGATATACGGGTAGTGGAAGGAATGTAAACATAGAAAGAAACAAGAGATCTATACTAGAATAAGCACAAATGATAAAATCACAATACTTACTTGGTATTTTGCAGATCCTGTGAGTGGAGATGGTTGGTGGTTGATCATAGAGGAGATGACTAGGTCCAGTGCCATAATAGTGAAGCATGTGTGCTTTTGTGAGTATTCAAATTCTCTAGAAGGATGACCTAACTTCTTGTCTTGCACTGTGGTTGCGTGTTCATTGTCGGGATGCAAGAGAGCTTAAATATTTGAGCTTCAATGCAAGAAAGATCCAATAAATGAATAACCAACCCTTGTGAAGAGTTTTGAAAGTGTATATAAAGTGATCGATGGCAGTTAGGTAACTGGTGCTATCCGAGGAAAAACCAGCGTCAATTAGGGTGAATAGATCAAGGTTGCTAAAAATATCCTGATATTTGATATTTTGGTGTGATTGATATTTTAAACTTAGGTCTTAAGTGATAAATTACACCCAGATAACATAGAGTCTTTTTTGGAGGAGTTATGGGAGTTAATTGCTAGGGCTAGACTAATTCTTAGTTAGTTAGGATAAGTATAGACCTAGTCCTAGTTGATTAATAGGTTGGGGAATGGGTTTGGGGTGAGTTGGATATGTGAGGTGACATTAGGTGAGGTGGAGGGGTGAGGTAGATAAATTAATTTAATTAAATAAATTAAATTAATAATGATGTGAGGATGAGAATTAATTTAATTAGGGACATAATGTTAGGTATCAAAAATGTTAGATGTATGTGTCAAATTATTGGATTGAAAGGGGTTAAGGGGATGTGACCCAATTTTGGGTGTCTATAGTAACCTAGGGTATGTTTCACACACATAGAACTACATTTGGCTCTAGAATGTAGTGTCTGCTTAGTTAGTAAGTCCACTATTGTGGTAGCTGAGGTCATTCATACCCTTGCATATGCATTTTTATTTTTTAGGAATTGATGCTTGTTTATGGTTTTGCAGGTCTTTCTTTCATCTTGGATTATCAATGACATTTGAAGTGGAGCAATGAATCTGATGTGACACATAGCAAGGGTTTTGGACTATATTTCGATCCTGTGAAGATCATTTATGGATATTTATCATAGACCACGGCACTGAGTTTGTAGACCAGAATGCCCATGGGCACCCTAGTCCTTCTCCAAGTGCCCAAGTTAAGCCATAATGCTCATATCCATCCTTTTTGGGGCCTTTACATAGTCGTTCTTGCTTCCTAATTTTTCAGTCTTATTTGCGACAATGTCAAGTGAGCATCTTTATTTAGATGAGTCACTTCCTCACTCTCTCTTACACATTAGGTTTTTTCATTTTATTGTATTAGTTATTTAATTCATTTCCCACACTTATTTACCGCATTTATTTTTCCTCCTAGATTAGATTAACTAGTACACATTATTCACAATTTTTAGTTAATCATTTGGTAAACCCGTCTTCCAAATTTGTCTTCCTTATTTCATTTTATGCATGTTACCCATAGCGGTTGTTTGGGGTCTCTTAAATATTATGAGCTCCCTTCATTTACCCATCATCTTTCTAGAAAAATGGTTGATACAACTACATCTATTGCTGAAAACCCTTTAGATAATTCCAATTGTATTCCTCTTCAAGAAATCAAAGCATTTAATAGTGATAAATCCTATGTTGAAGACACCAATATTGACCAAATACAACTTAATGCTATTACTGACTTCTGGAAAGCTTTGCGTGAAAACCCTAATCATCTTCATCATGTCTTACATGCCTTAATTTCCGCTCAAGGAACCCACGGTGCTTCCACTTCAGTCATGGCTTCTTCAGCTCCCATGGTCTCCACTCCAGTCATTTATGTTTTTATTCCTATTATTAAAACTACCACTCCCATAACCCACCCTGACACTCCTAATATACAGCTTAGATCTTTCTCAAACACTCTTGATTTAACATCTTTATATTAGGATTTGCAAACTCAAAATTTTCAGTTCCAATTTTTTACTTCTCAGGGATCATTATCTTTAGCTCCTACTTCATTGTTGTATACCCATTTTGTTCCAGCTATCTCCACTTACGCATTTCCACCTAACTTCATCTCTCCCAAATTACCCATTTTTAAAGGCCATGGTGACCCATAAGAGCATCTTCGAGCTTTCCACGTAGCATATCTTGACTATGCAGATGATCACACCATACTCACTAAGATTTTTCCTCATAGTTTATAAGACTATGTGATGAGTTGGTTCTATGATCTACCTATCCATTCAGTAGTCTCTTTCATGCATCTGGATGATGCCTTTCTCATGCATTTCTCTATCAACATTGGCTCTAATATTTTGTATGATCAACTTGCACAACTCAAGAAAGGGTCCAACAAATACTTATCTAACTACGTCTTGTGATACAATAACAATCTAGATAATATGACTAACATCCTTGCAGATTCTAATCTATAAGACTTATTTATTCAAATTATATTACCACCGCTTCAAGAGAGTTTTCTCTTTGAGACCTCTTCCTTGTTCAACCAACTTTTTCAAATTCTCAAGCATCGTGAGACTAAGCTCCTCATAATAGGAAAAAAATAAATATCAAGATCAATCATCATCCTTTACACATTTTCATAATAATCCAGCCTTAAAACCTTCCACAACTAAACCCATGGGTAGAAAAACAATTGTAAATGCAATATCTACTCCTAGGGATCTTCGACCACAACCATATAGACGTACTTTTACTAAGTTTAGTACACCTCTGATCATGTTTCTACCACTAATCATTAATAGTAATCTCATTACCCTTCCTCCACCTACAAGTTAGATCCATCTCGACCAAAGGGATGTAAACTCGATGAAATTCTTATGTGATTATCATCAATACATAGGACATTCAAAATGATTGTTGTTTCTGGTTCTGACATAATCATTCAAGATTTTCTCAACAATGGTCAAATTGAGCTTCCAAAATCTACAACACCCACACCTATAAATGAGAATCATAATCTTAAAAAATTGAATAACCCCTTACCGAAACATAATACAAAAACGACTAATTCCTCTACTAATTATGTCTCTCAAACAGTGCCTTTTCCTACATCAGGGGCTCTCGATTTCTTGGTTACAATACTGACGCTTTACCACCAATAATTTATTTCTGACGTTGATTATCATGCAAATTTTACATCTAATCATTTACATATCAAGCGTACATCTGTTGGCTTGACCTCCATTAATAATACTAAGGTTGACCCATCATGACCCATTAGTGCATGTTCTATTTAACTTCTTAGGGCTATCAGTTATCCTCTATCGTAAATTGAATACCTTTCAAAAAACACTATGATTTTGTCAAACTACATGTTGTAGTTGTTCCTCTTACACTACTTGTGCCTTTCCTCATTAGAAACATAGTTGACGGATGTGACATGTTACTTGGCCTTAATTAGATTCGTCACTCTCAATCTATCATTTCTATGAATCATTTATGACTCAATTTTATCCATAATAAATAGGTCATTTCTATTAACGGTGTCCTTCCATCTACTCCATGGTCATTATCTCCTCATATAGTAGTTAGTGTATCATCTACTTCTCCTAACACATCACATTCTATGTTGCTCAAAGCACAATTTACTCCTAGCTCACCTACTCAAGTACCGTCTACAATCCTACACATAGGCATAGGCCCATTCCTAGGACATTCACTGCATTTCGGCATCGATCACCACCTCGTTTTATTCCACATAGATAGTCATCACCTTCACACTCAGCATTGCATAGATCTCCATCACCGATACATTTTCCTATGCCGCGACCTTCATCATATATTCATCCCTCACATGCGCATAAGCTTCATTCACCAGTACAACATTTTTCTACCATACCACCAATGTTAGAGCATAGTCCTAGGCTTTCACCACCCAAGGTATTGTATGGAGGACCTTCATCCTTCACTATCATTGGTTAGTTTACCAATTTATGTATGGGAGGAAATAACACCTAATACACTCCCCCCTTTTTACTCATCATAGCATTTACATATCTAGCATCTTTACATTTTCGTACAGTCATTTTCATCACACATTTTAGCATCATCATTGACTTATGACACACTCTTGTGCTTAACTTCACACTTGACTATATAGGGATTACCACACATGAATCCCACAAATTGTACTATAGTCATCACACATTACACGTCATACACCGTGCATCATCATTATGCACATAGTGTTGCATATTATTCATAATATTTTCCATATCACATATTACATATAATATTAGCCTATCTACATGTATTACATCACATTCTATACATAGTGTCACTACACTACATCTAGTGTCACATCCCATACATCATACACTGTGCATCTTCACATCATGCATTTTCTACATACTATACTAGTCTTCATTGCATATGAATCTAGTATCATTTAATCCTACCTACTACATTACTAGTTTATCTACACATATTACATTACACACTCTACATTATATATTACATTATATGCACCACACATTTGCAAATTATATTCATCACATGGTTGCATTTCATCATTACATATACTATATCTTCTTCTACGTGCTGCACTCACTACCCTATGATGCACTTTAGTTCCTCGGTCCATACTCGACTATCAAGGGTTTATAAATCAAATGGACCTTAAACTCATCACACGTTTACAATTTGACCTATCATCATGTGAATTTCTAGGATAGTGACATATGTTAGAGGCTAAATGGTCATCTACTCTATCATCTTGTAGTGGTATAAAATCACCACCTCCCTTTATCAATCATGTAGTGATATACGCTTAGGGATGAATCTTCACTCCTATTGTTCATCATGCCCCTATATACACTTAGGATATAAGGTTCACACCCATTTATTCTATATGTCACATCTCATCACCACTATCCACACACATTCATCACAGTGCGTTAGAAACAACACACAATTTAACCATTTCTTGATGACACACTCTTGTTAACGATTCATTCTTGACTACTAAGGGAGCAAAAAAAATGAACCTCATTTCATACATCTCAATTCACTAAGGGGCACATGGATCATATCATTCCATTTTGCATTCCATTTCATCCATCCATGGCATATTGCATTGTCTTGGGGGCATTTACTCTTGTTTACTAGTGTTTTACATTATCACTTTACTACACATGTTAGACTGATTTATTATATGTCATTATCTATACTATACACACATGTGCATTCACTTATTTTTTTTATTTATGATCACAGATATAGATATTTTTCATGCAACATGTATGTTTGCCTTCTACCCTTCTTACATTGGTCGTTGGGGGCATCCACATTTGTCTCTCAAAGGTTTTATTGTTTCATATTGTAATTAACACTTTACATTTACTTGGTTATTCACATTGTGACATATTGGTTATTTCTCTAGCATGCTAACGGGTGTTCCATGTGCAGCACTTTTCTTATAGGATTACATGTTACCATGAATACTTCTTTATTTGTCTGTACTTGTTTTTCATTGTTTGCTTCGTTATTCCCTTCATTTAATCAACTCTTGGTTGATGTCATATTCAAACCAAGGGTGTGTCTGAAGCTATATGCAACAAGAAGAATCTTAGTGATCTAGTAATTGATTGTAGGTATTTATTGTTTTTATTTTATGGGGGTTTTAAAGTGTCTTTAAGATTTCCTGGCCAAAGCCTTATTAAAGCTAAACTATAAGAAACTTGTTGAAATAAACACTCATTGCTGAAATAAATAAATCTTTCAGAATTGAACGCACTGCTGGAAATAAACACACTCTTGCATAATGAAACAAATTGTTGGAAATAAACACACTCGTTGCATAAATGAAACAAAATGGAAAAAATGTACGTTGTAGAATTAAACACACTTCTTGGAAATAAACACACATTTGAAAATGTTGTTGAAAATGCTTGCAAAGAAATAAGAGTTTAATCTACAACACCTGCAGGGACAATTACGTAACAAATTTCAACTGAAGAATCAAAAGCACTTACAGAATTAATACTTAACAGATTTACATGAATTACTTAAAAATATAAATACCAATAAAATAAAGGATCTTGTTTCTTGGAGGAGTGGGCCCTTGCTCCACCTTGAATCAGGAGTTGAAAAAGTATGATTCTCTCAAAATGAAATGGCTATCTTATTACTAAAATGTTCTATCTTACAAAACTTCACTGTATATATCTATATATATATATATATATATATTTAATCTATCTTATAGGTCTTTATATATATTTCATCATCTGAAGATGCATTTACAATCATAAGTGCTCAATAGTTTTCCATCCATCTATAGGTTCTAGTGAAACAAAATAGTGCTCAAAGTAGATGTGGAATTTAGAAACCTTGCTGGACATATAACTGTTTGGTCCTACATAAGTATTTCTGGAGTATGAAGAATCAACAATTCATTGATATGTTCCTGATTAGAGGGCCCATTAATTTCTCTATCACCAGATTTTGTCAAAATAAACAGATTCCCATTGATTCTGGAACTTTGGAGAAGTTCTGGAACCAAAGGGAAACATTCTGGAACTAACTGCAAAAGTTTTGGAGCTAAGCACAGGAGTTCCGGAACTAAGTGTTGGAGTTCTGGAACTAAGTCTGAAGGTTCCAGAACTAAGCGATAGAGTTCCTTAGCTGAGTGATGGAGTTCTGGAACTAATCCTGAAGGTTCCAGAGCTAAGCCGCATTAAAGCCAATGTTCTCAAAAAGGTGTTGGTTGCTTCATACTTTGCTTATCTGACTGAATGTGACCTGTTTTATTCCAAAAACTGAATTTCCACACACTTTGTTAGGAATTACAGAGTTTTTAGATGTTAGAACTAAATCAAACAAAATATGGACAATTACATCCTAACTTATACTAGATCAAACAAAAGCCACAAAATGCAGTCAAACTTGATTAAAAGGAGAGTAAAATAAGATCATTTATTGCACATTGATGAGGCATATTTTGGCCTTATCATCTCCCCCACACTTACTTGTTTGTAATTCCTCTTACAAACTCTACTCTTTAAAATTGGGATTGTGAATTCTGCATTCCAATTGACTGCTAAGGTTAAATGGTTGAAACTGAATATCCCAGTGCTTCAGTTCAGAAGTGTTATATCATGATCCCTCCTCTATCTTTTTTCTGCCACTCCTCAAAGTGAGTGGGATCCTGAGGCTCTCTATTTTTCCATGGAGACATGGGAGTGAGAAGGAGAGGAGGCCTTGTTCTCATCCCCATCCACATGCCCCTGTGTTTTTCACCGACTTGAGGGATTAGTGTACACAAAGCTCTAACTCTTTCCAGACTCCATATTAAGTTTGTGGGAGATATCACTTCTCTTCTTCTTAATGCAACAGTGAGAAACTCCCATCTCTTCAGGCATCCATCATAAATATCTTCAAATTTTTTCTCCTCATAAGAGGTGAAGGCATCAATACTTTTCTGTAAACTGGCAATATAATGTGCCTTGAATCGACTGTCAAAGGCATGGGATCTGAAATGTATAACAAACGTAAATGGTTTTCCATAGTGAGCTCTCATGCAAAGGCCAAATGAACTAGCCTTTAATAAGTGTTCAGTATCCCTCTCTTTCCAAGCTATTTAATTTTTAAGTGCATAAACAAATGCATTTAACTAGATTTCCCCTACATACAGATTGATCATGAAGCCCTATATTCTTTTCCAGCATAAAGTTGCAGAGATAAAATTCGTAGAGAATATTTTTCTGCTCTGCATTGGCTGAGGAATATGTTGTCATGAATTCTAATTCATCCTTTATTTCATGTGGAAGACCACATGCAATCCTTGATAGTTTCCAATGGATAAATTTCTCTTCTAGAAATACATTGTATGCAGGATAAGGTCTCCTACATGTGAGTAATCTTTCACTCATTATACAGACCATTTGTATCTTTTCAAGACATTTAATTTTTTCTTCCTCCATTTTGTAGAATTTTTCTTCCCACTCTTTCCTTCCTTCTTCTCCTCTTCCATCTTGCTTCTTAGTTCCTGATTTGATATTTTGAATTCATTAAGATTTCTGTAGGTATCATCCCATAACTGCTTAAGTGGCCAGTAAGTTAGCTCAGTTTGTACAATTTGATCCATTGAAGATATCTTTGTCATAGCACTCTGTTTACTAGCCAATTGACATTATTTTTCTTTTTCCACCATTTTTTGTTTGACCAATGTCAATTCTTCATTCCTATCTATGAGTTGAGTTTTCATTTGTTCAATGAGCATTTCCCTATGCTCCAATTTGTTTTTGAGGAAGTTTAATTCCTCATCCTTCTCCCTAATGATAAGTTCTTCTCTAGACAAGAACAGAGCCTGCCTAACTTGTTGTTTCTCCTCTTTTTCTGAAATTTCCTTAGGGAATGAGCATTTCTCTTCCACCAAAGGGGATTTCCCTTTTTGTTTCCAAGATGTCAATTCCTCTTCCTCATGTGACAGTGTTGTTGAGTCACCCATCTCCTGAAAATCATGCTCTTCAAATATTTCATCTTCTTTCTCCAATTCCTCAGTTTGACTTGGTAGAGGAGGAGACATTACCATGCTACCCAGAATATCAGCAACTTCTTTCTCTAAACCATCATGTACTTCAATATCCACTAGAGTTTCCCTAGAATTCTTATGAACTCTTTTTCTTTGAGGAGCTTCAAAATGTCCTGAAGTGGGATTTCTCCTTGAGCTTATTCTAATTTTGAATTCATGGTCCAACTTGGGTGAACTATCACTATCAGAGACAAGTATTATCTCTTTTGGTATTGTTGCAGAGGAAGGAGTTTATTTTGAAGACACGGTAGGTTTTGTAGCTTTGATCATCCTTTCAGATCTCCTCCTCTTTGGCACTTTAACCCCACTTATTTCCTTCTTTTTCTCTTCAGGGGGATCAATCTCCAAGTTACTTTTAGGAGAGAAAGGGGTTGGTATTCCCCTTCTGATAATATCAGGGCTTTGTCTAAACTTATTGAGGAATTTTTCCCATGCTTCTTCTCCATTTTTCTTTGAGATAAAATGGTACTGACAAACTAGATGGACTAATCCATGGTGTCTAATTGTCCCAACTCCCCAAGAATACCTCTGAGCCATTTTCTGGATGGATTCAAAGAGGAAACCTAGGAAGGTTTACTATATACTCCTTGTTTTGTTGCCCCATACCTAAGATATATCAACATTTTAAGGACCTCTCTTCCTATAATCCCAAATTGGCCATCACAAGTTAGGTACTTAACTACCCAAAATGCTACTCTGTCAAAGGGTTTGGGAAGGCTAGCTCTTCTGACCCCCTTGATGATTTTCTTAGTATTATAAATATATTGGGGTTCAGATTCACCCTCTTGTCTTAAGGTTTCCACCAGTTCTTTTAGGGTCCCCTTTACAGGATTTGGAACATGTACAATTGGTATCCCAGATACATTTCTCATTGTATTAATAGTAAAGGGAATTACAATGATTTTAACCTTAGTTTTGGACTACTCTAAATTTACAACAAATTCCCTTACTAGTTCATCATTGTACTTTGAGAATTTCCTCATAAACTCTAGCCAACCTGCTTGTTCAAAAATGGTTGCTACTTCTCCATCTGCAAGAAGTTGTGTATCATCTTCTGGCTCTGAATTCTTTTTGATACCCATGGAAAAGAGGATGATTCAAATTATTTCTTCTTTCAAATCCTTACTCTGTCAGGAGATAGTTGTAGAACTACTGGATTTGGTTGTGGAACTATTAGATTTGGCTGCGGAACTACTGGATTTAGCTGCATAATTTAAAATATGATTCTATTGTTTCTTCCTTGAATTTTTCTGCAACTGCTACTCAGTTTTCATTTATTCCACCCAAATGATAGTTCATTATTAATACACCACCACTTTTACTTATTTAGTTGACATCACCCTCATGATTACTTTACTTTTAATCATAATGTACAATAAGTGACTCATTATACCACCTACTTAAATCAAGTCTAATCACACATGAAAACTTTTAATTTAACCTTTAATAAGATCAAGACATAATTACCATCCTTGTTGATGTAATCCCTCCACCTTGATGACTCATCATTCCTAAAATAAAGTGAAAAAGAAAAATGATTAGAAAAGATAGCTAGAATTCCAAAGAAGTTCCTTTTATTTGAATTAGCCATTTATTGAGGAGACCAACCACCATTTCTGGTTTTCAATTGGTCTTTGAGAGAATTTTTGTTTTTGGGGAAGAGAACGCCATTTACTGGTTTTCATTCCCTTCCCTTTTGTTTTTTTTTTTATTTTTGTTTTATTTTCATTTATTTATTTTTTATTTTTTTGGGGAAGAGAACGCCATTTACTGGTTTTCATTCCCTTCCCTTTATTTTGGATCCTTGCATCTAATTACTTGATCATTTTGGAAGAACTAGGTTCTTCCATATGATCAAATTCCTTGTCTGCTTCAATTTGCTTCAAGAATTCATCCTTGGTAGGAGGCTTCCTATAAATTTTTAGCCTGTGTCCATTGACCAAAAGTGTCCTTCTGCTACCATCAATGGGAAGTAGCTGAATAGAACCATTGTCATATATCTTCTCAATCTGATAAGGTCCTAACCACCTGGTTCTCAACTTGCCTTTGAATTGCTGGTACTTGGAATCAAATAGTAATGCCCAATATCCTACCTTGAATTACCTTTCCTTGATATGTGTATCATGCCACTACTTCCTTTGGTCTTGGATTATCTCTATCTGTTGAAGTGCTTCCAATCTCAGCTCATCCAATTCATTGAGTTGTAGAATTCTTTCCTTTTGTGTTGCATCCAATTCAATACCCAATTTAGTTGTTGTCCTCAATGTTTGTAGTTCAAATTCAATGGGTAACAAGGGATTTTTCCCATAGACTAACTCATATGGTGAGAACCCTGTTGTAGTCTTCCAAGTTGTGTTATAAGCCCAGAAAGTCTCAAGTAGCCTCTTCACCCAATATCTTCTACCTGCTTCAACTGTTTTGGTGAGAATGTTTTCCAATTCTCTGTTTGTCACTTCTACTTGCCCATTTGATTGTGGGTGATAGGGAGATGACTTCCTATGATTGATCTGATAGTACATTGTGAATGCCTGGATCATATTGGACATGAACTATGGACCTTGGTCTGAAACTATACTTCTTGGTGCACCAAACTTCATCATAATTTTGTGCCAAAGGAAATCAGCAACTGCATCTTCATTAGCATTTGTTAATACCTGTACATCTTCCCACTTTTTCACATAATCAGTACATACAATAATGTGCTCTTTTCCTTGTGAAGGAGGACTAAAAGGGCTAACAAAATCCATCCCCCGCCATTCAAATGGTTCAATCACTACTTGAGGTTGCAGAGGCATTTCACTAGTGAAAGTTGGTTGTCCCATCCTTTGATAGGGATCACATTGCTTGATGTATTTCTTCACATCTTTATACAGAGATGGCCAATAATAGCCAGTGCCAAGTATTTTTTGGGTTGTTATTTTCACTGAAAAGTGTCCTCCACTTGGTTCATCATGACATGCCCTAAGTATGTCAATTTTTTCATCTTCTCTCACACACCTGCGTAAAACCAAATCAGGACCACATTTAAATAACATTCCATTTAACCATTTAAATTATGCACTGGTTTTGATTAATCTTTTCATTTGTTTCTTAGTAAAATAAGGGGGAAACTTCCCTGTTGCAAGATAATTTTCCATATTAGAAAACTATGGTGTATCAGCTGAAATAGCAAATAATTGTTCATCTGGAAAGATTTCCTTAACCATATCTTGCTCCCCTGTAGTGGTTAATCTTGACAAGAAATTAGCTACCACATTAGATTTTCCTAGATTATCCACAATGGTAATATCAAATTCTTGTAAAATTAATAACCATCTAATTATCCTACCTCCAGCCGCTAGTTTATTCATTAAGTATCTAATTGTTGAGTGATCTATAAGTACACCATATTTTGTACCCTATGATATAATTTCCGAACTTATTAATTGCATAAATCACAGCATGTTGAATTATTTTTCATGTGGTGGACGTAATTTACTGTGAGTGGGAGTAGCTCTCCCTAGATCTACGAGTATGTAAAAATCAGAAATATTCTAATCTACTCCTAATTGAAAGGACCATTGATTGCTAAATTACTAGATGTTGTGTGAATAAATAAATTCTCATCGGCTCTAGAACTTTAAAGAAGTTCTGGAACTATAGTAAATCATTCCAGATCTAATTGTGAGGGTTTTGGAGCTACATACAAGAGTTCCAGAACTAAGTGATAGTGCTTGTATCTACGTAATGGAGTTTCGGAACTAAGTCTGGAAGTTCCAGAATTGAGCCTTATTGAAACCAATGCATCTGAAAACATGTTGACCACTTCATACTTTGTTCTTCCGACTGATTGTGACCTGTTTGATTACAAAACCGAATTTCCAAAGCACTTTGTTAGGAATTATAGAGTTTTTAAACATTAGAACTACAATCAACAAAATATGGAAAATTACATTCTATCATGTATTCTATCCATGAATACCTCTACGCCTATGTCATGGTGCTAAGTATTCTCCTTCATGTACAATGTTTTACGACTCCCTGATCGGTCTTCCAAATGTTAATACAATGCCATATGGCTCCCTGATCAGTATTCCAGACATGACATACTCTGAAGTTATGGCTTAATAAGCCTAAAGAACAAGGACCTCCTCCACGACCACCAAGTGATAATCCTCGGCTTATGCAGTATATCTGATCTTTTCTTTGTAGAATATCCTATGGCACTAAAGTACAGGATCTGTAATATGCAGTGTGGCTCAAAGGGCCTATTGGGTAGTTTTTTCAATAACTCCCAATTACAATTTTTCCTATTAAAAATAATAGGTCTTATCTTCATCTTGCTGATAACAAATAATATCGGTCCTTAATGAAGATGATGCCTATACGATATAGGTCTTATCTCTCCATAATACCTATTTTTAAATAGTTCTTCAGTCTCCATATCACCTCCTGAGTACCCCTTTGGCGGTAGTTTGAGTCCACATAGTGATTGTAATGTGTTATTTCTCAATATGTATTTTATTTGTAAATTGATCATTATTTCTTTTCTGTTAGAACCAACTGTTTTCTTGATTGACATGTTCTTATATTTTGGGCATTTATTTGGTTGTTGCATTAACATTTGGATTTTTGCACTAACCATGGCTAATTAGCCATTTGTTTTTCTTAGTTTTAAACTTTCTTTTCATAGTTTAAAAGTTTTATAGCCTAGCCCAAGGCTTTAGATTTTTGCCACTTGGCATTTGAATGGATTGTTATGTTGGTTCTAATGTCGTAATGTTTTGGAATAGGGTCATGGGATTCACCATGGGGTGGTGGAACCTATGGGCCCACTTCATTGTATGGGGGTATGCCCCAAGGAGGTCATAGCATCATGTAGTTTTTGAACTACATGCCACTACACCACTTGGGTGGGGGTGACAGGGCTCTATGTGCCTAGGGCCATAGGGTGACCCAGCCTCATTTAAATGGAGAAAGGATATGGGCCTCTATGGTTAATAGACCCAATATTATTTATGGATGCTTGAGTGACCTGATATTCTGGATGGGGCTCTATGGTTGAGTTACCTGATATTCTTTATGGAACTCTATGGTTGAGTGACCTGATATTCTTGATGGGGCTCTATGGTTGAGTGACCTGGCTTGGTTTTATCACTGTGATTATTTCTCTTTGGGAGGTATATGGAGTTGTTTGGTGATGCTTTGGGAGGTATATGGAGTTTTTTTATGATGCTTCAGGAGATATATGGAGTTATTTCTTGATATTTTGTGATGTGTGGAGATGGTATAGTGAGTTATGTGTACTCTTGTGAGTCTTTTGACACCTTGTTATGTTTGAGGCTTGACTCTTCCCTTGGTTGTTTTGGACTATTTGATATTGTCTTAGCACTATATTGGTATAGTCATGGATTTTTGGGTCATGTGATACCCGTTGTATATGTATCAGCATGATGATTTTGTTTGTCAGTCACATGTGTGTACTAGATCTATGTCTATGACATAATTGTTGGAAATTCTTTGCTATGTGGACTACTTGTTTTCATTCCATGGTGGAATTATAAGCCTTGTGATGTGATATACCTCATGAAAGTATGTAAATTGATGTCTTGTGGGTTGTTTGTGTTGTGTTAAGTTTTGTGTGACAACTTGATGTTAGTTACTATTGGGCACCCACAAACATAAGACAATAAAAAAAATCTAAACAATGAGTATTAAGATTTGAGATTAAAAGTACTCTAAATGAAAATATTAACTAAGTAATAAGGTAAACTAGAACTACCAATCTTCACAGAACATTAAGAGTTTTTGATATTTTAATCTTTCTTGACCTTCCCTGTGGTTGTGTTATAACCATAAAGATTTTATTACTAGACATAACTTGTAGTCATTATCTTCCTTCTTCGCTTATCACTTTTCTATCATTGGTGTTGTGTCGCATCGAGGATGATGCTCTTATAAGGGGAGGGAAATGTAGTGCCCGAAAAAAAAAACAAAAAAAGGACAAAGAAAGGTGGAGTTGCATGGGCAAGTAGACCTGTCATTTTCCTCTCCCAATAATTCATGAACTTTATTTATGACCCCCAGCTACTTCTCCATGCTGAAGACAAGTTAACTTTACAAACATTGTAGGCCTGGGCACCTACCTAATTAAATAAAAAAATTCTCTCTCCCTTGTCACATCCTCTTTTTTTTTCCTTTTACAAATTGTTTGATTTGAATCTATATCTTTGTTCAACGGAGCTCTTACCCATGGACGTCCCAAAATATTTCACCATTTCTACACATGGAATAGCTTATGTGCCCTTTTCCAACATCCTCCCAGCCTGTGTCAAAAATGTGTGCACTGGAATAGGGTAGGGGTATCTAGCAAAGCACACACGAATAGAAGGATTTTGTCATATGTTGTAGTTGGATGCACTCTGGTATATGGCCTTTGGTCTCCAACCTGATCAGTTTACATTGCCACATATTCCTAGCCTGTGCCAAAATATGAGCTCTGGAAGACGTTATGTTCTATGGAAGCTTTTCAGCTTGTGAAATGTCTGAATGGATGTTAAAAAAAAGGGGACGTGGGCTGCGGGGGGCTGGGTTGACTGTGTGATAAACATGAATGGGTTTGTTGAAAAGGTTTAGAAACCTTCAAGTAACCTCCCTGCCATGTGTAAATTTTGGCTTAGTACAGGTGGACATCCATCAAAGCATATTGGAAATCTGAATGTATTCTAGCTTTCTCCTAGCCTGTGCCAAAAACAAGATTTTGTCAGGTGTTTGTAGTTGCAAATGCCTAGCGATGTGTCATGTAAAGAGAAAGTGTAAGAGATGGAATTGGTCTCAGAGAGGTACAGAGTTCAAACCTTGGAATACTGGTCCAAAGATTATATCCTTCTGAGAAATTCATGTTTTCTCATATTCATCTAATGCTTTTGAAAGATTTGTTTCATGCCAATGGAGTCAAATCTTCCCTTGTCTATGATGTTGATATTCAAAAACAACCTTTCACACCAGTGGCTCTCATTAAATCTGTCAGATGAAATATCTTTTGCATTGGACATCAAGACATCTTCTAAATGGGTTCATTATAATTTGGAACTCCAGTTCACAGATAGTATGGAAGCAGTTCTTGAATTGGTTGTCAGTGGAAATAGAGGACAACAACATGTTGTACTTTATGTGCTACGATAAATCCAGATGATTCCAAGCATTACAAAGTTTATGGAAGGAACAAATCAATTAAAGATGTTAATGAAGGTAGAATGCAGAAGTGGAAAAGGCACACCAAGAGAAAATGACAAGGAAAGGCTTCGATGAAATTCAAAAAAATATAGTTCCACTGAAAAAGGAGGAACATAAATCTATGTATGGATTTCTTAGTCATGTTGGCTATCTTGAGGGAGCTCCAAACTTTATTGTCAAACGCCTTTTTTAACATGTGGTATTTTATTGTTGGTTCGGTGCAAAATGGGTTCATTGGGAAAGCTTGAGGATTTCGAGAAAAGGTGAAATGGTAAAATTGTGGATACTCATGATCTGTTCGACAAAATGATTAAGGGAGATGTTGAACTGAATCCTGCGGTTTCGACCGGCTTTGTTCCCAGGCATGGTTCATCTCCCCTTATCTTTCATAACTCTTGTACTTTAGTTTTTCATTTGCAACTTAATATAATTTTAAAATATTAGGATTATAATACATTTAATTGTTTTATATTAACTTGTTGCAAAACAATAAAATGTCGTGTCGTAACTCACGAAATCAAAATAACCCTTTTGTATTAAACCATGAACTTCAACCCTCATTCTGAGGTGATTTAGAAAACTTCCTACCCAACTAGATCACTACAATATTGTTTTATCGACAAGATGAATTTGACTTCCCAGTAAAAATGTTGACCATCTCCCTGTTTAAATAGATAATTTTGCATTTTTGGAGACTCGTTAAGTACCCTTCGTAACTCTGAAAATGGGATGTTAAGCTTCATTCGTGTACCTGGTTATGTGAGGAGTCACCTTAACCTTTGGTTTGACCCCGAATGAACATTTGTGATATTTTTGATGCCCATATTAGGAGCAATGTTACACCATTTTTTAGTTGTAAGAAGTTGTTAAAACTATAAAGTTGGCTTTCATTTTGAACCGCCATTTGAAACCTGGATAGAGAAATTATTATCCATTTTCGCAAACCTCTAGTGTTCTTACTAGACAATTACATGGAACATTCAGTTTAGGGAAAAACACTTTTCTGTATAGTTTGGCAAAGCCATTTTGTAGGCCTCCGGTCGCAGTTTGATGAGGTCAAACTAGACCAATTACGACTTGTCGCTCCAGAAAACTTGTCGCCATTTGAAAATGGTTTTCTAGTTCTCAGTCCCGTCGACTCTGATGAATTCTCCTTATATAGTGGAACTTGTAGGAAGTTTCTCGTTGTGCGTTCATCCATCAAACGTCAGTTTTGGATGTGGTTTTCTGAGCCCTCGAGCTAACTTTTGTTCATTTGCAACTGGGTCAATTATGACCAGTGGCCCCGAAAACTAGCCGCCAAACGTAAACCGTTCACCAGTTCAAATTCCGTCAGTTCTATGAACTCTTGGTATATAAGTGGACATGTATAAATTTAACAGTGGTGTGTTTTCTCATTAGAAGACAATGTTTAAAAGTAGTTTCTTAGCCTCTGAGCCTGTTTTGAATGTTTTTGTAGCTAGCAAGAAAATGTAAAAATAGAAAGTTGTGGGACCCTCGTCGGGTTGCCAAACCACCGTGGAAACTTTTGACACATGTAAATAACTGTTTGAAAACTCTATAGTGTAATTGGTTGTGTTGAAATAGAACTTTTGACAAAATGGTGTTTCTCTCTCTTCCTTTCTCTTTCACTCTCCTGGGTTACGAAATGAAGTGAAATGAAATATAATGAATACATGTCTCTAAACCTTTTCTTTCGATTGCAAATTGTAATTATTATTATATGTAAATGGGAAACTGAGAAATGTTAATTATGTTAGATTAGGGTGGATGCCATGCCAACGATTTATCGTTGATTTCATGCTCACATGGTTTTGCAGGATGCAAGAATGATGGTGAAAAGGTGATGTGTAATTCATTAATTATCATTGTAATTTATATAGTTCATTGTAAAATGAATATATGTATAATGTAGTCTCATGTTACAGAAGGTTATATTTGATAATTTGCTAATATGTATGAGATGCTAGTTTTTAGGGATATCTAGGAAATGTGTATTTAATCATAGGTTCAATTTGATTCATAGTACACATGGTAAAAAGGTTTATATATATATATATAAGGTAAATGAATTTGAAGTAATATCTTGTAGTGCATATTTAGTGTTCAAATAAATGATTAATGAATCATCTTGTGCATTCTTACTTTGTAAATGTAATAAAGAGATTTAATCGAAACACTCAACCCTTGTATAATATCGGAGCATAACATGTCTTCATGTGTGATACTCTTTACCGTAGAAGACATTGAAAACTATTGAATAAATTTAAACTCTGCACTCGATGGAACCTCCTAGTTTGGGTAAACAAGAGCCCAAGAATGGGTTTATCATCTTAGTCAGTATGTTTAGTGACATTGTCATAAACCTATCTGATAGGAGTGACACAGTCAAACTTTATTTGGAGTAAGTAGAGCTATCTCTTCCTTCATATCCTAGTGGACTACCTTGTCTTCCAAAGATAGATTTAAAATTAAATTTCTTCATCGAATGAAATCCCTGTTGGATTCAGATGACATAAATGGAGATCATGATATAGTTGTTCTATGTCTTGCATTCTTGTTAGTGAACTCTTTAGTCCCTCGCAGCTAAATGTCTTATCTTTGGCTTGTGACAATATAGTGCCTTGATCTCTCATGAAGGGTTTATAGAGTAAATACATTTTAACCTTAATCTAATCTATAATAGGGATTAAAGCCCTGGGTGAAAATTGGAATTAAGCTAAACCTTAGTTGATTTGGAGGTTAACATGTGGGTAGAAAATTATAAGTAACTCTTTGTAAAACAAAATTGTTTTGAAAGATGTTGACTTTAGAGAACCCAAGAAACTGAAATCTTGTCCCGTAATACCTTGTTATGTCCATTTATGACATTAAGAAATAAATAATATTTCACATGTGGAATCGTGAAATGCAGAAAGATGGGACCTTACCTTGAACACAAATCACTTGTGGTTCATGTGTAGTTTATAATGCTTCTAACCATGTACTTCTTTAAGATGTCAGACAAGTACATTCGTAACTCTTTTGTTTTTATGTGATGGTAAAAATGAGACCTTAATGCGATGAAAAAGTAAAGCATAGAAGAGTAAAAATGAGATTTGAGGTTAGGAATAATGCCACTCTTGGAGTCCTTATAACTTAATTAAACATTTTCATGAGTTACAAAGAATATGAATTTCCTTGGTGTGATCAAACTTTGAGAAAACAAAAGATATATATATATATATATATATATATCAAAATGGAATTCCACAAGTCATTGAATTAGAATAACTATGGTAGGGAAATAACTATACCGTGATCGAAGAATGTTTTTGGGAAAAATCTATCTTGTATATAAATCTCCCTTAAATCCTAATATTGCTTTCTGGACATCAAGTCTGATTCACTTGAGTTGTAAGGGTAAAATGTAGACATTGAATAAATGTTGGAGAAGAATATTCTTAACATAAGAATAAGATAATTAAGTACTTTATATGCAATTTGAATTATGCCAAATAAGTATGTAAGTTATGGAAATTTCCGTAAAGGATAAAAAGGCCAACTTAAAATGGTCGAACTGTAAATTAAATGTGGAATGAACTTAAGAATCTGTAGATGGAAAAAGGAGAAAGTTTTCCTTGCACAATAATGTTCTTGGAATGTTGATCGTAACTAAAATGCAATTAAAGAAAAGATGTGTTGTGGGTTTTCCAATCCTTGAGTCCTTTTCTTGTGGTTGGGTCATTGCTAGTATTCATTCATTGGGAAAAGTGTGGCATCAACATGTCTATGGTGTTTTCATGTGTCTATGTGAGTCGATGACTTATGAAAGTGTCGTATGCATTTTTGAGTTTCTTTTTTGGAGCCCATGCGGTGTTGTGTAGTGAGTAATGTAAGTCACATAATAATGCCTATAATAAATATATAGGACTTATATGTTTCTCCAAATAATGGCCTTAATAAAAATGACCCATTATATTCATAATATCCTCCCTTAGCCTCCACGGGCTTAGCTTGGGAGAGACTAAGCTCCACAAATGAGCTTGTGTGTAATGGAGTGGGAGAGAGAGGGCCTTTTATAGCCAAATACAACCGCATAATTCAGGGTTGTAAATAGGGCTTATCATCCTATCCATATCCTCATCCAGATAGGTGGCACAATAGTCGGGCCGCTTCACTTCTAAAGGGGAGGTCACGGGTTCAAGACATCATTCCTATATTTATGGTTTCAACTTTGGAGGGGTGACCTATTTTGCTAACTCGACATGACCAGTTCCACATTTGCTACCACTGCTCACATCACCTCAAATAAGTCCACGTGTTGACCGCCACATTTTCCATGATCTCACCTATCCACTATGGTTTTGGCTGAGTCATTTTTGTCCTTGTGGATACTCCTAAGTTTATGCGTGGGAGAGAGGATAAAGAAAGAGCTTTATTTAGCCTTTAGCATAGTTTGTATTTTGTCCATATCCCCAAAACTTTTGCGAACCAATGCTTCTCCCTTATCTCATCGAGATAAATTAATCAACTCGCCCATCTCCCAACCAATGTGGACTCGTCCATTCAATGAAATAACAAAACTTGTCCCTTGTTAATGCATATCACTCACAGGGCTAATATAACTCACCAAAGTTGTTAGGCTAAATGGTGGTAGGCCATGTGGTGTCCTAAGGACCCACCACGTGGAAAATATTTTTTTCAATCATGTAAGAAGATGAAGATGATATTTAATGATGAAGAAAAGTTATAAACTTGAAAACATCACCTTCGCACGATCATACTTGCCACTACTTCGTCACTCACTAGTTGACTTGATCTTGCCTAGGGTTTACCGTAACTTTGACCGGTCACCAAATGTGTATGGACTCCATTTTCAATGTTCAAATAGTTGACGAAAAGCTCTCAGATTCAATTTCCACACTGTATAGATCTTGGGAATTTAGGGAACATATGTCCTCCTTATTGACCTTGGATCATGCCTCCCTAATGGGAAAGGTTTTTTTCCAAAAAATCTTAAATTCGAACATTTTACCATCCCGTCCAAATCTAGAAATGTTCTGCTGCCAGAAGACCTTTCTATTGTAGTAACCTTGGGTCTCTTCTCAACCTTCTCAAACAACAAATTTTCTCAATCCTAGGCCCTGTGGGTTATGGGCCCATACCTCGCTTCCGCTACACAAGTATGATATCTAAAGAAGACCTCCATCCTTATTGCATAGTGCTAAGTTTCCAATGCAAACCTCAATGCTCCTATTGTGTGGTGCTAAGCTTCTAGATATCTGACAACAAGGATCCTTCTTTTACTCTATAACATATCTCCTGGCCTGAGTTGATTCCACAGAATCTAAACTAGTTTGAAGGAACTCCATGTTAATTAGGGCTATGAGTGATCTGATGTCATTAATGGACAATGACTTGTCCCTTTTCAGGACCTCTATGCCTCCACTATGCTAGTGACTCTAATTCTCTTGTAGACCTCAACACCTCCATGCCTCTGTTGTGTGTTAAGTCTCTTATAGACCTCAACGCCTCTGTTGTGTAGTGCTAAGTCTCTTGTAGACCTCAATGCCTCCGTTGTGCAGTGCTAAGTCTCTTTCAGACCTCAACACCTCTGCTACACAATGCTAAGTCTGATGATCAACTACCATTCGAATGTGTGGTCGCAATGCCTTGACACTGAATGACGTTCTGAGCTAATCTTTTGAGAGATCCTTTTGTTGACATGAAGCAATATCATGTACAATTCTGCTAGATGCACATGATGGCCTCTTCACAAAATGAAGTTCTGACCTGATGTCCATGCCAATGGTGATTCAACTACCATTCTGCTGCACGATCACAATGCCTCTACACAAATGAAGTTTGAGTTGACACCAATGCTCTATTGTTTGCATAAATGGAAGATCAATCTCCAAGCTTTATATGAGTCAAATCTTGTATCGAAGCTATAACAGTCACTCAAATATTTGATTAGGACATATGTGGCCTTAAAAGGGTATGTTTACAACTTCCAAATACAAGTGTAAGGAAATTCTATCCTAATACATCATGCAAATTAGTTGTATAAATGCTCCATTTCGGAGTGTTGGTACAATAAGCTTAGTTACCAAAAAATAAGGAAAATAATTTTCACATGATAAACCTGTCGTGAAAATTTCTCCTATTTCGATGGCCTTATGTACTTTGTCTTCTCCACTGTCGCAATGTGGATTGACCTCCTTTGTCTCCTCCCTACTAGAAAAAAAACTCAATAAGGAAAAAATATACTACATCTCATGGTGTTAGTAAAAATCACCAAAATAATTATGGTCTAAGGAGTATTGCTAATGCAAGTATAACAGAGTACAAAAATTTCCCAAAAATTGGGTCTTTTACTAATGTTCCATTGTTGATCATTGAATGATCTATCATCTGCACATGAGTTATAATGGAATAAATCCAAATATAAATGTGAGAAAATTACTGAGGATGATAAACATGTCCCTCAGTCTATCCCACCAATCTAGACTCCACAAGTACAAGTTGATGCCATCACTGTCAACTCAGCCTGCACTGATCAGCCTACTCAGAGAATAACAAGTTTGCAAGTGAGATCATCTACTCTGATACCAACTTGATCCAAAAATTGATCAATTTTTTTTAATGATCATGGACCCCTATAGGCATTAAATTCTTTTCTGAAATCACCCCATTAAAATCAACTTAAGAAATGCAAGAATTGAAATCACACTACAACACAGGTTGATAACGGAGTTTGGCAAAATGCCTACATCTCTGGGTTCATCAATAGAACCAATATATTATCTACTTCAAATGACTGTAATAAATAATACAATCTATGCATGATAATAATGAATACAAAATGAACAAGAACCTTTATACCAAGAACTACCCTAGTAGATTATCATGTATTCTTATGAATACCTCAGATTCATGGTCAAGTATTCTCCTTCAGGTACAATGCCCAATGGCTCCCTGATCGGTCTTCCAGATGCTAATATCTGAATGGCTCCCTTCGGTCTTCCAGACATGACATACTCTTAAGTTTTGGCTTAATAAGTCTAAAGAAAAAGGACCTCCTCCACGATCACCAAGTGATAATCCTCAACTTATGCAGTAGATATGATCTTTTCTTTGCAGAATATCCTATGGCACTAAAGTATAGGATCTGTAATATGTAGTGTGGCTCAAAGGGCCTAATGGGTAGTTTTTTCAATAAATCTTAATTACAATTTTTCCTATTAAAAATAATAGGTCTTATCTTCATCATGCCGATAAAAAATAATATTGGTCCTATATGAAGATGATGCATATATGATATAGGTATTATCTCTCCATAATACCTATTTTAAAATAGGTCTTCAGTCTCCATATCACCTCCACGATCGCCTTCAAACTTCATGTTGTCCTTCTTGGCTCGGGCTCAGAGAATGTCTTCTATCAGAGAGAATTCAGAGCTTCAAAATAATATTTCACCTATTAAAAAATAATAGGACTTATTAAAATAATAATAATAATGCCTATAATAATATAGGGCTTACATATTTTACATGCCTATAATAATAGGCCTTAACTCCAGAACATATACCTATATTAAAATATAGGTATTTCAAAATAATAATGCCTTAAATTTTCCTCCACCACCATATTATCTAAGCTCCTTGGCTCATCCTTCAAAATGCATTTCCTTTGGTATTTACTTGGAGAGAGAGAGAGAGAAGATCTCAAAAATGAGCTTATTTAATGGAGAGGGGTCTGGTTCCTTTTATAGTATAAAATTCCCCGCAAAATATTGTTTAAATATCCTTATCACGCAAATCCATATCCCAACCAACTCATTGGCCAAGTTGGTTGGGCTGCTCCGCATGCAAAGGGAGGTCACGAGGTTCAAATCCCACTCCCTATAATGTCATAGGCTGACCATTCATGCTTCTTAGTCAGTTTTGTTGTGAATTCCCTATGATGGACATACATGTCACCCTCACATTGAACTACATGTTGGATTTGACGTCGACTTCCTATGGCACTACCTCATGTCTTCCATGTCTGTCCCATGTGTCACTGCATTCGACCTCTACTGATGCTCGAGTCATCATTTGAGGGTCTCGTTTTCAATCATTTTTCTATGGTCACCAAATGGTTAGGGATAATATTTTATCCCCCATTCAGCCGAGGTGGTGGATATAATAATGTGCTTTGAATATCCCTTTATCCCACTAACAAACTGTGGCTTAGGCCACGTAGTCATGCTTTTGCCTAGCCAAAGTTATAAGGTAACTTTTCAAGTTATTAAGATACCCAAACTCGCCCAATACAAAGCATATCTCAATTATAATGTTCAATTTCAACTCACCATGTAGCTTGCAACATAGCTCGATGGCTAAACATTCGACTCGTCCATTGCTAACGCAAGCTCAATCCAAATGTGGAAATGTGGTGGCAGGCCACGTGGTGGCCTGAGGACCCACCACGTGGAAAATATTTTTGTCGATCGTGTATGAAGATGAAGACAATGTCGAATGATGAAGATCAGAGGTATGAACTTGAAAACATCACCTTCACACAATCATACTTTCCACTGCTTCGTGACTCACCAGTTGACCCGGTCTTGCCTAGGGTTTACCGTAACTTTGACTGGTCACCAAATGTGCATATGAACTCTGTTTTTTACGTTTAAATAGTCGATGAAAATATCTCACATTCAAATTCCACATTATACTAATCTTGAGAGTTTTAGGGAACATCTTTCCTCCTTTTTGACCTTTAGATCAATAGGTAATTCTGAAATAATTCTTATTTTGTTTTGGTCAACTTGAATTCCTCTTTTTGAAATGTAGTGTCCTAGTACAATTCCCTCATCAACCATCATCAATAATTTCTCATGAATAATATAAAAATGGTGTTTCTCACATCTTGTTAATATTCTATCCAAATTTTTCAAGGCATCATCAAAAGTTTCTCCATGCACATTAAAATCATCCATGTATACTTCCACACAATCATTGGTTAGATCTACAGAAATTACTAGTACATCCTTTTGGAAGGTTGTTGGAGCATTACATAGTCCAAATGAAAATACCTTGTAGGAAAAGGTACCCCATGAACAAGTAAAGGTATTTTTTTCCTAATCCTCAGCAGCCACTTTGATTTGATTATATCCACTAAAGCCATCCAGGAAGGAAAAATATTGTTTACCTGAAAGGTTGTCTAAAACTTGATCTATGAATGGTAAGGGAAAATAATATCTAAGTGTAGATTTGTTTAATTCCCTATAATCAACACAAGTTATCAATTTTCCATTCTTTTTAGGCACAATCATAAGAGGAGACACCCACTGACTATCTGAGATAGGGTAGATAAATCCTACTTGCAATAGCTTTTCAATTTCCTGCTTGACTATGTCCCTCAAGGTTGGGTTGATCCTTCTCTGAGGTTGCCTAACTGTTTTAACATTTTTGGTATAAATGTGATGGGTAAAAATACTTGGATGGATTCCTTTTATGTCTATATATTCCCAAGCAAAATCTCTAGTATGACCTTTCAAGATATCAAACAATTTAGCTTCTTGATCATTTTCTAACCAGCTATTAATGTTCAAAATTTTACCTGGTTGAATCTCAATTTGTTTGGTGCCAGTGTGTGATGAACTAATTTGTTAAAAATGTTCCATTAGGGTGTTTAGTGTACATGAATGTGGTAGCAACATATGATATTCAGCAATATCTCTAAAGTTTCCTTGAGAAAGAATACTAGACAAAGGACAGTAGGCAGAGTTATGATACTTATCTTGTCTTTGGTCAAAATCCTCATCACTGCTACTTTCCAAACATTCCTCATTGTTCCCTAATATATTTGAGACTAAAGCTATTGATTCTTTAGCTATCTTTTCCCCTCCCGAAGAGAAATCATTTTCCTCAGAGAAATTATTTACATATGCATGGAATTATTACGGTTTTAGAACTAAGTCTGAAGGTTCTAAAACTAAGCCTGAAGGTTCCAGAACTAATTCTGAAGGTTCTGGAACTATTTCTGATTACTCCAAATACAATCGGTGATCATTCAATGGATGTTTAATCATATTCTCCACTTCCCGTACATGATCCTACAATGTTATCATAGCCAAAGAAGAAAAATTTTGTTTATTAGTATCAAGATCATCAACCCATAATTTTTCTTGATTATCAATAAATGGTTGTGAAGAAGGATATAAGTAATTTTTATTAGAATTCTTACCATTTGAGAAAATGATATCACCTAATCTGTAATGAATTAAGATAGCAACTGTAGCTAACCATGGTCTGCCCAAAATAACGAGATAACCAATTGTTTTACCTTTTGGCTCATAATGTAAGGAAGTCCACTGGATACTCCTATGAGTCCACCATAACTACCACATCTTCAATGATCCCTTATGGTTTCACTACCGACTAATCTGTCATTTGCAATATGGTACTAGTAGGTTGTATACATGTTAATGGTAATGTTTTCAAAGTTTCCACTATCATCAAATTTATATCTGCTCCCAAATCAACCAAAACATTATGTATATGTTTATTTCCTATAGATATAGAAATAACAGGGCTTCCAGGATCCCCATATTTGGGAAGTAATATTTTTCCTGGTAATAAATCAACAATTTTCCCATCTACCTTAATAGTCCTAGGGTACTATTTTCTTCTTTCTAGGTCTTTTCAAACATAAAATTTTAATTAATTTATTTAATTCAAGAAAGTCTTTGATTGCTTGCGATAATGGTACTTCATTATTTAGTTTTTTTAATTCTTGCACCAATTCAGATTCCTTGATCTCAATAACTTCCTTGAATATTTCTATAAATGGAGTTTCGGTAGAGTTGCTATCTGGCTCCTCCTCTTTTTCTTTTTCATCCTCCTTGGGAATAGTTGAACTAGGAGTTTCTAGTTTCTTATGTCATCTCAGTAATTATAACAGGTGGACTATTAATTATTTTTCCAGATCTTATTTGAATATCCTTACATTCCATGGCATTAAGATCAACCAGTTTTTCTTACTCTGTTCTGTAGATAGGGGATTGTTTGTTTGTTTTTGGGATTAGCCACTTGTTGATCTAGTTTTTGTGTTTAAACCACATATTAAATTTGTGAACCTTGTACTGGAGAACCCATTATGGCCTGTAGATGTTGGTTGGGATATGTTTTCCCTTGAGTGTAGTTATTAGGGTTCCACCTAGGTTGTGAACAAGTATAAGGGTTACTTTAATCAGACCAAGGTTGTTGGTGTCCATGAGAATAGGAATCTTGTCCTACCCAATCCTGGGGATTCCATGTTGGTTGAGGGGTCCAAGGTGGTTGTCCCCAATTTTTTGGTACTATCTGAGCCTCCCATGGCATCATCTAGGGATTAGGAATAGATCTTGGTATGAACTACCCTGGCTAGGTTGTCTCTAGAAAAATTTTACTTCTTCTGTAGTGGATGAAGTGTTGGTTTTTTTAAGCTGATTTTTTATGAATGGAAGAAGAGAACAAACATTAACTTCATGTTCCCTAGATTCATAAATAAGACACATTTCTGTTTTATCCAAAGGAAAATATCTTATTGCATGCTTCTTTCTGCATCTAGGACAGTACATAGCTAATGGTTTAGTATTAGCATTTTCTTTGGCTTGCAATCCATCCATGGTGGAAGTTAATTGAACTAGGATGTATATTTTAAAGTTTTCTAGTTTATCCATAAGTTTGTTCATATCTTAATTTGCACTTTTCATAGTTTTTCCTTCCTAGGTCCACCCCTTGTTCTTGAATAACTTATACAAAGGTCTTTAATATCATTCATTCTCAATTGATTAATGTTTCCACCTCCCACTAAATCAAGTGCTTCCCTAGATTCATCATCCAGACCTTTAAGAAAAATGGTTTTTCTTAGCTCTTCTTGAAGTACAAATCCACACCTTTTACTTACAAAGAGGAATCTATCTAAATAATCTTCCATATTTTCATCCTCTTCCTATTTGATCCTAAAAATTTCTTCCCTCTTGTTTCTCCCTCTACATTAGTCTTGATATTTTTCTAGAAAGGCATTTTCCATTTTCCCCTAAGTGGTAATGGAATTGGATGTTAATCCCATAAACCACCTCATTATGACATCTTTTAGAGTAGATGGGAACAACTTGAGTTTTTGATTTTTCTATTTTGTAGTCATGTTTGACACAATACTTTAAATTCAAACAAAAATTGGTTAGGGTCCTCAGATGACATCCCTCTAAATGTAGGCAAGTGTGCAGGTGAAATATTCTTCATAGGTGTATCATCATCCTCCAACTGAATTAGATAGGTAAAGGTCCTATCAGGTTCTCTTTCAGCTTCTCATGTCATTTCTACATTATCTTTTAGATCTTTTTCCCAATCAATGTGGTATGTGATCCTCTTTGGTGAAGGTGAAAATTCAGGATTATGAGGTTGACCACTCAATTGAGAATAAAAACTTTGTCTAAGTGGGTCTTGGGATATAATCCTTCTCCTAAAATTTCCACTTCCTTCTGGTGATTGATCCAAAAATTCCAAAGGTGGAAGTTTTGCTTCTTGTCTAACAAGGGACAATGGTGCTTCTAATTCTTGCTCAACTTCCTTATTTATGCTAGAGGATGCTGATAATTCTTGTTGAGATATTTTTGGGAGAAATATACCCTTTGAGTCTCTTGGTCTACTCATAAATTTTATGATAACGTAGGGAAGATTTTTCAATTACTAGATGTATGATTGTTGTTCTTGTTGACACCTAATTAGACAATTATAACTAGTGGTTCCTTGACAACAATGCCAAAAATGATGGGTGTCGTTATTCCCTTCATTTAATCAACTCTTGGTTGATGTCATATTCAAACTAGGGGTGTGTCTAAAGCTATATGCAACAAGAAGAATCTTAGTGATCTAGTAATTGATTGTAGGTATTTATTATTTTTATTTTCTAGGGGGTTTTAAAGTGTCTTTAAGATTTCCTGGCCAAAGCCTTATTAAAGCTAAACTATAAGAAACTTGCTGAAATAAACACTCATTGCTGAAATAAATAAATCTTTCAAAATTGAACGTATTGTTAGAAATAAACACACTCTTTCATAATGAAACAAATTGCTGAAAATAAACACTCTTGTAGAATAAAAAAAATTAGTGGAAATAAATGTATGTTGTAGAATTAAACACACTGCTTATGTGTTTCATAATAAACACACATTTGAAAATGTTGTTGAAAATGTTTGCAAAGGAAATAAGAGTTTAATCTATAACACCTGCAAGAAAAATTACGTAACCAGAATTCAACTGAAGAACCAAAATCACTTACAGAATTAAGACTTAATAGATTTACATGAACTACTTAAAAATATAAATACCAATAAAATAAGGATCTTGTTTCTTTGAGGAGTGGGCCCTTGCTCCACCTTGAATCAAGAGTTGACAAAGTATGATTCTCTCAAAATGAAATGGTTATATTATTACTAAAATGTTTTGTCTTACATCCTAACTTATACTGGATCAAATAAAATCCACAAAATGCAGTTAAACTTGATTAAAAGGAGAGTAAATGAGATCATTTATTACACATTGATGAGGCATATTTTGGCCTTATCATTTTGTGTACACATTTGTTTGTTATTTGTGGCTATGATGGCCTTACGTGTCTTGTGACATCGTGAGTGATGTCTTGTGTTTACAGACCACTTTGTGCAGATTAATTTCTTTCTTCCATGTTTACATTTACTGCTTTGATTGTTAGCTTATACATTGTTTATGTTGCATACACATTGTCTTCATACATGCATGTTTTTTTGTACTAACACTTGTCTTTGGCTAGCCATCTTGTTTGTGTGTGCCTTGGTTTCTACCAAGCACATTCCCTTGCCCCTACATGGCATAGATTTCATGAACTTGGTCCCCTTTTGGGGTTGCATTCTCTTATCAGTGACATCGCATGCACCCAACATCATTTGGGGTTTTTTACAGTCTACACAGTGCATTTACACCGGTTCAGTTCAGTGTACTTTCCACCCTTGGCATTGTGGGTTTACATACAGTGAGTGGGTTCAAACTAGTCTATGAACCCCATACACAGTGGATTTTACAGGACATGGTTGTCCTTAGCATTCAGAGGATAAGTTAACGGTTAAAGGATACAGAGAAATTCCTCCTAATACTTCTTCTACCATCAACATCGGATCGCCTAAAAACTAGGATGGTACAGAGATCTATTCACACATGGTTCAAGGAAGAAATTAAAGGTTAGAGGACACAGAGCATTTCCTCCCTATACTTCATCGGCCTATGGCATCGGATCACCCAAAAAACATCGGCAATACAGGATATCCTTTTACACTCTTTCTCTTGACATGGATCAGGAGCACATGTTCCATTTACACTTTTCATTTTACGTACTTTAATTTTACATGCTTCTTTTACATTGTGTTTTTGCACATACATATTTGACTACTTGATCGTTTTCTCTTGTAGGTCTAGTTGTATGAGATATAATAATTCAAATGGGGGAAATAATAACAACAACAACAACAATGACATCAACAAAAATACTTCACAGTGGTAAAATTTGCATACTAACCATGCAGGTACTACACACATCATCATCAGCACACATATTCTGCCCTAGGTTCACTCTCATCACCTTTTTTTGTCCATTTTCATCTTTAGTTTCCACGCTTCATCATATTTTTGTTATTCCACGCTTTGTCTAGTCCTTTGGCATGCCTTCTTTGTTACTCTACATCGGCATCAGGTACGCATCTCTATCTACTTTATGTTACCGAGATTTCCATTCACCAACATAAAGTGGGGGCAAATGTAGACACAAAATCATGCACTTTAGACAATATTTAGTATGGTCTCATACTAGTATTTAGAGGGTTTTTGAGTGAAGAAAGTACTAATTAACCCTGTATTTTGGCCATCTTTTATTTTATTTCGTCATTCCCGACTTTTTTTACACCTACATGCCCAATCTATTTCAGTCATACTTCCATTATTTTCATCCTTGACTAGGGCTCAACTAGGACACTGGTTCCTAGCGCTCTTCCACCTTTGGGCGCCCTGACCTCCTTTAACTTTTTGGGCTCTTTTAGGCATTTCTAGATCGTTTGGGCATCTTATCTTTTTGGTGCTTGGCCATTTTCAAGGTTAATTATAAAATTAGATCAAGAGGACCCTATTAATATAAAGTTATGAGAGCATAATGAAGGACCAAACACTGGTCACTACTATCATCCACCTAGAGTTGCATCCATCTATTACATTGGAGATCACTTAGCATCCACGTAGCTATCCATCACAAGGCACAAGGCTAGGTCAACCGTCATCTACATCACACACAATATAGGGGGAGGATTCTATTCTATTCCATGCACACATTCTATTACATTTTCTACATCTAGTTATGCTTGCTACTTCACAAAGTGTGACTGGCACAAGATCACCTAGGGCAGCACAATTTCACACACACACACACACACACACACACACACACACACATACACACACACACCAGAACTACATTTGGGTCTAAAATGTAGTGCAACACTTAGTATTAAGTTTACTATTGTGGCAGTTGAGGTTAGCATGAACCACTTCATTTGCATTCTTTTTTTTAGGGTTTTGATAATTCTTTTGAGGGTTTTGCAGGTATTTTCTTTCACCTTAGGATATCAGTGACATATGAAGTAGTACAACGAATCTAATGCAATAGACAGTGAGGGTTTCAAACCATCTGCCAAACCTGTGAAGATGTAGTTTCATAGCATTTTACATAGACCATGGTGTCCAATTTGTAAACCAGAGCCCCTGTGGGCACCTCAGTCCCTCTCCAGGCATCATATCTAGCCAGAATAAAATCCATCCTTTTTGTATTTCCTGCATAACAGTCATTCATACTTCTAGATTTTCTAACCACCTCTACGACACAATTCCAACGAGCATTTTTTTATTCATCTGAGTTCGTTCCTCTTCTCTCTTGCACATTAGGGTTTTCATATTTGATATGTTTATTAGTTATTAAGACATTGCCAAAAACCATCTTTATTTATTCTAACTTTATTTATAATGTTCCTTCTAAATGAATTAGAATTTGGTAAGTACCCTAAAAACATCATATAGAGAATCAGTCTACTTTTTCTACAAATTAGGTTGGGGATGTACTTGGTTTTCCTTAAGATTTCTTGATTTCTTTTTTTTTCATTTGTATGCACAACTTTTTACTAGAATAGTTAAATCAATTCATTCAAAGAGAATTCAATAACAAATTCATTCATGTAGCTTCTCGTTTGGTTTGCACAAAGCTTCTAGTGATAGATTGCTTCTCTACCTATCCCTGTGGGTTTGCAAAGGAATTTTATCTAGAGGAAATCTCCTGCATTAGTTTAAAGAAATTGTAATTCCATTTCAATCTGTAATCTTCATTAGATCTTCGTTAATTTCTACTGGGAAAATTTCAGAGAAAGAAGTTATTCTGAGAATCTTTTACTTCTTCTTGTGTCTCCAAGATAAAACAAAAGATTTAAATCCACAAATATAAATTGGAAAAGATTTTGATTTATTGGAATAGTTTAGATCCTTGTTGCATAAATAAATAGTCACATCCAATTATTTGTTTGTTTAGATATGTTAATAGTGTTGTAGAAGCAATTGTATTTCTTTGTATTTTTTTGTCAATTTCCTCTGTTGTTTTCCAAAAAACATAAAATCCAAAAATATTAGATTAATTTAATTAGATTGTTGTTTATTGTCATTTCCTTCATATAATTGAAAAGCACAAAAACATAGATTACAGTTCCTTTATTTAATTGTTTTTTCTTATTAATTAAGCTGTGAAACATGTAGGTTTACATTACCATTTTGGATCCTAGAGAAAGATTATGTTTTTGAACCAATAGTTTTATTTTAGCATTTTTGATATTGACCAAGGTTCGAATTCACATCTTTGAACCACATTGGAACTCCTGATTAATCATGTGGAAAGTAAGTTGAGGATTTTGAACATGTCTTTATGTAAAGCCTAGAGTTTAAAATCAACCTAGCCATTTGACATGATACTTTTTGAATTTTTATCCATTTCTCTATCATTTGATAGTTTGAATATGTCCCATATGACCATTCAAAGTCCCCAACAAACAAGAGATGAAGTATATGATTCATGAGTCCTACAGCCAAACACAACTTACCTAGAGACAAACATTGGCACGGGTCTTAGAATCTTAGTTTTTTATCCTCACCACTTCCACCATCATCATTCATCAATTGACAGTTTTGAATGAAGAACGATAAATTCTCTATGACTTTTGTGGAATCAACCTGGATGAAACTAGTTCCACATAATCCACTCACTTTCCTATTCACATGTTTCTCTCTCACTTTCATGACCTTGTCTAGAAATTTATACAAGGAAAATGAGGGAAATTCCCATGAATTCCACAACCAGTTGAGAGTTTCACACACTGATATTGATAGAATTTTTACGTGTGTGTATTCTTCTTGACCGTTCCATCACACTTGTTCAGGTTAGAGAGGATTTTATTTCCCTAGATGAGCAGATCCCTTTAGTGCCCGTAGAGGACATTAGATTTCCTTGATAACTTGTTGACCACATTCAAACATCTTCAATTATTTCATACATTCACTTATTTTCACTACACATATTCATTTATCCATTCCATAACGTGGCTATCCCAACATGACCTCGGGAGGTCATGTGCGCCTGAAGGTCACTGTGTTGATTTTCAGGTGTACAAAATTGGTGAACCTGACATGAAAGACTAGTTCTTTCTTCATTTCTATTTTATTTACCTTTTCATCCATCCTTCTCCTCTCCCATTATTCTATGGGTATTTATAAAATTCCTGAATATGTTGGGTTAGGATTACAGCAGACCCATTCTGGGTCTTGAGGCTTATTACTACCAAATGGGTATGCAACAGTCACCCTCATTATCAGGGTGGGCTGATAATTATTCTTCTAACTTACCTTCACCTCACACACTCCTCCCTCAAGGTGCCAACAATGGTTCATCAGTTAGGATTGAGGAGATTGATCAACCAATCAGCCAAAGATGAGTTCTCTAACTCAAACAATATGACATTCACTAGAGAACAAGGCTTCTATCCTCGGGTCTTGTCGAGGCCCCAAATCAGCATGCAATCTGATCCTTTCTCTTCCTACCTCTCATCTAATGATGAACTCATGGCACACTTCACCCAAAGTGAGGAGCATTTTAATGCCATGGACTAGTCCTTGGAAAGGATGCAAGGGTATATTGATGCTCTGCTTCAAAACAACATTGTTACCCCTCCCTCTACAATGGAAAATATACCCAAAGAGGGGTGGCCTCCTAGAGAACAATTTATAGCAGGACATCATGTACCTTTATCTCCTAACAAGGCTCAAAACACGCCCAAACAAAATACAACACCATCTTTGGGTGATGTGATTTCTATGCTGGTAGATAGAGTTAGGGAATTGGAGCTTACACAATTGTCTTTTGTTTCATATTTTTTTGGGCAAGGCAAGGTCCCTTACCATGCTCAAAATCTTGGTTATGTGCCTTCTGCACCATCACCTCCTCTAGTTTACACGGGTGTTCCTAGCCCTAGAGATCTCCTCACTGGATCGGGCATGTTAGGTATGCCCACTCACACCTCATATAGATACCCTCAATAGGTGCACCAATCTAGAAGTGCATTCTCGAATGCCATCCCAACTGGTAATGCGACGTTCCCTAGTTTTGTGCCTACCACTCCATATCAAATAATGTTCCCCCGTATTTGCATATGTATTCAAATCACCACAAGGGGACATGTTTTCTTTTCCTGGCTCATATGCTCAGCCTCAAGGGATACCCTATGCCCTACAAATGCTTATGTTGCACCTTATCAGCCTCTTGTTCCACCTCTACCTCCCCATCAAGGGTCATCTATGGTAGAGATGTATGCGGTGGGCACATACTCTGAATATCTCAAGGAGCCCCTTGATTTTTCCATATGAAGTGTCATGCTTCCATGGGATTTACCAGATATTCCAAAATTCAAAGGGGAGGGGGATCCAAATGCACACATTAAAGCATACACAACTGTCATTAGAGAGTTACTCCCTTGGGATGTAGTGGTTGCTAAAATATTCCCCAAAACCCTTGAGGGGATTTCTCTCGATTGGTACTACAGAATACCAGAAGCCTCGATACACTCATTCAAACAACTCATCTCAGAGTTCATAAAGGATTTTGATATGAACAAGCTGTTAAGAATGGGAATCAGGGAATTCCTCCACATCAAACAAGAGCATAATGAATATTTCCCATTTCATCCAAAGATGGTGAAAAAAAGTCCTCTACTCTTCAGCCAGTGCTCCTAACATGGATCAAACAGAGCTTTGTGACTTATTCCTTCATTCCCTTAATCGGGAAACCAAGGAAGAAGTACAGAAGTTCCCTCTCAGGAGTTATGAAGATGTTCTAGAGGGTCCTCTTCACATTGACCAAATGGCTATTAGAAGTAGTCAAAAGACCTATGGTTCAAATGGGAGACTGGTCACTCCCTCACAAGGTAATTCTAATTATCCAAACAATTCCAATAACAAACAACCAAGGACCTAAGGTCCTTAACAAGAATTGTGGTGCTACAACAGATGATGTTATTGATCAAGCCAGGAATTTGAATGTTGTTAACACTACCAACATGAATAATGTTAACAATAACGTGAATACAAACAACTAGAGGAGTAACAATTTCACTCCTTCCATCAATGTGGTGGACTTTAACCATCCTCCTCCACCTCCTCAATAAGTAAAGGCCTAGGGCCCGACTCAATACCCAGGTGGGTATCAAAACCAATACCAAAACCAAGGGAAAAGGACCCCAAAATTTAACTTCAACAATCAACAACAAAACAACCAGAACTATGGACCACAACAAAACTAGAATCAGAGACCTCATGATTATGATCCTGATCTATAATGTGGTTTCCATAGAGTT